>CM069133.1:87410055-87527555 GCA_035221665.1 Okamejei kenojei
TTGAGATCCTTCTAAATTCCAGCGAATACAAGCCCAGTCAACCCATTCTTTAATTATATGTCAGTCTCCCGCCATACCAGGAATTAACCTGGTGAACCTACGCTGCACTCCCTCAATAGCAATAAAGTCCTTCCGCAGATTAGGAGACCAAAATTGCACACACTACTCCAGGTGTGGTCTTACCAGGGCTCTGTACAACCGCAGTAGGTCCTCCTTGCTCCTAAACTCAAATCCTCTCGCAATGAAGGCCAACATGACATTAGCTTTCTTCATTGTCTGCTGTACCTGACTGCTTCGTTTCAGTAGCTGATGTACACAAGCACTCCCAGGTCTCGTTGCACCTCCCCATCTCTTAATCTGACACCATTCAGATAATAATCTGCCTTTCTGTTCGTGCCACCAAAGTGCATATCTCACATTTATCCACATTAGACATCTGCCCACTCACCCAATCTATCCAAGTCACCCTACAGCCTCATAGCATCCTCCTCGCAGCTCACACTGCCACCCAGCTTTATGTCATCCGCAAACTTGGAGACGTTACATTTAATTCCTTCTTCTAAATCGTTAATATATATTGTAAATAACTGGGGTCCCAGCACTGAGCCTTGCGGCACCCCACTAGTCACTGCCTACCATTCTGAAAAGGACCTGTTAATTCCTACTCCTTGCTTCCTGTCTGCCAACCAGTTCTCTATCCATGTCAATACCCTACCCCCAATACCATAATCTCTAATTTTGCACACTAATCTTTAGTGTGTGATCTTCTCAAAAGCTTTTTGAAAGTCCAGATGCACCGCATCCACTAGCTCTCCCTTATCCATTCTACTTGTTACATCCTCAAAAAAATTCCAGAAGATTAGTCCAGCATGATTTCCCCTTCATAAATCCATGCTGATGATGACCAATCATGTCACTGCTTTCCAAATGCGCTGCTATTACATCTTTAATAATTGACTCAAGCGTCTTCCCCACTAAGGCTAATTGGTCTATAATAACCCATTATCTGTTATTTGCACTTTATCAGTTTATTTATTCATGTGTGTATATGTTTATATAATGGTATATGAACTGTTTTTTTAGTCAATGCCTACTATGTTCTGTTGTGCTGAAGCAAAGCAAGAATTTCATTGTCCTATCAGGGACACATGACAATAAATTCACTTGAACTTGAACTATACTTGTCTATACCATGCTTTGACTGGATAGCATGCAAACAGAACTTTTCACTATCTCTGTGCACATGACAATAATAAATCAATACAATAGGAGAGAAAAATTGAAATAGAAATAAATATAATCTCGGATCAATCATGTCCTCCATTTATTAACGATAAGAAATTCATGCTAATAATGCTCCCCTTCCATTCTTTTGGCCTCGCTAAGGCTATCAAAAGTACATTGATCAGAAAAATTACAGTTTGAAAATAATACCCAGAATACTTAAAAGACCAGGAATTTGAAATGTATTGCAAATTGTTAAAAGTACACTCGTTTCACGTGACCACTAGAACAAACTGCAAACATACAATGCCCTCCATAATGTTAAGGACAAAGATACGCCATTTATTTATCTGCCTCTGTATTCCACAATTTGAGATTTGTTATTTTAAAAAAAACAGGTGGGTAAACTGCACATTGTCATATTTTATTATAGGGTATTTGTATACAGTTTGGTTTTACCATGTAGAAATTACAGCTGTGTAATTTCCACAATTTCAGGGCACCATAATATTTGGGACACATGGCTTCACAGGCGTTTGTAATTGTTCAGGTGTGTTTAATTGCCTCCTTAATGCAGGTATGATAAAGCTCTCAGCACCTAGTCTTTCCTCCAGTCTTTCAATTACCTTTGGAAACTTTTATTACTGTTTATCAACATGAGGACCAAAGTTGTGTCAATGAAAGTCAAATAAGCTATTATGAGACTGAGAAACAAGAATAAAAATGTTAGGGACATCAGCCAAACCTTAAGCTTATCAAAATCAACTGTTTGGAACATAATTAAAAAGAAAGAGAGCACTGGTGAGCTTACTAATCGCAAAGGGACTGGCAGGCCAAGGAAGACCTCCACAGCTGATGACAGAAGAATTCTCGCTATAATAAAGAAAAATCCCCAAACACCTGTCCGACAGATCAGAAATACAGAAATACAAGTGTGGATTTGTCAATGACCACTGTCCGCAGAAGACTTCATGAACAGAAATACAGAGGCTACAAGATGCAAACCACTGGTTAGCTGCAAAAATAGGATGACCAGGTTACAGTTTGCCAAGAACTACTTAAAAAAGCAACCACAGTTCAGGAAAACGGTCTAGTGGGCAGATGAGACGAAGATCAACTAATATCAGAGTGATGGCAAGAGCAAAGAATGAAGGAAACAATGATCCCAAACATACTGCTAAAGCAACAATGTTTAAGAAGAAACTGCAGTTGATGGAAAATCGAAGGTAGACAAAAATGCTGGAGAACCTCAGCGGGTGAGGCAGCATCTATGGAGCGAAGAAAAAGGCGACGTTTCTGGCACCAAAGGAGCATTTCAAAGCTAAAAAATGGTCAATTCTTGAGTGGCCAAGTTAATCACCCGATCTGAAGCCAATTGAACATGCCTTTTTGTATGCTGAAGAGAAAACTGAAGGGGACTAGCCCCCAAAACCAGCATAAGCTAAAGATGGTTGCCATACAGGCCTGGCAGAGCATCACCAGAGAAGACACCCAGCAACTGGTAATGTGCATGAATCACAGATTTCAAGCAGTCATTGCATGCAAAGGATATGCAACAAAATACTAAAACACAGCTACATTTATTTACATGACACTGCTGTGTCCCGAACTTTATGGTGCCCTGCAATTGGGGGGGGGGGGGGGAGGGGGGGCGGGGGGGGGGGGGGGGGGGGGAGGGGGGGGGGAACTATGTATAAACACAGCTGTAGTTTCTATACAGTGAAACCAAAACTTTAACCACATGTAATTTTTTTTCTGTTACAAATCTCAAATTGTAAAGTACAGAGGCAAATAAATAAATGATGGGTCTTTGTCCCAAACATTATGGAGGGCACTGTATGACACAATTAAAGACTAATTTTGAAATTTGATATTTTAGAATATAATAACCAGGGCATCAGAAATAAGCATATCTGCCTTGCTGAATGACAACATGGGGATGATCTAAACAATTATTTTATTATGCATCTTATAACAATCACAGGGCATGCATTTATTTATAATAATTACATAAACATTAGCAGTTTGAATATGTTTTCAACTTTTTAAACATTAGACGCCCTTCGGCAAGTCCACTCCATCCCCACCCCCTGCTCCCTCAACACCCCACTCAATCCAATGTCACTCAGTCCCGTCTAGGGTTCTTGGGGAAAAAAGAACCACCATAAATTTAGTTGCGTCTGGTTGGGTTACCATGGTAGGGTGAAGAATATTCCATGCTTTAATTTAGCGGGAAAACTCCATGGAGCAGCCAGCATCTCTGGATAGAATAAATTGGGTGACGTTTGCGGTAGAGACCCTTCTTTATATTTCCTCTGGATTCAGTGTTTTTAGTTTAATTTAAAGATACAGCGTGGAAACAGGCCATTCGGCGCACCAAGTCCAATCGAGCAGTAGTTCTATTCCACACATTAACGACGCAAGTCAAGAGTGTTTTATTCTCTCACGTCCCAGTGCGAACAATGAAATCCTTACTTCGAAACATAGAAAATAGGTGCAGGAGGCCATTCGGCCCTTCGAGCCAGCACCGCCATTCATTGTGATCATGGCTGATCGTCCGCTATCAATAACCAGTGCCTGCCTTCTCCCCATATCCCTTGATTCCACTAGCCCCTAGAGCTCTATCCAACTCTCTCTTTAATCCATCCAGTGATTTGGCCTCCACTGCCCTCTGTGGCAGAGAATTCCATAAATTCACAACTCTCTGGGTAAAGAAGTTTTTTCTCACCTCAATCTTAAATGACCTCCCCTTTATTCTAAGACTGTGGCCCCTGGTTCTGGACTCACCCAACATTGGGAACATTTTTCCTGCATCTAGCTTGTCCAGTCCTTTTATAATGTTATATGTTTCTATAAGATCAACCCTCATCCTTCTAAACTCAAGTGAAGCAGCAGCACAACAGAATATGTAAACATAGTACGCTGTAAACAATGTTATAAACGAGAAAACAAAACAGTGCTTATTTATATATGAATATATAACTGTCTGTGTGTGTGTGTGTGTGTGTGTGTGTGTGTGTGTGTGTGTGTGTGTGTGTGTGTGTGTGTGTGTGTGTGTGTGTGTGTGTGTGTGTGTGTGTGTGTGTGTGCACGTGTGTGTAATATATATATACCCACACACACACCCACACACAATTTCCCTCCTGGGATTAATAAAGTTCTATCGTACAGTATCGTGTGTGTGTAGGAAAGAACTGCAGATGCTGGTTTAAATTGAAGATAGACACAAAAAGCCGGAGTAACTCAACAGGTCAGACAGAATCTCTAGACAAACCCTTCCCACCCCCTCCCCGGGCACTTTCCCTTGCGAGAGCAAGAGATGCTACACATTTCAGGTAGTCCTTGCTTTCTCCCTCCCATTCCAAGCTTTCCAACAGCCTGCTGTCTCCTCCTCTTCCTTTCTCTCCACCCCCCCCCCCCCCCCCCCCCCCCCGAAACATTCGCCTATTCCTTCGCCCCATAGATGCTGCCTCACCTGCTAATTTCCCCCAGCTTTTTTGTCTACCAACGGGATCCCACCACTGGCCACCTCTTCCCATCTCCTCCCCTGTCGGCTTTCTGCAGAGACCGCACCCCCCCGTAACTCCCTAGTCAATTCGTCCCTTCCCACCCCCTCTCCTGGCACTTTCCCTTGCAACCGCAGGAAATGCTACACTTGTCGCTTTACCTCCCCCCTCGACTCCATGCAAGGACTCAAGCAGTCTTTCCAGGTGCGGCAGACGTTTCGGGTCGAGACCCTTCTTCAGACTGATGTGAGGGTGGGGGGGCAGGGAGAAGAAAGGAAGAGGCGGAGAAAGTGGGCTGAGGGAGAGCTGGGAAGGGGAGGAGAAAGCAGGGATTACCTGAAATTGAAGAAGTCAATGTTCATACCGCTGGGGTGTAAACTGCCCAAGCCAAATATGAGGTGCTGCTCCTCCAATTTACAGTGGGCCTCTCTCTGGCTATGGAGAAGGGCCAGGACAGAAAGGTCGGGTTCAGAATGGGAGGGGAAGTTGAAGTGCTGAGCCACCGGACGATCAGGTTGCTGATTGCGAACTGAGTTGTGTGAAGCGATCGCCAAGCCTCCGCTTGGTCTCACCGAGGTTGATCATACGCTGAATAATCCAACCAGGTTTTTATTTGGAAGTGGAAAGAAATAATAGATTCATTGCAAGGTGTAAAAAGAGTTGAGATACTGTATTATAATTTTGATGCATGTCATTGTGGCATATATGTCTTGATTGGTGAATATGTTTAGTTTGTGACTTTATTTGAAGCAGAAATAATATGTGAATGCTTCATTGAGCATATTTGCGACTAATATCTACGCACTTCGTCCGAGCACATTATGGCACGCATCATGCAAGCAGTCTTAAATGACCACCTAAACTTTCATTTTGCAACCCAAAAAGCTGCCTAGGTCGCCCGGCTGACATCAGAGAAAGAAAATAGTGTGTCCACCTTCATAAATTTGAAGATTGTTTTGAATAGGAAGAAGGCTGGATCTTGTGGGGAAAGTCTAATTTGGAGTAAGCTAAACTCCAGCTTTATTAGGCAGGAACTCAGGAGGGTACACTGTAACAATTGTTACCGGGTAAATCTACATCTGACATGTGGAAGTTGTTTAAAGACCAGTTGATTGGAGTTCAGAACAGCATGTTCCAGTGAGTAGGAGGGATTAACATGGTAAAGATAATAAATTTGGTGAAACAGAAAAGGAAGTGCATTCAAACTTTAAGAGGATGGAATCAGACCGAGCCTTTGAGAAATATAAAGAACGGTGTAAAAACTCAATCGGGTAATTAGAGTCAAAAGGGGCCACCACATAGCTTTGGTGAGTTACTTGGTTTCTTAGTCCTCCAAAATATCCAAATGGAATTTAAACTGGAGGCCAGTCAAATTTAAGAAAATCCCTGATTTTTTTATACCTATATTAAAAACAAGAATAACCAGGGAGAAGGTAGGACTGCTCAAGGAAGAAGATAATTTTTTCATGGAGCCTGGGGATGTAAGAGAGGTACTAAACTAGTACTTTGCATCTGTTTCCACAAGGAGAAGGTCATGGAGGACAGTGACATCAGTGTGGATAATACAAATATGCAATGGCAGATTGAGATTAAGGAGGTGGGGATGGGGCTGTTGAAGAACATTAAGGTGGACAGATCTCCAGGAACTGGTGGAATTTATCCTAGGTTATTGAGGGAACCAAGAGAAGAGATTGCTGGAGCTTTACGTCATAAATGATAGGAGCAGAAATCGACCGTTTGGTCCATCAAGTCTGCTCCGTCATTCAATCATGGCTGATCTAGCTTTCTCCCAACCCCATAATCCCTGACACCGTATTAATCAAGAATCTATCTATCTCTGCCTTAAAAAATATCCATTGACTTGGCCTCCGCAGCCTTTTGTGGCGAATAATTCCACAGATTCACCACCCTATTACTAAAGAAATTCCACCTCATCTCCTTCCTAAAGATATGTCTATTAATTCTGAGGCTATGACCTCTAGTCCTAGACTCTCCCACTAGTGGAAACATTCTCTCCACATCCACTCTATCCAAGTCTTTCACTATTAGGTAAGTTTCAATGAGGACCTTCCCTTATCCTTCTGAACTCCCAGTGCCCAACGCTCATCATCTGTTAACCCACTAATTCCTGGGATCTTTCTTGTAAACCTCCTCTGGACACTCTCCAGAGCCAGCACATCCTTCCTCCGATATGGGACCCAAAGTTGTTCACAATACTCCAAGTACGGCCTGACCAGCTACTTATAAAGCGTCAGCATTACATCCATGTTTTTGTATTCTAGCCTTCTTGAAATAAATACAGGCATTGCGTTTGCCTTCCTTACTACTAATTCGACTTGCAAATTAACTTTTTGGGAATCCTGAACCAGTACTCTCAAGTCCCTTTGCGGAGGGGGGGTTGTGTGGGGGAGGGGGGTGTTTGGGGAGGGGGGATGTTGGGGGAGGTGGGGTGTTGGGGAGGGGGGTTGTGGGCGGGGGGGGGGGGGGGGGAGGTGTGGGCGGGTTGTGGGGGAAGGGGTGCGTGGGTGGGGGAAGGTTGTGTGAGCGGGGGGGGGGGGTTTGGGGGGGGAGCGGAGTGTGTGGGTGGGGGGGGGGAGTTGTGGGGGGATGGGAGGTGTGCAGGGGCGGTTGTGGGGGGAGGGGGGGTTGTGGGCGGGGGGAGGTGTGCGGGGTGTGGGGGGAGGGGGTGTGTGGGTGGGGGTTGTGGGGGGAGGGGGAGTGTGTGGGCGGTGGGGAGAGAGTTTGGGGAAAAGACTGGGGTTGTGGGGGATATCACGGGGGAGGGGGGCAGGAGCCAGCTAGGGGGACCAGAGGGGAAAGGGCTGGAGCTGAGAGCGCGTTGGGGACTCACAGCGGGCGCTGGTCGCTCTCCTCCGCCGGGATCAGATTGTCCGCTTCCCATTTGGTGACATCCCCCACGCCGAGGCCGCGCTGGTTCCGGTTCCTCCAAAAACTGTGTCCAGTTGGAAACTTCTGCCGGCCATCCTCAGCTCCAGTAAAGACGCGATGGTGCCGGAAGGGGCGGACCGTCCCGCGGAGTGACAGGAGAAAAGACCTATCCACGCGGCGCTGACTGGCAAGAGAGGAGATCGATCTGCGCACGCATGGTTTTTAAGATTTTTAAACCTCGCTAACTTTTACAATAGACCGAACGACTTGGTGCACTCGCAGCACAGAACGGTGAGTGAGCTGGCGAAAAATCGTAGGGCTATCGCGTTTTTGCGCAAATAGAAAGACCGCGCAAACTGGAAGAGCACAAAATCAGAATTTCAATTATGATAGTATAAGAGACCAAATTTTAAAAAGAACAATGACAAAGTACAAAAGATTTTCTAAAGGATGGGATATTATGAAGTATTAAAATATTTCAGAAACGGTTTGCATTACTACTCGCTGGCTTGATTTGTTGCAAATATATATTTGGGATTACATTGTTTTTTGTGAACATAAAAAACTGCGAACATAATTATCCAGATCATCCTACCATAGTCCACGAATGCTTTACATTTTCATCATTCACATTGGACAAGCATCTACTTAACCTTCATGATTGGCTCGGATCCCTCTGAATATAGTATAATTTAAATTTAGAAGAACAATAACCCTCTAACCGTATTGCTTCACATTGAGATAAAGTGAATCACATTTTGAAAATGTTCATAACCAACCAAAATACATTCATGTGGTTGGATTAGAAGGTTATAGCCATGATATTAAATCCCAGACTGTGATTACCCATAACATGTTAAACACATTTATATTATTGAAGGTTGCTTAAAAACAAACCTTGCAATGTCATCTATTTGAAATTATTAACATTTAAATAGAGTGAGAAGTATATTAAATAGATACATTGATTAATTATCTTGCATTTTACTGGCATCAATTTGATGCGGCTGAATTTTCAGTACAGATGTTCCCCATTTACGATGCTTCGACTTATTTGACTTTACGACGGTGCAAACGCTCAACAACGGCAGTGAGCCGCAGGTCACTTCCGGTCACGTGAGCGCATTGTATTAAATGCGTTTTCGACATTATATTTTCGATTTACAGTGGGTTTATTGGAACGTAACCCCATCGTAAGTCGAGGAGCAGCTGTACATGGATGATTATTAAAAATATATAGGTATGGTGATTTTCAATTTTTAGTAAATAGGATTATATCACAATCCAAATATATGAAGGCATCGGTAGAGTGTAAAATTAATCCACTGACATCAAATTGTATTTATCTAGCAACTTTAACATGTAAAAATTACCACAATACCCATGATAACATCATGGCTGCTTTTTAAATTTTAAGTGCTACTTAAAGAAAAAGGGAGAGAGTGGAAGACACAGTATCTTAAGACGCAGACAATTTAGATTTTGTCAATTACAGGACAGTGAACACAGATTAAACGCAGGAGAATAAATCTAAAGGTCAAAAGATAATAGAAGATTGCAGAAGGTTATAGACATGGGGATGAACAAATTTATGAAGGAATCAAAATGCAAGAATGAGCATTTAAATTTGAGGCAGTGCTGGACTAGGAAACATTAATTCACCAAGCATAGAAAATTTAAGTGAACAATAGTTAGCATCAGATAGAAAACAGATAGCAGAGATGTGCGTGACCGCAGATTTAACAAACACAGGACCAAAGTCAAGAGAAAAAGTCAGTAATCAAGTTGAGAAAAAACAAAATCATGAATGAATGAATAGCCTGTGACGGATAGATGATACTACAGAGATGAAAGTAAGCATCCTACTGTTGAGAGTACAGTTCAAGGTCAGAAAGGGCATACAATCCAGCAGATTCAGTATAAGACATTGGCTGGGAAGAGAACAAATTAAGTATCTACCTAACAGAGTACATAGCACCAAGCAAAGACAATAGCTTCAGTTTTACTAATTATCAACCTAAAGAAGCCTAAAAAATAGCACGACAAAACAAATTAAATTGAAGGTTATGGGGTCAGACTTACACAGCACAGAAACCTGCTCCTTGGCCCAACCATATGAACCCTTTTGCCCATCTATACATCTTATACCTTTCTATGCCTTGCCTATTTAAGTGCCTGTCTAAATGTCCCTTAAACACCGTGATCGTATCAGACTCCATCATCTACTCTGACAGTAAGTTTGAGATGTCACACACTGTATTTTTACTTTCTCCTCAAATCCTCCTCAAAGCTCTCACCTCAAACCTATGCTCTCACATTTGTGATACCTTGAACATGTGAAAAAGATTCAGACCATCTACCCTTTCTAGACAACTTATAATTTTCTATACTCTATCAAGTCATCCCCAAGCTTCCCTTGGCATCCTTTGCTCCAGAGAAAAAAAACCCAGCCTACCTGATCTCTAACCTCAACTAAAGTCCTCCAATCCATACGGAAAGATGGTGGAGATGTACGATGATACACAGCTCTGCATGCAGAATCCGAATGGTTTTGGATAATGTCATGAAGACACAGTAGAAAGGATATAAGTGAAAGGGCACACCATGAATCAAAGCTTATGCAAGGATGCGCCTATATCAATCACTTACAACCATCTTGATTAGTACAGATGTCAGAGGTTATGGGGAGAAGGCAGGAGAATGGGGTTAGGAAGGAGAGACAGATCAGCCATGATTGAATGGCGGAGTAGACTTGATTATTCGAATGGAATAATTCTACTCATATTCCTTTTGATCACAATACAGTTAAGATACTGCAAGTATGACATCTATAACTCCTGCAAACAAATAAGAATGTTTAAAAATGAAGGCTCTGCTACCTGCCAAGGAAGGTCAGTACACAGAGCAAAGAATGCATGGAACACTGTGTTTTAAGTCAAGTCAGCAGTTTGGATTAGCTCAAGTTTGAAGAAAGTAGAATACGTGGGATGCCAATCAGGAATACTTTAGAATAGTCTAGAGATTTATCCACTTAACTTTCTTGTTTGACGTTGATCATTTATTAGAGTCATAGAGTATGGAAACAGGCCCTTCACCCACACCGGCCAACATGTCCCAGCTACTCTGGACCCTTTCAAGCTTAACAATATCTTTCCTGTAACATGGTGCACAGAGCTGAACATAATACTCTAAATGCGGTCTCACCAACATCTTATACAACTGCAACATGATCCTCCCAACTTCTATACTTATTTATCATTAATAACTGTATCCCTCCCACAAAGTCCTTAGAAACTTTAGAAAAGTTTGCAGGTTGCACTTCATTATGCATTTCATTAAACCGTATTGAATAAATATTCAGACCTACACAATTCAAACCACCTTATAGAAATGAAGTCCACTTTTTGCCAATCAAATTACTCCTCAAATCCGATAGTGTGTACAAATTCAGTTATAAACAAGAATTCAAAGGGTGTTAAAATGCAAATCACATGTGATTTTAATCAAATTTCAATCTACTGATAAGAGCTATTAACATGATTAGTTCAAAATGATATTACACATCTATAAACTATTAAAGAAAACATTAGTCTTTTAAAACATGATTTTGAAGAGAACAAATGTCACTGGCAGTGTATTAATATCCACTGGCATAATTATAAGCACAGCTCAAACAAATATCGAAAAAGTGTCTTAAACGTTTAGTAATGATTACAGATAAAAAAAAATCACGCCAAGACAAGTCTATAATTTGTACAGTTGAGAAAATTAGTGTAAATTATAACTTATTTTCAAATCAGATTCCATGCAAAAATCCTAATATACATACAAATAGCAATGACTGACCTAGATTAATACTGAAGACGATTGTTGGTGGCTCTGGTCTTCAATATTAATCTATTTTTATACTTTTTTTACTTTTAATGCAATGGCAGGCCATGTATCTGTATGCATATTAGTGGCAACACTAGATAGCAATAAATAAATGGGCATCTTTGAGTGATTAAATGTTTTAATGTTTCTCAAAATATCATGAATGCATCTGTGTCACTACTTTTATATACTTGGAAAAGAGTGTGATCATATTTATCTGTCCTATCCCTTGTTTTCCTTCATCAACGTAACTTGCAGTGTAGCATGCAGATAGTTTAACATTAATTTAAAAAAAAAATTCTCATCTCAATTCTCTTTCATTTGTTATAAACCTTGTTTTTAATTGTCATGATTTATCATTTACAGGCGTCTCTCTGTCCTATCCCTTCATAATTTTAAACATATGTGTCACATTTCTTCATTAGCTTTATTATTGTAGCAAATATATAAAATTATACAGATTTTTTAACCTTTCCTGAATATGGTAAAAAGCTTTGTTAAAAGGACTACTAAGTTTCTTTTTGGCCATTTCCTTAAATAAATAGATTTAAATGCTGTTCGTTAAAATGATAAATCAAAACTTTTATCTTGTGATAGCTGATTTCCGAAACTAAGGATAATACTGATACAATCTGGGCGAACGGAAGGGTGAGAGAAAAATGAACGCATTCATTGTTACCTCCAAAAAGCACAAAACATAATTAACCTTGTAAATGTTTATAAATATATAGCTTTAAAGTTTTACCACAAATGATAACTCAAAACTTCAATAATTCCGATGAACTAAAACTCCTGTCATATTTTTCAATTCCACACAAGTCGGAAAAGTTGTCACTATAATAGAACCTTCAACGTGCAAATCAGATTGGAAATGCTGGTTACAATTATAGTAAACTAATGTGTACGTGTTGGAAAAGTGAAAACAGAACATGTAGAAATAACAAAATTTAAGACATATTCTTCAAATCAGATTCCCAAAAAGGAATGAGCAAGTGTCATCCCAATGTTATTCAACCGACAACAAATCAGTCTGTTTAGACTCCTGTAACACTTTTAACAGTTTAATAAACTTTAATAAACTGTAACAGTTTAATAAATTGCCGCCATGTCAGCCTCCTCTCACATGATTATCCGTCACCCCCACAGGGAGAGGGAGGACTTCATTTAATAATAATAATGACTTTCAGGCCTTGTATTAATAGGGATATAGTTCTAATTGAAGCGGGATTTCCAAGGCCTACAGATCAGAGGCACTGAACAGGCAATGTGCTTCCCATCCCGGTGACGAGCTGTCAGTTTAGCCAGTCCCCGAGACGAAAGGCAACACCAGACTCCAAGGGTAGGCCCGCAGCCTGCCTCAGGCCGCAGGAAGGGCCGGCCACCTTGATGACAGTGCAATCATACGGAGCCGGGAGGGAGAATCAGACGAGGCTGGTGGGAGCGGGCAATGAACGATACCCGGGATCAGTGAGAGCATTACTAGGCCGCAAAGCAGATCTACACTCGTCCCGGCAACACAACAACTGAGAAGCTCCGCCTCGCCCAATCCCGGATTCGGTCTCCGCCTCAGAAGCCAGGCCTAGCGGTTATGGCGGCTCCCCGATCTCTCCCACGGAGAGAGGCCGAGGGCAACAGAGGGCCTGCTCTGCAGGGCCTCTCGCCTCAGAGTCTCGCTCACCTTCATGTCGGGACATCCTACACACACGATTACAGCGGCCCCGCGGGCTCCCACGCAGCGTCTCAACACCGGGCTCGGACAACAACAACTACCGTGCCAAACGGTCATGAAGCTGGTCGTGGCCGTGGCGCTGCTGGGGTGGATGGTTGGGGGTGGGGGGGAGGATAAGGAGGAGGAGCCGCCGCTCCTGTTGCTCAGCCTGCGCTCGCTCTCTCTCGCTCGCTCGCTCGCTCCGATTTTTCCCCTCACACTCTGAGCGCGCGAGCCGCGTAGACTGTGAGTGACGTCGTCCTCTCAACGGGGACGCAAAAACGGGCGCCACCGCTCGCGCCCGGCCGTCTGCGCGCGCGCGCGCTCCCCGCGTCATCGTGCGCGACCTTCGCGCACTCTCGTCCAAGCTCATTGGCTGATGCGCGGCGACGTCACCCGACGGCCGAGATCTTTGGATGAAATGGGGAGCGCGCAGCCTCAGTTCACTCAGTGCCGGGCGGCCTGGGCAGTGAGTGAGGTGGGAGCGCAGTGCAGCGCTCTGCTCCCCGGTGCCGGGCGGCCTGGGCAGTGAGTGAGGTGGGAGCGCAGTGCAGCGCAGCGCAGCGCTCTGCTCCCCGGTGCCGGGCGGCCTGGGCAGTGAGTGAGGTGGGAGCGCAGCGCTCTGCTCTGCTCCCCTCCCCGGTGCCGGGCGGCCTGGCCTGGGCTGTGAGTGAGTGAGTGAGGTGGGTTCCCGCGGCCTGGGCAGTGAGGTCGCAGCGCAGCGCTCTGCTCCCCGGTGCCGGGCGGCCTGGGCTGTGAGTGAGTTGTGGGTTCCCGTGGTGATGTGGAGAGATAAAGAACAATGAATGAAAGATATGCAAAAAAGTATCGATGATAAAGGGAACAAGCCATTGATGAACAAACCCAAGTCTGGGCCCTCCGCCCACCCAGAGTCACTGACCGCACTACACTGGCACCCCCCCCCCCCCCCCCCCCCCCCCCCGCACCCCGACCCCCCTCCAGCCACGGGGTGAAGACTGGCCCGCTGTACTGGCAGCCATAGTAAGTTCACCGCTTGTATTCCAGATGGTGTTGCGAGGCAGCAGTACGGGTCACGGGTCGTGACGTTGACTTTCGTGCAACCTCCCTATACCGATGTCAGATCTTCTCGCAGCCTCCCCTGTCTATCATAACCATATAACCATATAACAATTACAGCACGGAAACAGGCCCTCTCGGCCCTTCCAGTCCGTGCCGACCATTTGTTTTCCCCTAGTCCCATCTACCTGCACTCAGACCATACCCCTCCATTCCCTTCACGTCCATATACCTATCCACTTTACTCTTAAATGTTAAAATTGATCCTGCCTCCACCGCTTCTGCTGGAAGCTGATTCCACACAGCCACCACCCTCTGAGTAAAGAAATTCCCCCTCACGTTACCCCGAAACCTCTGTCCCTTAATTCTCATGTCATGCCCTCTTGTTTGAATCTTCCCTACCCTCAATGGGAAAAACGTATCCACGTCAACTCTGTCTATCCCTTTCATCATTTTAAAGACCTCAATCGTCCCCCCTTAACCTTCTGCGCTCCAAAGAATAAAGACCTAACTTGTTCAACCTTTCTCTGTAACATAGTTGCTGGAACCCTGGCAACATTCTAGTAAATCTCCTCTGTACTCTCTCTATTTTGTTGACATCCTTCCTATAACTAGGCGACCAAAATTGTACACCATACTCCAGAATTGGTCTTACCAATGCCTTGTACAATTTTAACATTACTTCCCTACTCCTATATTCAATGCTCTGATTTATAAAGGCCAGCACACCAAAGGCTTTCTTTACCACCCTATCTACATGCGATTCCACCTTCAGGGAACTATGCACAGTTATTCCTAGATCCCTCTGTTCCACAGCATTCCTCAATTCCCTACCATTTACCATGTACGTCCTATTTTGATTTGTCCTGCCAAGATGTAGCACTTCACACTTATCAGCATTAAACTGCATCTGCCATCTTTCAGCCCACTTTTCCAAATGGCCCAAATCTCTCTGTAGACTTTGAAAATCTACTTCATTATCCACAACTCCACCTATCTTAGTATCATCTGCATACTTACTTATCCAATTTTCCACCCCATCATCCAGATCATTGATGTACATGACAAACAACAGTGGACCCAACACAGATCCCTGAGGCACCCCACTGGTCACCGGCTTCCAACCTGACAAACAGCCATCCACCATTACTCTCTGACATCTCCATTTCAGCCACTGTTGAATCCATCTTGCTACTCCACCATTAACACCCAAAGATTGAACCTTCTTAACCAACCTTCCATGGGGAACCTTGTCAAAGGCCTTACTGAAATCCATATAGACAACATCCACTGCTTTACCCTCATCAATTTCCCTAGTTACCGCTTAAAAAAATTCAAGAAGGTTTGTCAAACATGACCTTCCAGGCACAAATCCATGTTGACTGTTCCTGATCAGACCCTGTTTATCCAGATGCTTATATATATTATCTCTAAGTATCCTTTCCATTAATTTGCCCACCACTGACGTCAAACTAATAGGTCTATAATTGCTAGGTTTATTCTTTGAACCCTTTTTAAACAATGGAACAACATGCGCAGTACGCCAATCCTCCGGCACTATTCCCGTTTCTAATGACATTTGAAATATTTCTGTCATAGCTCCTGCTATTTCTACACTAACTTCCCTCAATGTCCTAGGGAATATCCTGTCAGGACCTGGAGACTTATCCACTTTTATATTTTTCAAAATTGTCAGTACTTCCTCCTCTTTGAATCTCATAGTTTCCATAGCTACTCTACTCTTTCCCCTTAACTCACCGAGTTCAATATCCTTCTCCTTGGTGAATACCGAAGAAAAGAAATTGTTCAATATCTCCCCCATCTCTTTTGGCTCTGCAGATAGCTGTCCATTCTGGTTCTCTAATGGTCCAATTTTATCCCTCGTTATCCTTTTGCTATTAATATAGCTGTAGAAACCCTTTGAGTTTACTTTCACCTTTCTTGCCAAAGCAACCTCATATCTTCTTTTAGCCTTCCTAATTTCTTTCTTAAGATTCTTTTTACATTCTTTATACTCCTCTAGCACCTCATTTACTCCATGCCTCCTATAAAATATTGTAGATATCTCTCTTTTTTTGAAACAAGTGACCAATTTCCCTTGAAAACCATGGCTCTTTCCAATTTTTACTATTTCCTTTCAACCTAACAGGGACATAAAGATTCTGTACTCTTACAATTTCCCCTTTAAATGTCCTCCATTTCTCTTCTACATCCTTCCCATGAAACAAAGTGTCCCAATTCACTCCTTTAAAATCCTTACGCATTCCCTCAAAGTTAGCCTTTCTCCAATCAAAAATCTCTACCCTAGGTCCAGTTCTGACTCTCTCCATAATTATATTGAAACTAATGGTATTGTGATCACTGGTCCCGAAGTGCTCACCAACGCATACCTCCGTCACCTGACCTGCCTCATTTCCTAACAGGAGGTCCAGCGCTGCCCCTTCTCTGGTCGATACCTCTATGTACTGCTGCAAAAAACTATCCTGCACACATTTTACAAACTCCAAACCATCCAGCCCATTTACAGAATGTGTTTCCCAGTCTATTTTTGGAAAATTGAAATATATCCATATAATTAAAGTTACTCTTACGTGAATCATTGTGTGCAGCCTTCCTAAAGGGGTATTTTCAGAAGTGTACTGTCCAAGACTGAATGCAATATTTCAGCCGTGATCAAACCAATCTTTTATAAACGTTCATAAGTGGAACAAGGTGGCAGAGGAGGTTGGGAAGAGCAAATGGAATTTCTCTTGTAACTTGTGAAAGAGCTTAAAGTCAAATGGGTGGACAAAGGATAGAAGTGAAAAGTAGATAATGCCGTGAGATAAGGAGAATAATTGTGAGGCTAGAGGAAGGGGTGTTGGTGGAAAGAGAGGGTGGGAAATGGGTGTGCATTCAAGTGGGGCACAAGGGAGAGAAAAAAGGAAGGTGGAGTGTTATATATCTATCTTTGTCTTTAATATACTCAGTGACTGAATCTACAATCCTCTTGGGTAGAACATTCTAAGGACTTCCTTCCCCTGGTGAAGAAATGTTTCCTCTGCTGACCTTGTTCTTTGAAACACTGATCCCCTGGCTTCAGACACCACAGCAAGGTGAAACATCAACTCCATATTTACCATGTCTCATCCTCAAGGGTTTTTTATGTTTCAATGAGATGGTATCACTATCTTCCAAATTCAGGAGTCTCCTTAACATAACCTCATTTGACAATTCTGTCATTTCAGCAATCAGTTGGAACTTTTTCTGCAATTTTTCCATTGCAGATATTCTTCCTTGAGTAGAGAAGCAAGAGCTGTGCAGCTTCTGGGGAAACAAGGGTTGAACATATGTACCCTCGATCACCTCAGTCTTAGAATAACCATATAACAATTACAGCACGGAAACAGGCCCTCTCGGCCCTTCCAGTCCGTGCCGACCATTTGTTTTCCCTTGGCCCCATCTACCTGAATGTAAAATAACTTCCTGACCTTTTTGTAACGTGGGTCATTAAACATTAGTCATTCTCATGATCTGGAAATAATGTTACTAAGGATCATTAAATGTATTAATTGCCTATTAATAGATTAATTTAACTTGTTGAATAGCTGGAAGCTATTATGCTGGGAGTATATTAGTTGCCCTGCCTATTGGGGAGGGGGAGGCGAAGTGGATGAGGGAAGTGTTGAGAGAAATCTGATTTGTATTTAGTTGTAAGTCCTTGTGTTTACAAATTGAATTTTCAAGACCACGAGGGTTTACACTGCCCGGGACAAGGCAATAAACAAATTTAAGATTAAATAAATAATCTGTAAAATAGAGTAGTTGGCAAAACTTTGCATTCTCATGTTGTGCTTCTACATCAGTCCATAAACTCTTGTCGTTCTTTATCTGGTTTTAGATGTGCTCCTGAGGTGAAATCAACTTCTGATTATTTCACCAGCAATAACCCAATCTGGGTTTATCTTTGTAATTTCATAATGTCGAGAGAGGTACGTTTTCAGTCTACCTTGTGATTTTCGTTTCTCTGTAATTTTACAAGCTTGGATATGTGGCTTTTATTCCTTCATCTATGTGCCCATTATCTGTATTTTCTCTCTTGAATTCCTCTGCCAGTTTCTAACCATGTCATTAATTCACTCTAATTCCATGTGATTCAACTTTTAACTATTTCTTCTGTGATACTTTATCAAATGCTATCAAAAGTCCATTAGTAATATTTTATGCATTCCCCTGTCCAATGCTTTAGTCTGCCACAGATTGCACCTGATTTAATTCCAGACATAACAGGAATAGAGTAGTCCTGGACAATGCCTTCTACTCCACCATCCTTTGCATTCAAGGAAACCATTCTTCACATTTTCTTCCTCTTCAAAATAAGATTCTAGCACCCTTTACCCCTTATAGTAATTATAGAACCACCACTCCCTAGTCTATTCTCTCCCCTCCAACCACTTCAGCAAGTGCAGGAAATGTCACACTATCCAGCATCCAGTCCTTCCAGGTGATGCAGCAAGCCACTTGCAGTTATTCCACCAGTATTTTCCATAGTTTCTTTCTAGACTTTTTATCCTTTTTAGAATTCCTTCAGTCTCGTGTGAAGATTTTTCTAAATCAAACCAGACTTTAGTGCCAATTCCATTTCCATCATTAAGCATTTTCACCAACCAGCTACTGTGAAGATAGAATTTATTTGTGAATAAGTCAACTATTAGCAAACTCTGAAAAGAGTCACAGACCTGACTGCACACAAACAAACTGCTAGAGGAACTCAGTGGGTCAAGCAGCTATGAGGGAGGGGTGGGGGGGGGGAGAAAAAGGAATTGTCAACATTTTGCTTTGGGATCCTGCATCAGGGCTCTATCAAATATTCTGTTGGAATAAACTATGCATAAAGTTATAGCTCTATGACATGTGGCAGGGAAAGCAAATGAATGATGGCAATTTCTATTTTGGCCTTTCTGATCGTTTATAGGTTTTGTTTTCATTTAGGGTTTTGGAAGAAGTGTGTTGGATTTAGATTTTCCATTCCAACTTTACAGTAGCTTCAAAAGAGACAAATTTAAGAATGACTTTCAACTGGAGGAAGAAGATCTATTTTGAAATTTTATGAGTAGTAAAGTAGAATATTAAAATACAATAAACGAAAGAATGTAGTGATATGAGTAAGAGTACATGGTGACCTCTGTGACTGGAGTGTGAAAAATGTGATTGGTTCAGGAGTTGGATAGAAGTGGGGAAGATGCTTTTCTTAAAGTTGGATGTCTGGGTTTTTCACATTTATTGTGGATAGACTTGTAAGTGATTTCAAACAAGACTAATGCACAGTGCCTGTATGAGTGCAGACCATGTAGTTACAGGTGAGATGATTGAAGTAATGTGATCTACCATTAGGTATTAGTAATGCAAATTAGTGTGGACTGCTCAAAATGTGGCTCTAGATTTAATTTGCACAATAACAATACAGGGAAAATGTTATCTTGCTTACTTTCTCTGTCGCACCTTCGATGAGTGCCCAATGAATGTTGCTGCAATTTAACACTTGCAGGACTGGCCCCGGTGTGTTAATCTGTGTGTGAAGAACATGCTGTTCTCCCAGAATATTAAAAAAAAACAAATAAGAGAAAACATGAATCAAGATTAAGTTTAATGGAATCGGCTTTCACCCACAAAATAAACTATGGCAACTGCGATTGTTTCAAAATTATTTGTGCAGTATTTTAACACCACAGCCTACAATGGCCACACTGCTTTTCCATGCCACTTAATGTGGATGGTGTTGCAGAAACTAATCACTGGCAGGGACGTTCGTTCAACTTGAGGCTTTTCCTTAAAATCATGATATTAATATGCAATTGCTGCCTTTCACTTACAAAAAGTAATAATCATTGCATAAATTATATAGCAACACTTAGCAATTATATAGCAGCTAATAACAGATGGAGAGGTGTTTTACAACAGAAGATGCAAGAGAATGAATAGCCTAAATTCTGTGGCTTTGTTATTGCTTTTTAGAAAAAACAAATTATTTCGGTGTTCAGCATTTAACGGTAATTGTGACAACATCCCCAAATTCGAAATGCTCAAGTGTTCTTTATCAATGATGGAAGGGACTTTCCTTCTGTTTCTATTTCCTACCATCTTGTTGAAATCAGCTAGACAAATATAATTGCATCGTGTCTAGGTATTCATTGGATGCATGATATAGCTAGTGCAGTCTAGATACTAGCTTTCAGTTTCCATTTTCCGGGAAATCGATTTCCTCATTTATGATTTTACTCTGTGCATGTCTTATGTCAGTACTGCTATGTATTGTAGGTATGCATTTGGGTTTTTTTAACCGTATTTGGTTGTAAATCTTTATTAAAGTGCTGAACCTGATTTGACAATGAAATAGCAAATAGCTACATTCTGACATAAGTGAAAAAATATAGGGATGCTCAGCAGGTCACGTGGCATCTGTGGAGAGAAATGGTGTTAATATTCCTATTTTCAGTGGACTGGAAAAATGCGGCATTAAAGGGAAGAAATTGGGGAGAATAAAAATAAGTTCAGTGAGATGGAGACCAAGAGAAGATGAAACACTAATAATATTCTCACCTGGGAGTCTGAAGATCAAGAGTTAAATTTCATGCAAACTTTGATAACAAAATCAACTTAGGCCCCAGGAGCATGCTCTCTATCATAAGAGTGTTATCTTTCAAGTAATATTGAAGAAAGGTTATCTGGCAGATGTAAACAACCCATGGTCCTTTTCAAAGTAAGCATGGAATTGCCTGTCTCCTATTTTAATATTTGTATCATCAGTAAAACAAAATAAAAGTTATTTGCTAGATGTTACTGTCTCTTATTTTCTGTTGTGATCTCTATTAACACAGTAACTAAATTAAAAATCTTTCAAAACATTTCACATTGTTAATGAGAAGCTATAAATTATCTTGAGGTTGTGAATAGTGCCAGATAATTGTAAATCCTTTTTGGAAAAAGAGCTTGAGGATGTCTAATTTGTGTTCTATAATTACATGAATTGACTTTTTTTGGTGGATTGTTTCATCTTACAATTTTCTCCACTATGGCATACCATATAACCATATAACAATTACAGCACGGAAACAGGCCCTCTCGGGCCTTCCAGTCCGTGCCGACCATTTGTTTTCCCCTAGTCCCATCTACCTGCACTCAGACCATACCCCTCCATTCCCTTCACATACAAGGCAGGACATTAACCAATTGTTCTTTGACTAGTGTCAAACAAGCCTTCGTCGTGGCCCGACTGCAATGTTGTCCAAACCTGCTGGAAAGGAAGGGAACAATCTGCCAGCAGATGGCAGTGTGGATGTGATTTCAAAGACAGCATTGGGAGGAATTGTGGATTTAAAAATACCGTAATCTGTTATTAGAGCAGTCTTCATAGAGGGAGTAAACGGCCAACATTATGCCATTCCTTGAGAACTGGGAAAATATAACCAATTTTATGTGATACAGAGGCAGGGATGGGAATATGGATTACTGGAATATCTGGGCAACCCAATTTGGGTGGGGAGTGGCTCCTCAAGCAGGGCTTAGTTGTCCTGTCGGTCCCTGACCCATGGCAGATACTTCCTGCCAATTACACCACAGGATCATGTGATAGTAATGGGAGGGGACAGATGCTGTGGTGGGAGCAGTGTTAAAGTGGCTGAGAGAAACCACCTGTATTCGTGCTATTTGAGATTAGACGATGGAATAATCAAGGGTCTGGGAAGTATGGTCCAGATAATGAGGACCTGATAATAAGGTCCAGTCTATTTGCTCGTTGCATTATCTATAGCGTAGCATTTGTACCTCATGATCTGTCATCTCTCATTTTAACTATTCCTGTACCGCATTTTCTCTTTACAGATCACTGCCCATTTTCTATGTTTCCTCCCTTTCACTTTTTCTACTGTCATCATGCAACACCACTCATTCTCTGCTTTGTCTCTTCAGTTGAATTCTTCACTCTGCCATGCTGTTTTCTATGTTCTATTCCCATCAACACCCTCTGCAATTTTTTCATCCTCTTTTGGTTCGCTCTCTCCGATATCAGTTATCTGATAGGGTCAGGGAATGATATGATATGATACATCATTACTGAGCTCATGCCACGATAAAATTATCCTGCAAACTCCTGTTCTTTTTCCTTCGTCCTCTGTCTAATAATCACTTTCTAAGGATCTTTCTCTGAGACCCATTCTTCAAGCTATATTCCATAATCCTCACTCCTTAACAATCATTCTCCAAGGTTTTCTCACCAACACTTCCTCAACTGATTCTCAGTAGAAAAAATAATGTCAATTTGGGGAGAAGTCCGCACCGTCCAGCGATCCCTTAACACTAACCTACATGAGGGACAATTTACATTTATATCAGGCCAATTAACCTACAAACCCACACTTTGGAGAAAACCCATGGCAAGAACGTGCAAACTCTGTGCAGACAGCAACCGCAGCCTGGATCAAGCCAATGTCTGTGGTGCTGTAAGGCAGCAACTCTACAGCAATTGCTTCCCTAAATCCCTTTTACAGTATTTATGCAATCCCTTTCTTGGATTTTGAAGCTCCTGGAGGAAACCAGGGGACCTAGGGCAAACCCATGCGGTCACAGGGAGTTTGTGCAAACACAAAGATAGCACCCGAGGTGCAGATTGGACCTAAAGCTTTGACACAGCAGCTCTGCAGAGTGGGCCATTCTGTTGCCTGTGGTAATGTGGGAATAATAGTGCTGCAATTCAAGAAAGATGATCTGATTAAGCTGTTTAATATGTTAGAAGGATTTGATGGCATAGTTACAGAGAAGCTTCCTTTTGGAGGGAATCTGTGCAAAAGGAAAAACTGGACTGTCAGAATTTGCTGGCTCTTGTTGGGAGATGAGCAAACACATGGTCCACATTGCTCCTTCTGGGCCTCCACTGTGATCTGGTGGAATCTTCAGCCCTCCTGTCAGCAGACAATCTCCACGACCAAACAAACGGGTGTAAGAATGAGTCATTGCACCTCGCCTGCTAACCAGCAGGATGCCTTTGAGACCTGGGGACCAGAATGTAATCATTAGGCAGCTCTTTCCTGGGTCAATTAGGCTCAACTTCCTTTGTTTCAACCCATTTTATTTTATTTCAGTAAATTCCTGTGAAATATCCCCCACTGCAGTCTGCATCATTTGCAGTCATATACTGCAATTCCAGTTGCACATATCTTATTTTAAAGAAACACAAATTCCAAATACACAAACAGATTCCCATCAGACAAATCTAATGCTCTGAAGTAGAGATGTTTAAGATAATGAACATTTGTAGAGTGGTGCATCTTATAGTATTCAGCAAGGCACACCTTTCAAACTCTATACAGGATCTAAAAATTCAAAGTTAATTGCAATTTGAGTTCCAATATTTGTGGGGACAGAATGTGAATGTCTGACAGTGCCATGGAATTGCAGCAGCCCTTGGAAGTCAATGTTGTCTGAAGAAGGTTCTTGACTCAAAACGTCACCTACTCCTTTTTTCCCAGAGATGCTGCCTGACCCGCTGAGTTACTCCAGCATTTTGTGTCCATCTTCGGTTGTACTTAATTATGTTACCAGACATTTAAGAAATAAACTGGACGAGCTGGAGGCTCAGTTAGAAATTGGCAAGTATGATGTGGGATTTACAGAGACATGGCTGCAAGAGGGCCAGGGCTGGGAACTGAATATTCAAGGGTATACCTCCTATCGAAAAGACAAACAGGTGGGCAGAGAGGGTGGGATAGCTGTTGAATGAAGTTCAGTCCCTTGCAAGGGGTGACATTGAAACAGGATATGTGGAGTCAGTATGGATAGAACTAAGGAATTGTCAGGGTAAAAAAAACCCTAATGGGACTTATCTACAGGCCCCCAAACAGTAGCTTAGATATAGGGTGCAAGTTAAATCAAGAGTTAAAATTGGCGTGTCGTAAAGGTAATGGTACGATTGTTATGGGAGATTTCAACATGCAGGTAGACTGGGAAATCAGGTTGGTGTTGGACCCCAAAAAAGGAAGTTTGTGGAATGCCTCCGCGATGGATTCTTAGAGCAGCTTGTACTGGAGCCAACCAGGGAGAAGGCAATTCTGGTTTTAGTGTTGTGTGATGAGCCAGATTTGATAAGGGAACTCAAGGTAAAGGAGCCATTAGGAGGTAGTGACCAAAATATGTTACGTTTTAATCTACAATTTGAGAGGGAGAAGAGTAAATCGGAGGTGTCCGTGTTACAGTTGAACAAAGGGGACTATGGAGCCATGAGGCAGGAGCTGGCCAAAGTTCACTGGAAAGATACCCGAGCAGGGATGACAGTGGAACAACAGTGGCAGGTATTTCTAGGAATAATACAGAAGGTGTAGGATCAGTTCATGCCTAGGAAGAAGAAAGATTCCAAAGGGAGTAAGGGGCGACTGTGGCTGACAAGGGAATTCAGAGACAGTATGAATGTAAAAGAGAAGTACAATATGGAAAAGATAAGCGGGAAGCAAGAGGATTGGGTAATGTTTAAAGAGCAACAGAAGATAACTAAAAAGGCAATACGGGGAAGAAAGATGAGGTATGAAGGTAAGCTAGCCAATAATATAAAGGAGGATAGTAAAAGCTTAAGGTATGTGAAGAGGAAAAAAATAGTTAAGACCAAAGTTGGACCCTTGAAGACTGAAAGGTGAATTTAGTTTGGGGAACAATGAAATGGCAGATGAGTTGAGCAGGTACTTTGGATCCGTCTTCACTAAGGGGGACACAATCTTTCTGATGTACTAGTGGCCAGAGGATGTGGGGTGATGGAAGAACTGAAGGAAATCCACATTTGGCAGGAAATGGTGTGTAGAGTGATGGGACTGAAGACTGATAAATCCCCAGGGCCTGATGGTCTGCATCCCAGGGTACTTAGCTAATGTTATCCCACTTTTTAAGAAAGGTGGGAGAGGGAAAATTGAATTATAGCCTGATATCGGTGGTGGGGAAGGTGCTGGAGTCAATTATAAAAGATTAAATAGTGGCACATTTGGATAGCAGTTATAGGATTGGTCCAAGTCAGCATGGATTTACGAAGGGGAAATCATGCTTGACTTATCTTCTGGAATGTTTTGAGTGTGTAACTCGGAAAATGGACAAGGGGGAGGCAGTGGATGTAGTGTACCTGGACTTTCAGAAAGCATTTGATAAGGTCCCACATAGGAGATTAGTGGGCAAAATTAGGGCACATGGTATTGGGGGTTGAGTGCTGACACGGATAGAAAATTGGTTGGCAGACAGGAAGCAGAGTAGGGATTATTCACGCTGGCTGTGAAACTCCCGACCCGACTGAGGATCCCAGGTACGGCACCTGGAAACCCCGGGATGACCTGCACAGCCGACGGGCTGGATCTCCCAGAAACAATGAAGCTGGAGCTGCCGACTTTGGGGGAATCCCCGTTCGTTACGGAGCTGGAGCTGCCGTCTGTGAAGGAATCCCCGTTCCAGCGCAGGTCCGCAGAAACAGCAGGTACAGTAAACGCAGTACCTGGAAACAAAGGGGAAGCCTCCATTGTTTCCGGAAACGTGGCTGACGGGCAGGACTTCTGGTCAGACTGAAGCGCAGGGGACTTCAGCCCCCTCTCCCTACTATCCTACTGGCCAATGTTCAGTTCCTTGAAGGACTGAATTATAGCCTGACATTGGTGGTGCTGGAAGCACAAAGTGGAGGACTTGAGAGCAAGGCTGCTTTACCAAAGGGAGCTAAGGGAATGCTCTGTGTTCTGTTTTACAGAGACATGGCTCACCCCCAGCTCCAATGACTCGGTGGTCCAGCCTGAAGGGTTCTCCATCCACCATATGGACCGTACACTGGCATTTGGGAAAGGGAGAGGTGGGGGTGTCTGCCTCGTGGTCAACTCTGTGTGGTGCTCAAATGTGGCAGTCCTGTCCAACTCCTGCTCTCCACACCTGGAACATCTGCCGGTGAAGTGCCGTCTCTTCTACTTCCCAAGGGAATTCACCTCCATCCTGTCCGCGGTCTACATCCCACCTCAGGCAGATGTCCGTCTGGCACTGGAGGAGCTGCATGCTGTGATCAACAAACACCAGACATCTTACCCCGAGGCATTTACCACCATTGCTGGGGACTTCAATAAGGCAAACCTAAACAAATCACTCCCCAACTTCCACCAACATGTCTCCTGCTGCACCAGAGGACCAAACACCCTCGACCACTGCTACACCACCATCAAGAATGCCTACCGCTCTATCCCTCGCCCTCACTTCGGTAAATCCGACCATACCGCGGTGCTGCTTCTTCCTGCCTACAGGCAGCAATTGAAGAGCGTACCCCCAGAGGCGAGGACAGTACAGAGCTGGTTGGGGGGGGGGGGAAAGAGGAACAACTCCAGGACTGTTTGTAGACTGGGCAATGTCCAAGGACTCTGCAACGGACTTGAAAGAATACGCCACAGTCGTTACAGACTTTATAAAGAAATGTGTGAAGGACTGCATCCCTACAAAAAACATCCGGTTGTTTCCCAATCAGAAACTTTGGATGAACTTTGAGATCCGCACTCTTCTGAAGTCCAGACACCGAGCATTCACGTTTGATGATACTGTGGACTACAGGAAGTCCAGATACGACCTTGGTAAGGCCATCAAAAAGGCCAAAAGGGACTTCTGCTCCAAACTGGAGGATGAGACAGATGTTCGGCAGCTGTGGCGGGGCCTGAATGCAATCACCTCCTACAAGGCGAAACCAGGAGGCAACTCGAAAGTTGGCGAAACATCACTCCCTGACGAGCTCAATGCGTTTTACGCACGCTTTGACAGGGAGAATACTGATGTGCCTTCCCGAGCCCCCATTCGCTGTGATGGTATTTCAGTCTCAGTCACAGAGGCCGACTTCAGGAAATCCTTCAGAGGGCTGAACCCTCGGAAAGTGCCTGGACCTGATGGTATACCTGGTCGTGTTCTAAAAACCTGTGCGGACCACCTGGCTGGAGTTTTTAATGGACGTTTTCAACCTGTCACTTCTGAAGTCTGAGGTCCCCACCTGCTTTAAAAGGGCGTCAATTATACCAGTGCCCAAGAAGAGCAAGGTGACGTGCCTCAATGACTATCGACCAGTGGCACTAATGCCTGTGGTGGAGTGCTTTGAGAGGTTGATCATGGAGCAAATCAACTCCTACCTTGACAAAAACCTGGACCCACTGCAGTTCGCTTACCGCCACACCAGATCAACGGTGGATGCGATCTCGCTGGCCCTCCACTCCGCTCTGGACCACTTGGACAACAAAAACTCATATGTCAGGCTGTTATTTATCGATTACAGCTCGGCATTTAACACAATCATCCCCTCCAAGCTGGTTACCAAACTCTCAGAACTGAGTCTCTGTGCATCCCTCTGCAATTGGTTCCTCGACTTCCTCATTCACAGACCACAGTCTGTTCGTATTGGTGGAAATGTGTCAGCCTCGATAACAATCAGCACGGGAGCACCTCAAGGCTGCGCGCCCAGCCCCCTGCTGTACTCACTCTATACTCATGACTGCATAGCCGGTCACAGTGCGAACTCCATCATGAAGTTCGCTGATGACACCACTGTTGCGACGTATCACTGATGGGGATGGATCAGAGTATAGAAGAGAGATCGAGCAACTGTCCATATGGTGCCAGCACAATAACCTGGCCCTCAACACCAGCAAAACCAAGGAACTGATTGTGGACTTTGGAAGGAGTAGGATGGGGACCCACAGTCCCGTTTATATCAACAGGTCGATGGTTGAAAGGGTCAAGGTCTTCAAATTCCTGGGCATGCACATCTCTGAAGATCTTTCCTGGTCCGAGAACACAAATGCAATTATCAAGAAAGCACATCAGCGCCTCTACTTCCTGAGAAGATTACGGAGAGTCGATTTGTCAAGGAGGACTCTCTCTAACTTCTACAGGTGCACAGTAGAGAGCTTGCTGACCAGTTACATCGTGGCTTGGTTCAGCAACTTGAGCGCCCTGGAGAGGAAAAGACTTCAAAAAGTAGTAAACACTGCCCAGTTCATCATCGGCTCTGACCTTCCTTCCATCGAGGGGATTTATCGCAGTCGCTGCCTCAAAGGCTGGCAACATCATCAAAAAGGCTGACAAAACTAGGATCATTAATAACCCTTTATCTGTTATCTGTTATTTGCACTTTATCAGTTTATTTATTCATGTGTATGTATTCATATAATGATATATGGACACACTGATCTGTTTTGTAGTAAATGCCTACTATGTTATGTGTGCTGAAGCAAAGCAAGAATTTCATTGTTCTGTCAGGGACACATGACAATAAACTCATTTTAACTTGATTAACGGGTCCTTTTCAGAATGGCAGGCAGTGACTAGTGGGGTACCGCAAGGCTCGGTGCTGGGACTGCAGCTATTTACAATATACATCAATTATTTAGTTGATGGGATTCAAAGTAACTGTAGCAAATTTGCAGATGACACATAGCTGGGTGGCAGTGTGAACTGTGAGGAGGATGCTATGAGAATGCAGGGTGACATGGACAGGTTTGGTGAGTGGGCAGGTGCATGGCAGATGCAGCTTAATGTGGGTAAATGTGAGGTTATCCACTTTGGTAACAAAAACAGGAAGGCAGATTATTATCTAAATGGTGTCAAGTTGGGAAAAGGGGAAGTACAATGGGATCTGGGGGTCCTTGTTCATCATTCAATGAAAGTAAGCATGCAGGTACAGCAGGCAGTGAAGAAAGTGAATGGCATGTTGGTCTTCATAACAAGAGTAGTTGAGTATAGGAGCAAAGAGGTCTTTCTGCAGGGCCCCAGTGAGACCACACCTGGAGTATTATGTGCAGTTTTGGCCCCCTAATTTGTGGAAGGACATTCTTGATGTTGAGGGAGTGCAATGTAGGTTCACAAGGTTAATTCCCCGGATGGCGGGACTGTTATATGCTGAGAGAATAGAACGGCTGGGCTTGTATACTCTGGAATTTAGAAGAATGAGAGGGGAACTTTTTGAAACATAAGATTATTATGGGTTTGGACAAGCTAGAGGCAGGAAACCTGTGTCCGATGTTGGGGGAGTCCAGAACCAGGGGCCACAGTTTAAGAGTAAGGGGTAAGGCATTTAGAACGGAGATGAGGAAACACTTTTTCACACAGAGTTGTGAGTCTGTAGAATTCTCTGCCTTGGAGGGCAGTGGAGGCCGGTTCTCTGGGTACTTTCAAGAGAGAACTTGATAGGGCCCTTAAAGATTGCAGAGTCAGAGGATAGGGGGACAAGGCAGGAACGGGGTACTGATTGTGGATGATCAGCCATAATCACATTGACTGGTGGTGCTGGGTCGAAGGGCTGAATGGCCTACTCCTGCACCTATTGTTTATTGTCTATCTAATGTCTATTTCAGCCCAGCCAATCATCAAATAAAAGTGAACATCTGCTCGCCTCTCAATTATGAATTGAAATATACATCAGCAGATTTATATCAAGATATCTCAGCAATGTCATAAAAAGTATAAACTTCCGTCATCTTGCAAACATCTCTAACTTGAAAACAATATGACCTCACATCTGGCTCATGAGGCGAAGGGCAGGACTTTGTCAACCACTTACAGCTGGAAAACAAGGCCTCGCCAATTTGCCAGAACCGACCTGCCCTTGTGCCTAAGAACAGCGTATCCAAAATGGCATGTGACTGGTGAGCTCGGGTAACTATCCCATATCTTTCAATTTGAGCAAGCTGGGAATGAATGTAGGGTAGGCCCTTCACGTGAAATGCAGCAGAAATTTGGAATTCACTTCACTATACAGCAGGAATGTAGGTGAAACTTTCTGGATTAAAACTGATGCATTTCTGCTGGGTAAACTCTCAAAGCTCATGGGGAATAGGCAGGTCTGTGAAGAGCACATTTGTCAAATCTGAATGATTGGCAAAGCAGGCTCAAAGGGCTGAGGGGGTGGGAGATTGCAACCTTCACGAGGTCCACCCTGTTTCGACAAATGCAATCAACCCGGCGTGCACAATCAAATAAGATCAAATAGAACAAGTTGTCTGACAACTTTAGGCTGTGCACGCCATACACAAGAAGAAGAATAAAGGGCTAAGCATGCGACAGCTCATCTATCCATGGTCTATTGTCAATTCATTGTCTGTCCATTTGTCTATCCATTTCCCTCCACAGATGCTGCCTGACCCACCAAGTACCTCCAGCACTTTGTTTCTGGCTCAGGTTTATAGCTTCTGCTGTTCCTTGTGTCTCCATGGCTGCAGTCCATCATAGAGAGTAACAGCCTTCACCCCTCACCTCTCACACAATGATGATCCCCTAAATCACAAAATAAACTCTTGAATGGTATCTCCAGATTTCTGAGTAAATATTAATTATTAAGAGGTTTAGACGGATATGGAGGATAGTTGATCACTCTTCATTTATGAGGGTAAAGAAAGCAAGTGATTTTTTTTTTTTGGTAGGTGGATTCTTGTTTGTCAGTTTGCTGTTCTGCAACTCGGTATGACTGTCTGGAGAAAGCGGTGACCCTTTGTAACTGCAGCTGCCATTTCCAAGCTGTCCCCAGCAGGTTGCCTCTTGCTGTTCCATCTCCCACTGCCTTCCTGTAATTTGTTTGTCCTCTCTAATTGAAGTTTCTTGGTGCTGGCTTTGAGCAACCTTTTCTTTTGTAAACAAAATGCAGACTATGAGGAAGGAAACTGTCGGTAACAAACCTTTCAGCCCAGTATCTGTTTTCAACCCCTGAGGTGCAGCCTGCCTTTCAGAATCTCTACTTTGATTTTTAGATTGACAAACCTGCGCCAGAAGCTGAGGAAATACAGGGTGCAGTGGTAAAGAGGTAAGAATGGGGACCCTGGGGTTGTTTGCGAACAGCAAAGATTGATCTTTATCTAAAATAATAAAATAAATTGTGAATTTTGGAAATTTGAAATAAGAACAGAAAATGTTCAACAGCAGTCAGTCAGTCAGGTAGCATCTGTGGTGAACGAAACAGAGTTAGCTGCTGGGCAGACTTGGAGGGCCACAGTTTGATAAATGCTCACATCATCACCCAATGGGTTCCAGCTTTAGCTGTAAAATTACCACACCTATTCAAGTTACAACTGAGTGATGGAGCTCAGAGCTGCAGATCGTACAGTATCTCTGCCACTAGTGCTGAATGTTTCTAGCCTTTACTGATTTTATTAATATTTGTCCAGTTCATTTTCTCAGATCATTGCATCAAGATTCTGCACTAGTGTCCATGGTTGTGGTTTGCTTTGAGTTCAAGTTCCACATTGGCAGCTTGCAATTTAAAATCAAGTAGATAATTAGATCTGGAATGGAAAGTTAGTATCAGGAAAATATATTCTTTAAAGCCAACCTTGTCCCAGGAAAATACTTTACTTTAGACTTTACTTTCGAAATGCAGCGCGGAAACAGGCCCTTCAGCCCGCCAAGTCGACACCGACCAGCATTCACCCGGTACGCTAACTTACGCGCTGGGGACAATCTTACAATTTTCACAGAATCAATTTAACCTACATGTCTTTGGAATGTGGGTGGAAACCAGAGCACCCGGAGAAAACCCATGTGGTCATAGGGATAAAATACAAACTCCATACAGACAACAGCCATAGTCGGGATCGAACCCGGGTCTCTGACGCTCTAAGGCAGCAACTCTACCGCCCCTCAATTGGTCATTCTCACACAGGAGGTTCTCCATATAGCCCCACAGCAGCAGCAACGTGATTGTTTTGTAACTGGTTCTGAAATGATTTCACAAACTGCTCCGATTGGGGACAGGTAAAAGCTCTGGCAAAGCCAACGATACTCACACCGATTAAATAATGAGTGAAGGCAGGCAATCTCTGCACCCTAATAGCCAACTCAAAAACATAGGACCATAGACATGTGCACATGTTAACCCACTCCCCATCCCATCAAATCAAAATTAAGGATGTGCCCTTGAAGAGCTTGCAAATGTAGATTCCTGCATTTACCCCAGCATTTGGGCAAAGAGAGGTAGTAACCTTTGATTCCGTTATTGGGTGGTGCGATCAGGAGAATCCAATAGTCTTACAATATTTACTTCAAACTACCTCATTGTAGAATCAGCCCTACAATATGTTTGAATAATTTCAGGCGGACCTCCTTATGCCAGTTTTGGTGCTGCATCACGCAGTTTTCTCTTATCCAGCTCCTCCTTGTGCAACTCCTGGAGCTTTCCCCAGCCATTGTTCAGTACACATAGGCAAGTAAGGGTTAACAGCCTCCATTCCCTCTGTGAGGCCATGCGGCAGGCAGCTGGCCTGCTGATGTCACTGCTCCACAGCCCCAGTGATGAACAAGAGGAGTAGTGAAGTGAAGAATGAGTAGCCACGAAAACAACTTCCTTTACTACATTCAGACTTTCCAATCATCTTGTAGAATTATTATCACTGGCAAAAGCCATCTTATGATATTCAAAATTAATGGAGTTTGACCACAGTTAAAATGCTTCATATAGAGTAATCATTTTGTCACTATTTATTTTCCTCCATATATAAGCAATGAATCCAGGACCTGCTCACTGTTACCTGCATGTTCAAGCAGTCACTCCCAGTCATCTATTTGACCAAGGTTGCCTCTACAGAGAGTACACAAAAGGCTGGAAAAACTCAGCGGGTGCAGCAGCATCTAAGGAGCGAATAAGATAGGCGACGTTTCGGGTCGAGACCCTTCTTTGCCTCTGCAGAGAGATTGGATTGTCGTCTTATCCAATATATACTCAATTCCTCGCAATAGCACCTGAATACTGGTCAATATTTTTCCTAATTCTTCCCAGCAGAAAAGCTCAGTACTTTTGGTCGAGTCGGGAACAACAAAATTAGTAAAGACTGAGAATCAAATCTGTGCCCTTCCTGCTCTGCATGTGTCAGTAAAACATTACATATTGCTTTTGTTGTTTACCCTTCATTCTCTGTAGTTTTAAGACAACAGACATTCAGTGCTGCTCCAACCATTTGCTCTGGAGAACACTGCAGCTCCCATGGATTGGAATGTGCTGACAGCAGAAGGTCATCATCTGGTGTAAAAGATTCAGCTTGTGGATGTACCTTCACTTTACACACAGTTCGTGCATCCGATTGCTGTGGTTGTCTTTGTTTCCTCCACGTTCAGTTGAGGAAGGTCAAGGGAAGTGAATGAATAGCTGAAGTTTATATCACGATTTTTAATTTTCCTTCAGCCATCTGTTTTAGTACTGCGCTCCTTGAGGTTGAGGCTTTGATCAACTGCCTGCAACCCTTTGTGGTCAGAGAATCGAACCTCCAAAGAAAATACTTTCTGGATTGTTAGAAAAGATAAAGATCAGTGGGAGTCACTGAGTTTGTGGCAATGATCCTGCCAGCAGCATGCAGGAAGTGAGTCAGGGGATGGCTAACACATATGGCCATTTATCTATCACAACTCGGATGCAGAATGTAGATGTGTAACTGGGGCAGTGATTTCCAAAACACAGGACAACAATGGCTACATCAGTTCACCAAAAATCATAAGCACTCTGTGCTCAAGATCACAACCTATCAGCCAGACCTCTAGCTGGAAGTGAAGGAAGAATTGCAAATACCTTTGACCCTGAAACCCGTCCTGACGCAATGTAACTCTTGCTGAGTCCCAGCAATCAGGCATTGGAGCCAGATGACAGCCAGTCCATCAGTCTCCATACCGAGCCCTGTGAGGCAGGGTGTCACTCTGTCCATTTACAAATACTTGCACAGACTGGCAATTATAAACATCCACCAAGGAGACCTCTGATCTGCTGGATGTGATAAGTCTCATTCCCCATTTTGAGCCTGTCTATGAACAAACGTCAATGGATGGAGGTGGCATATCATGGGACAACACAGGCACAGGAGACTCAATGTAATTAACTGTGAACAGAAACTTACATGGTGGCAAGAGTCCATAACTCATTCTTTAACTGTTGGGTTAAATTCCTGAAGTTGTTATTTTCTGAATATTTGGCGATTCAAGTGAATTAGCTACTTAAAGAATACTAATCGTTCTAAAATAATGAGAAATAAGATGTTTAAAATATATCGCTCTTCATATTCATAAACATCAACCCATAGCTATGGGCAAGAAAAACTTCAAATGCTGGTTTAAATTGAAGATAGACACATAATGCTGGAGTAAATTAGCGGGTGAGGCAGCATCTCTGAAGAGAAGGAATTGGCGACGTTTCGGGTCGAGACCCTTCCTCAGACTGATTCAGTTGAGGTGCAAACAGGTCTGGGTGTCCTAATACAGCAGCCACTGAAAGCAAACTTGGGAATGCAGCAAGTAGGTAATAATGCAAATAGTATTTTGACGTTTATGGCAATGAGATTTGAGTGCCACAATTATACAGGGCCTTGGTAAGACTATATTGTATGCAGTTTTTGTCTCTTTTCATAAAGGATGGTATATGTGCCCTGGAGGGTGCAGTGAAAGTTCACCAATGGTGGGACAGTTATCTGAGGAGAGCCTGGGTGGACATGGCCTGTATCGATTGGAATTTAAAAGAATGAAAGGGATCTCATTCAAGCATATAGAACTCTAATAGGGTGGTACAGACTATGTGGTTGAAATGATTTCACGAGCTGAAAGAATCCAAAACGTGGGGACACATTCTCATACCCATATAAAATAGAGAAGAGGAGAAATTTATTCCACAAGCTATGAAATTCTCTATCACAGATAGCGATGAAGATCAAAGTGCTGAAAATATTTAAGAAGGTAGATAAATTTCCGAAAGCAAAATACATCAAGTTCCTTGATGATAGTGAGATCATGGGGGCATGTTATTCCAAGGCATATTAATATGAGGAACATAGAATAAGTACAACATAGTAACGGGCCCTTCAGCTCACAGTGTTTGTGCTGAATATGATGCCTCGGTGAATTGCCAACACATGACCCATATCCCTATCTTCCCTGTATTTCCATGTGCCTGTCCAAAAGCTTCTAAAACACCAATATCGTATCTGCCTCCACCACCACCCTCGATGTAAAGAACTTGCCCCGCACATCTACATTAAATATTCCTCCTCTCACCTTATAGCTATGCCCTCTACTGTTGGACATTTCGTCATGTTAAAAAGGTTCTGACTATCTATTCTTATCAATACCTCTCATCATTTTATAACTTATATCAAGGGTGATATAGTTCTCCCCTCAACCTCCAACATTCCAGCGAAAACAATCCAACTCTATCCAACCTCTCCCTGTAGTTGAAATCCTATAATCCAGGCAGCATTCTTGTAAACCTCCTCTGTACCCTCCCAAAATTTTCCACATCTTTCCTGTAAAGGGATGACCAGAACTACACACATTATTCTAAATGCAGCCGAACCAAAGTCCTATAGAGCTGCAGCATGAAGGCGGAGGGTTGGGTGCCTTAAATATTATGGTGGATAAGTCCGAAGGTCTGATGAAATATGTCCCAGGATACAGAGAGAGACAAAGAGGTCCTGACAGAGGTTTTGTATCTTCTTTAGTTACAGATGATTTCGGAAGAATGTTGATTCTTTGTTTAAGAAGGACAACAGGAATAATCCAGAAAATTATAGGTCGAGCGAGCCTTAAATCATTAAAAAAAGAAATTATTGGAGAAGATTCTTAGGAATAGGTATTATTCACACTTGGAAAAGTACATGATTTTGTAGAAAAATCTACAGGTGAAGTCCTATCTCACAATTTGATTTAGTTTTTTGAGGATGTGACAAAAGATAATTGTTGTGGGGTAGTGGACTTTAGTATAGTGTTTGCCGAAGTCTCCAATGGTAGGTTGGTCCATAAGATTAAGTCACATGGGAACTACAGTGAATTGGTAAGTTGGATAAAAAAGATGAAAGAAGGTAGTGATAGAGGTGAGTTTTACTCATTGGAGTTCTGAAGAATGATGTTCTACAAGGATAAACGCTGGGACCACTTTTGTGTGTAATATATATAAATGATTTGGGTGAAAATGTAGGTGGTCTGATTGGTATGTTTACAGATGACATGAAAATTGGCAGAGTTTGGACAATGAAGAAGTTTGTCGAAGGTTACATCGGAATATAGATCAGTTGAAAATTTGGGCAGAGAATTAGCGGATGGAATTTAATTCGGCAAGTGTGAACTGATGCATTGTGAATGTGAGGGATTTTGGGGTGCAAGCCCAAAACTCCCTGAAAGTAGCAACACAAGTGGATCAGGTGGTAAAGAGGGTGCAGAGTATGGTTGCCTCCATTAGTTGGGGCATTGAGTTGTATGAGTTAGAATGTCATGCTGCAAGGGGATAAAACTTTGGTTATATCACATTGACAGTACTGTATACAGTTCTGGTCGTCACATTATAGGAAGGATGTAGAGACTTTGGGGGGAATTTCAAGAAGTTTCACCAGGATGTTGCCTGGATTGGAATGTTTTTTTTTGTTATAAGGAGTCTGAAGAAGGGTCTCAACCCGAAACATCACCCATTCCTTCTATCCAGAGATGCTGCCTATCCCACTAAGTTACTCCAGCATTTTGTGTCTGTCTTCAGTTATAAGGAGAGGTTGGACAAATGTGGGTGTTTTCTCTGAAGTGACAGACACTGATAGAAGTGGAGGGACTTGATAATCAAATAATTTGAGTCATAGATAGGGTAGACAGACAGTCTGCTTCCCCATGGTAAAAATGGTTTAAGATGAGAGGAGGAAAGTCACAGAGAAAATGATAGGTGCCCGGAATGCATCTGGCAGGGAAATAGTAGATGCAGTTACAGTTTGGAAGGGGTAGGATAGTGGCCCACAATCCCATTTATATCAATGGGACGATGGTGGAAAGGGTCAAGAACTTCAAATTCCTGGGCATGCATATTTCCGAAGATCTTTTCGAAGATTTCCGAAGGTCCCAGCACACCGATGCAATCAAAAGAAGGCACATCAGCGCCTCTACTTCCTGAGAAGATTACGGAGAATCGGGATGTCAAAGAGGACTCTCTCGAACTTCTACAGGTGCACAGTAGAGAGCATACTGACCGGTTGCATCATGGCTTGGTTCGGGAAATTTGAACGTCCAGGAGCGGAAAAGATTGCATTAGTTGTGACCAGTCCATCATCGGCTCTGACGTCCCCACCATCGAAGGGATCTATTGCAGTCGCTGCCTCAAAAAGGCTGCCAACATCATCAAAGACCCACACCATCCTGGTCACACACTCATCTCTCTGTTGCCATCGGGAAGAAGATACAGGAGCTTGAAATCTGGAACATCCAGGTTCAGGAACAGCTTTCCCACAGCCATCAGGCTATTAAACTCACCATCAAACAAACTCCGAACAACTATTGCACTTTATCTGTTTATTTATTGTGTGTATATATATGGTCTATGGTATATAGACACACTGAACTTATCTCCTGTTCCGTATTATGTTCACATATTCTGTTGTGCTGCAACTAGCAAGAATTTCATTTTCCTATCTGGGACACATGACAATAAAACTCTCTTGACTCTTTTCACTTGATTCTTGAGTTGCCAAGTTTAAAAGGTAATAGAGTGAATGTCCTACTCCTGCTCCCATTTTCTATTAGTCAATATAATGGGTGATTTAGTGACATAGTTGAAGGAACATTTTACCACTTCCTACACTTTTGTGTTACAATGTTAAAAGCAGTTAAGAACTGTCAGTATAGTAGCTGGAGTGTGATTATCTGACATGATTTTATTTGCTAACAACTACCGTTGCAAGTACTGCAGTTTAGATTGATATCCATTCTACTATTTTCCTCATAATGACTGTTACATTACCCTGTGCTTCGTACTCCTTCACTTTCTGGGTCCTTATTGTAGCGTGTTCTACCTAAGGCGTGTCTCAACATTTTACATTTTATCTTATCTTCCTCGAGAAATACCTTACATATTGATATTGTATCCAATATCCAACTCTAACCCAGCAAGCCCAAAACCACTCAAAATACCAAAAAGAAGACTGGCCTTATCCTAACTTTAATGTGGTCTTATAATATAAACATTGAGCCGCTCAACCTAATCCCAGTGAGGATAGATAATGGAAAGTAAAGATAGATAAAATCAATGGAAATTGTAAGCCAAACTAACATTGGGTCAGGCAGTGTAGGAAGGTCTGCAGATGCTGGTTTTACACCGAAGATAGACACAAAATGCTGAAGTAACTTCAGCGGGACAGGCAGCATCTCTGGAGTAAAGGAATAGAAGACGTTTCAGGTCGAGACCCTTCTTCAGACTTCTATAGGGTCAAGCAAACTTGAGAAATGAGAATAAGAGGAAGGGAGGGACAATTGCCTTGCCGACTGGTGATCACCAAACCAAACATTATATGTACAAACACGTTTTTATAAAACAGATACAATTAAAATTCTCTGAACTCTGAAACAAGCATAATGAAAAGTCGCTGTTTAATGTGGCCATTTTTTGGACATATTCATATAAAAATTAATTACTTGTTTGTGCTGAGTGCAGAATTAGCTTCACAACTTATGTTACTCTAGCTTTATTGGACTCTTTCTCTTTCATTACCTCTTTCTGCACAGCCCTCACACACTTTCCTGTTATCTCTTTTTCTGTCTAGATTTTCTCTGACACCATATCTCTCTTTGTCTCAAAGCTTTCCTCTCTTTTCTTATTTGTAACTCTATCTGTCTGCCCATCTATTTTTCTCTTTCACACAATGAAAAAAGTATTTATTTTAAATAAGCCTTTATGGCCTGGACATGGTCCAGTCAGAGTTGCTATGGGAACACCTACGAGGATTTTCCAGCAATTCTGCACACATACACAAAATGTCAAGGTGTCTGATTTCATTCCTGGATAGCCCTAACAGCTGTACGAGTGTCTGTTAAAACTGAGCCATCTAGGGATGTGATTTGTATTATTTCTTTCTGTTTTTCTAGGTGGGGACATTTTCTGAACTTGTTGCCTCAGTCCTGTCACAGTGACCAAAATGCTTCAGAAATTAACAAGCTGCTTTTCACCCCAGATGTCTGTGCTATCCACTTGCTTTGAAAATATTTAAACTATTTGCAATAAATTCACCCATCCTCATACTGATCTATCTTTTAATTTATTAGTGTACCCAGTATGGATTTTTTTTTAATGTTCACATTCCTTCCCTGAATGTGGGCATGCCTGTCATTTATTGGCTTTTTTCTAATTGCCCTTGAAAAAGTGGTGATGCACCTTGTTTTTGAAACACTGCAGTCTTGATGATAAACCCCCCCATTGGATTATAATCCGTAAACTGGATTTTTGAGTCACTGACAGTGCAAAATTTACTCAAATTAGAATGTTATGTGACTTTGAAGTTGTGGTGTTTCAAGTTGTCTGCTGCCCTTGTCCTTCTAGATGGAGGATATGACTTTGAAAGTGCAGTTAAAGAACTATTATCTAGTCCATTTGTTGTGAGATTACTTTGCTCTATCTGCAGCCTTTTGGTTCAGTGTTTAGCATCCTTTGTTGTAGCTTCAGTAAACTGCACTACATTTTCAGTGTGGTGCTATCCCCAGCAATCTTTCGGACACTAGTCATTGAAGCAGAATTGTGTAGTTTTGAGGCTGGTAGATAAAGGTGAATGAAGAGGGAGTGATAATGGGTCCCAGTGAAAGAAGTGGAACATTCGGTGAAGTTCAAGACTCGTATGACAAAGAGTGTTTATTGTTATGCCCCGAAACGGAACAATTAAATTCTTACTTGCAACAGCACAACAGATATGTAAACATAGTACTGTTTAAACACCATAATAAACAACTTTGGGGCATGAAGAAGCAGTGCTGGCAGTCTCTGGTTGCCGAGGGATGCACTGAAGCTCGGTGCAGCCAGCGCCAAGGCTCAGCGGGGAAGGACCACAGTCTAGGGTCCTTCCGCTGCCGGACATTGGGGGGGGGGGGGGGGGGGGGAGGGGAGGGCAGGGTAGGGTGTGGTGGAGATGCCCCTCAAAATAAGGGAATGGACACCACGCCAGTGGGCCACATGAGTGGCAAGGGTGGGGGATAAATTTGTGAATTTGAGCAATGTAAGTAAACAGTATTGAATGTTTTGTATAGCTCCGAAAATATCGGATGAGTTTTTCGCACAATTCATGTATTGTACTTATTTATTACCTGAATAAAGTCTATTTTGAAATTAAAAAATGCTGGCCACTCAGTCTTTGCAGCTGTGTATGGGCACAGTCTCTTGTTGTCGGTGGATAGGACGAGGTCCTGGTGTCTCCGGTTTGCCCCGGTCTCAGTACTCTCTCTCTCTCTCTCTCTCTCTCTCTCTCTCTTCTCTCTCTCTCTCGGGGCCAGTCACCCAGTGATAGGGATCAGAGAGACATCTGAGGGAGGGGGGCACTGTCACAAAATATGTATAATCTCCACTTTTTGCAATCTTCTTCATTCTTCTTTAAATTGCCAAACCAGGCTGTCTGTGATGCTGTGACAGATATTCACTTTCCAAGCCAAAGGCTTGTTCACTTCACAGGCCCCAATGTTTTTTACTAAACTCAGCTTTTTAGCACAGCAACTGTCCAAGGTTCAAGATGTTTGGTGTTCATTAAGTTAGGAATCTAATCACTACATACCTTGCTCACCCTCTTGATTTAATCAAGAGAAACGATTACCCAAGGTTCAAGATGTTTGTTGTTTACTAAGTTAAAGATCTAATCAGTACACAGTTTACTCACATTGGTGCTCACTCAAGAAAGAATGGGTCCAAACACTTCATCCTTCTGACCGAATCAAAGTATTTGAAGGATATTGCACGAAGGGCCGACCTTAAGCCAATTGGACCAATTGCTTCCAATTGGGCCCTGTGCCTAATGGGGCCCTGCGCCTAATGGGGCCCCGCGCTAGGCTGGTGGGCAACACACTCTATCCCATCAGCAGCGACCCCAGTAGGTGAAATTCCTCACCGACAACAACACAGCTCCGCGGTTAGCTCTCAAAACTGTCACCGGTACCAGTTATGGAAATGCAGAGATACGCAGGGGGACGGCGTTCCCCTACTTTTCAGTTTCCAGCTCGGATTTAATGAGTACTGCAGAAAGATTGGAGTTGTTTATCACTTGATTCAACTGAGACAAAAACGATTTGTTAACTGCCACTGTTAGCACTTGTTAACAGCCAGTAATTAACATGTAGGTGTACAATGTGTCACCAATACATCGATCGGCATTCCTCAATCAATATAATTGTGTTTTGACCAAGTATAAATGACACCGCGATCCTTTGAATAAAATTCACGGCGGAATTTCTTATAACTTACTGTGATTAAGGACTCCAGACCGCGTGCATGGGCTTCTACTGTGCAGGTACAGTCATTAACCCACATTATTTTAATAAGGAACTGCAAATGCTGGAACAATCAACGGTAGTCAAAAATGTTGGAGATACTCAGCAGGTGAGGCAGCATCTCACCCGCTGAGTTTCTCCACCATTTTTGTCCACCCACGTTATTTAGTCATTTGTACCGTCATCTAGGAACGTTAAATTATTTTTTTTTAAAATATGTTTATGCGTGTTGTTTTCTCTCTCTCCTTCAAGGTTAGTTCTTCTGTTTGCCTTGAACTATTTAAACATCGGATTTATAAAATTCATATAAATTCATAGCGTTGCCCGAGCGCCAAATCCCTTCAGCAGTACCTGCAGCTGAAGCTATGGGTGGATTAGTAGCCCTTGAAGAGGCATTGACACTTTGTTTTTATGTAGGAGGGTAATAGAGAAGGGCTCTGGACCGCGAGCTCACTGACTGAATGATACAGACGTCCTGACTGAAAATCACACCATTCCCATCAATTATTTTAGGATAGAAACATAGAAACATAGAAATTAGGTGCAGGAGTAGGCCATTCAGCCCTTCGAGCCTGCACCGCCATTCAATATGATCATGGCTGATCATCCAACTCAGTATCCCGTACCTGCCTTCTCTCCATACCCTCTGATCCCCTTAGCCACAAGGGCCACATCCAACTCACTCTTAAATATAGCCAATGAACTGGCCTCAACTACCCTCTGTGGCAGAGAGTTCCAGAGACTCACCACTCTCTGTGTGAAGAAAGTCTTTCTCATCTCGGTCTTAAAGGATTTCCCCCTTATCCTTAAGCTGTGACCCCTTGTCCTGGACTTCCCCAACATCGGGAACAATCTTCCTGCATCTAGCCTGTCCAACCCCTTAAGAATTTTGTAAGTTTCTATAAGATCCCCTCTTAATCTCCTAAATTCCAGAGAGTATAAACCGAGTCTATCCAGTCTTTCTTCATAAGACAGTCCTGACATCCCAGGAATCAGTCTGGTGAACCTTCTCTGCACTCCCTCTATGGCAATAATGTCCTTCCTCAGATTTGGAGACCAAAACTGCACGCAATACTCCAGGTGTGGTCTCACCAAGACCCTGTACAACTGAAGTAGAACCTCCCTGCTCCTGTACTCAAATCCTTTTGCTATGAAAGCTAACATACCATTCGCTTTTTTCACTGCCTGCTGCACCTGCATGCCTACTTTCAATGACTGGTGTACCATGACACCCAGGTCTCGCTGCATCTCCCCTTTTCCTAATCGGCCACCATTTAAATAATAGTCTGCTTTCCTGTTTTTGCCACCAAAGTGGATAACCTCACATTTATCCACATTATACTGCATCTGCCAAACATTTGCCCACTCACCCAGCCTATCCAAGTCACCTTGCAGTCTCCTAGCATCCTCCTCACAGCGAACACTGCCCCCCAGCTTAGTGTCATCCGCAAACTTGGAGATATTGCCTTCAATTCCCTCATCCAGATCATTAATATATATTGTAAATAGCTGGGGTCCCAGCACTGAGCCCTGCGGTACCCCACTAGTTACTGCCTGCCATTGTGAAAAGGACCCGTTTACTCCTACTCTTTGCTTCCTGTTTGCCAGCCAGTTCTCTATCCACATCAATACTGAACCCCTAATACCGTATGCTTTAAGTTTGTATACTAATCTCTTATGTGGGACCTTGTCGAAAGCCTTCTGGAAGTCCAGATATACCACATCCACTGGTTCTCCCTTATCCACGCTACTAGTTACATCCTCGAAAAATTCCACAAGATTCGTCAGACATGATTTACCTTTTGTAAATCCATGCTGACTTTGTCCAATGATTTCACCACTTTCCAAATGTGCTGCTATCCCATCTTTAATAACTGACTCTAGCAGTTTCCCCACTACCGATGTTAGACTAACTGGTCTGTAATTCCCCGTTTTCTCTCTCCCTCCCTTCTTAAAAAGAGGGGTTACATTTGCTACCCGCCAATCCTCAGGAACTACTCCAGAATCTAAAGAGTTTTGAAAGATTATCACTAATGCATCCACTATTTCCTGAGCTACTTCCTTAAGTACTCTGGGATGCAGCCTATCTGGCCCTGGGGATTTATCGGCCTTTAATCTATTCAATTTACCCAACACCACTTCCCGACTGACCTGGATTTCACTCAATTCCTCCTTTGACCCACAGTCCCCTGCTATTTCAGGCAGATTATTTATGTCTTCCTTAGTGAAGACGGAACCAAAGTAGTTATTCAATTGGTCCGCCATATCCTTGTTCCCCATGATCAACTCACCTGTTTCTGACTGCAAGGGACCTACATTTGCTTTAACTAACCTCTTTCTCTTCACATATCTATAAAAACTTTTGCAGTCAGCTTTTATGTTCCCTGCCAGTTTTCTTTCATAATCTATTTTTCCTTTCCTAATTAAGCCCTTTGTCCTCCTCTGCTGGTCTCTGAATTTCTCCCAGTCCTCTGGTATGCTGCTTTTTCTGGCTACTTTGTACGCATCATCCTTTGCTTTGATACTATCCCTGATTTCCCTTGTTATCCACGGATGCACTACCTTCCCCGATTTATTCTTTTGCCAAACTGGGATGAACAATTTTTGTAGTTCATCCATGCAGTCTTTAAATGTCTTCCATTGTATATCCACCGTCAACCCTTTTAGAATTAATTGCCAGTCAATCTTGGCCAATTCACGTCTCATACCCTCAAAGTTACCTTTCTTTAAGTTCAGAACCATTGTTTCTGAATTAACAATGTCACTCTCCATCCTAATGGAGAACTCAACCATATTATGGTCACTCTTGCCCAAGGGGGCACGTACAACAAGACGGCTAATTACCCCTTCCTCATTACTCAAAACCCAGTCTAAAATAGCCTGCTCTCTCATTGGTTCCTCTACATGTTGATTTAGATAACTATCCCGCATACATTCCAAAAAATCCTCTTCCTCAGCACCCCTGCCAATTTGATTAACCCAATCTATATGTAGATTGAAGTCACCCATTATAACTGTTTTGCCTTTGTCGCACGCATTTCTAATTTCCTGTTTGATACCATCCCCAACTTCTCTGCTACTGTTAGGTGGCCTGTACACAACACCCACCAGCGTTTTCTGCCCCTTAGTGTTTTGTAGCTCTACCCATACCGATTCCACATCCTCCAAGCTAATGTCCTTCCTTTCCATTGCTTTAATCTCCTCCCTAACCAGCAACGCTACTCCACCTCCTTTTCCTTTCTCTCTATCCCTCCTGAATATTGAATATCCCTGGATGTTCAGCTCCCAGCCTACGTCACCCTGGAGCCATGTCTCCGTGATCCCAACTATATCATAATCATTAATATCTATCTGCACGTTCAACTCGTCCACCTTATTACGAATACTCCTTGCATTGAGACACAAAGCCTTCAGGCTTGTCTTTACAACGCATTTACCCCTTATACAATTTTGCTGAAAAGTGGCCCTTTTTGATTTTAGCCCTGGTTTTGTCTGCCTGCCACTTTTACCTTTCACCTTGCTACCTAATGCTTCTACCCTCATTTTACACCCTCCTGCCTCTCTGCTCTTGTACCCATCCCCCTGCCACATTAGTTTAAATCCTCCCCGACAGCACTAGCAAACACTCCCCCAAGAACATTGGTTCCATTCCATTCCAGGTGCAAACCATCCTGTTTGTACCGGTCCCACCTCCCCCAGAACTGGTCCCAGTGCCCTAAAAATTTGAATCCCTCCCCCTTGCACCACTTTTCAAGCCACGTATTCATTTGCATTATCCTCCTATTTCTACTCTGACTGGCCCGTGGTACTGGTAGTAATCCGGATAAGCCTTTCTAGAGAACATGCTACTTTTTGCTTTGCCTATTTTCAAAACATAGAATTTTGTATTTGCCATTTGATTGGTACAAGGAGACTACAAAGCTCATAATATCTATTTTTTTACCCTCTGTAACTTTCTACATTTCTACTTTTGGGTATGTATGTGGCAATTATGGCTCATGGAATTTTCTCCCACACTACTAGTTATATTCGTAACAACATATTTAAATACGTGAAATTTTCGATCTTTCCCAACCCCTTAAAAAATGCCTGAAGAAGGGACCCAACCCTAAACGTCGCCTAGCCATTCCCTCCGTAGATAGACACAAAATGCTGGAGTAACTCAGCGGGTCGGGCAGCATCACAGGAGAGAAGGAACAGGTGACGTTTCGGGTCGAGATCCTTCTTCGGACCCTCCATAGAACCAGCCTGGCCTACTGTGTTCTCCAGCACTTTATGTTTTCCTCTTAAAATAAATCCGTGGTCCACTGAATAAACAACACGATAGACCACTCTGGAAGTGCAAGTTTTGCTGTACACTTCATACTGTAGAACACATCATAATACACCTTAAGTGAATTAATGGGGTTAGATTATTTTTTTAATCTGTTGTCTAGAATTAATCGATACCCACCCTATGTACCTTATATCAGATTTAAATCGGAATTCAGATTTTTTTGTTTTCCTATTTGTCAATTTTTTGTGCCCGATTATTTGGCGGCCAATCAACCGCTGTCTCTAAGGGGATTGCGTCCAATCACCGACCAGCTTCCTTTAAAATTCCGTCCAATCAACAAATCGGTCTCCACCCGTCCAATCAGCCGCTGTCTTCAAGGGCATTGTGTCCAATCACATAATGCGGTTTAATGGTAATTAGCAGCTCTGGTAAAGGTTGGGAGCCAGCGGAGGTACTGACAGTCAGATGAGAGCAGGAGAGATTAAGACAGTGTATAAACCATAGCACCTTAGTGTACAATTTCTTAATATATACTAAAGAACAGGGCTGACAGACCTTGGATGAGAACCTGGGGCTCACAAAAATTCCCAATTGGGCCCTGCACCTCCTAAGGCCGGCCCTGATTGCATGATGATGAGGTCAACCAGGAGAGAAACAGTATAAATGTTAGAAGAAAGCCAGGATTGGTAGGGGCTAATTAAAAGGAATAGGAGTGAGGAAAGAAGACATACAATCCACTCCTCGACTTCAGTGAAAGATGGATCTTTCCCCATCTTCTGCCGAGGACAACTTGTTCGTCTGCAACTCATTGGTATGTTATCCTAAATTATAACAATTGCACTTGTGTTTTGGAAATCCTTTGTAAACTATGATCTCCTGTTAAGATTACTCGTCAGAATTAAATGTGATTCATTTAAATATATAACTGTGTTTATTCTGCTTTGTTAGTTAGAAGTAACTCCTCATTTAGTTGGGAGGAGGGACCCACCACTCAAAATAGTGATTATTGACAGATAAACTCCTTCAACAGAGACTAGCGTAGTGAATTAAGTTTGTCTTTGAAATATAGGTTGATACAGTATAATCTCATTACAGTGAGATTACTTGTAGACGCTTATTGTATAACAGATAAGACAAAGACTTGACTCAAGTTTAGCGCTCTTGGATGGGTAAACTCAATATCATCACAATGCAACCAGCCAAGATGCTCTCTACTGAACACCTGTAGAGGTTCAAGAGAGTATTTGTTGACATATCAAATCTTCTCAATCTTCTAAGGAAGTAGAGGTGTTGATGAGCAGGACAGATCTTCAGAGATATGCACACACAGCTGTGAAGAAATTGTAGAGAGAGACCGACAAAAATGGTAGAAGAGGGGAAATTAAAGAAGGGAGAATTACAGAAGGGGGGAAGATATTAGAGTGAAATTAGTATTGTTGCAGGGCTAATGAATAAGTTCTAGGAAAGCACATGTGTTTGTGTTCAAGTGATGTGATTGGAAAGAGTGAATTTGCATGTGGGTAGCTTGGTTTGTGTGCGTGCGTGTGCGTGAGTGAATGTATGGTGTGTGAATGTAAAGTATGGTGTGTGGTCAGTTAGTTCAGCAGAACTTGGTCTCCAGGTATCATGAGCCTCCTTTCCATTGGAGTCAAAGCTCACTCTGTCAGGAGTGTCTTATAGCTGTTATGCTACAGCTAGCCCCATGCTGAAGGGTGCCCATAATAGGCATCTTCTGCTCTTCAAAAAACTGGCATAAATGCAAGTCTCATTTAGTTTTACTTTAGTTTCATTTATTTATTGTCACGTATACCGAGATACAGTGTAAAGCTTTTGTTGCATGCTAACCAGTCAGCGGAAAGACAATACATGATTACAATCAAGCCATTCACAGCCTACATATATATGATATATAGAAACATATAATATATAGTTTCTTATAGAAACTTACAAAATTCTTAAGGGGTTGGACAGGCTGGATGCAGGAAGATTGTTCCCGATGTTGGGGAAGTCCAGAACAAGGGGTCACAGTTTAAGGATAAGGGGGAAATCTTTAGGACTGAGATGAGAAAAACATTTTTCACACAGAGAGTGGTGAGTCTCTGGAATTCTCTGCCACAGAAGATAGTTGAGGCCAGTTCATTGGCTATATTTAAGAGTGAGTTAGATGTGGCCCTTGTGGCTAGAGGGATCAGGGGGTATGGATAGAAGACAGGTATGGGATACTGAGTTGGATGATCAGCCATGATCATATTGAATGGCAGTGCAGGCTCGAAGGGCCGAATGGCCTGCTCCTGCACCCAATTTCTATTTTTCTATGATGAAGGGAATAACGTGAATAACATTTAATGCAAAATAAAGCCAGTAAAGTCTGATCAAAGATAGCCCGAGGATCTCCGATGAAGTAGATAGCAGTTCAGGACTGCTCCCTAGTTGCGGTAGGATTGTTCAGTTGCCTGATAACAGCTGGGAAGAAACTGTTCTTGAATCTGGAGGTGTGCGATTTCACACTTTTATACCAATGTGAGTGGCCAGGGTGTGATGCGTCCTTGATTATGCTGCTGGCTTTGCTGAGGCAGTGTGTGGTACAAATGGAGTCAATGGAAGGGAAGTTGGTTTGTGAGATGGTCTAGGCCGTGTCCACAATTTTCTGCAATTTCTTGCGGTCTTAGAAGGAGCTTTTTCCAAACCAACCTGTGATGCATCGCGATAAAAAGCTTTCTACGGCGCATCTGTAAAAGTTTGTGAGAGTTATTGGGAACATGCCAAGTCACCCTTGATCCCAAGGGCCTGCTTAAGAAGTAGAGAATAAGAAGAACTTGATTATTAAAGTCCACTGGAACTGACTTTTTAAAAATCTACTGAAATAAACTTAAAGTTGCTTGGTTGTAAAAAAGAGGTTTCCATGTTTTGTCTTGTTGGAACTCTGTGATTTGAGCGAAACCTTGAATTCACTTCCTTTTGTGGGGATGAAGTCAGTGATTAAATATTGGCCCAGAGGGGATGTGAGGATGAGATGAATCTATTGGGATAACCCAGACAAAACTTGTGGACTGCTAAATAGTTGAGATTAAGGGAAAATTGAGTTTTCAGAAAGGTGAATCATTCTCAAATTCCTCACAGAGAATTCAAGGAAAGGGTTTGGTTTATTCACAGGAACTAAGATTCATAGGAACTAAGTGGAAAGCTTTAAGGGCCTGTCCCACTGCGGGAACCTAATTTATGAGTTTAGGAGAGTCAAGGAGAGTGTCATGCTCTTGTTCTATCGCCGAAGTAGAACACCTCCTACGGCCTCCTTCGACTATGTAGAGAACCTCCTACGAATCTGTAGAAGACCTCCTTCGACTATGTAGAAGACCTCCTTCGACTATGTTGAAGACTAGCTTCAACTATCTGCGATTTACTCGCCAATGCAATCTGGAAAATTGGACACCGAATAATGGAGAGTGAAGACGACCACCTTTAACTAACTTTGACCATACTAACACTATCTACGACTACCTTTGACTACCTTTGATTACCTTCGATTACCTTCAACAACCTTTGATTACCTTTGATTGCCTTTGATTACCTACGAATAACATGCCGACCTACTACGACCTACTTCGACTAAACCTATGAGTAAAAAAAATATCGATTTTATTCCATGCCGACCAATTTTTACTCGCGGACAATTTTTCAGCATGCTAAAAAATACTCTTCAACCAAACTGAGGCGTGAGTATGCGGGAACTTCTCTCAAGCATGAAGGAGAGTTACATAGACCTCCTAGGACCACGTGTCGAGCATGCTGCGAGTATGAATCGAGCGCGCTCTTCTAAACTCGCAAATTAGGTGCCCGCAGTGGGACAGGCCCTATAGTAACTGAACTAAAAGGGAGTGTGGAGAACATATTATACAGCAAGTTATTGTGAGTACAGAGTGAAGAAGGGTTCCAACCCAAAACGGCGCCTCTCCATGTCCTCAGGATCTGCTGCCTGACCCGTTGAGTTACTCCATCACTTTGCTTTCCACCAGGATTCCAGATTCCGCAGTTCCATTATAATGAAATGCTGCCTAAAATGGGTGGAAGCAGATTCACTGGCAACTTTCATAAGGAATTGAATTTGTACTTGAAAATAAAAAAATTGGAATGAAGGGCAATGAAGTGGATCTAAACAGCACAGCTCTTCCAGAGAGTCAGTGATCACCTTCACTGATCACTATTTGCTGATGCTGGAAGAGATGATGATCTGGAACAGCGCATGACACCTGGACCTAACAACTAGAGAGCAGTCATGATCGGACTTTATCTTGCACTAAAGGTTATTCACGTTATTCCCTTTATCGTGTGTCCATACGCTGTGGTCGACTTGATTGTAATCATGCATTGTCTTTCCGCCAGCTGGTTAGCATGTAATGAAAGCTTTCCGCTGTACCTCAATACACATGACAATAATTTTTTTTAAACTGATAGACTTTTCATTGTCACTGTAACTCTATAATGCTGTGACACTATAGATTCTGTACAGGTATTTTTCTCTTTGCACTACCTTTTTTTACTTGTGTATGGCTTATAGTAGGATTTGGTTTGACAGGAAAGCACACTAAAGGGCCTGTCCCACTGCGGGCACCTAATTTGCGAGTTTAGAAGAGTTTTTAGAAGAGTTTGCGCTCGACTCATACTCGCAGTAGGTCGTAGTAGGTCGGCATGTTATTCGTAGGCAATCGAAGGCAATCGAAGGTAAACAAAGGTAGTCAAAGGTAGTCGTAGATAGTGTTTGAAGGTGGTCGTCTTCACTCTCCACTATTCAGTGTCCAATTTTCTAGAGAGCATTGGCGAGTAAATCATAGATAGTCAAAGCTAATCTTCAACATAGTCAAAAGAGGTTGAAGGAGATCGAAGGAGGTCTTCTGCATGGTCATAGGAGGTCTTCTACATATTCGTAGGAGGTTCTCTACATAGTCGAAGGAGGTCCTAGGAGGTGTTCTACTTCGGCAATACAACAAGAGCATGACACACTCCTTGACTCTCCTAAACTCTTCTAAACTTGCAAATTAGGCCCCCGCAGTGGGACAGGCCCTTAAATATTTTACTAAATCTTTTAAGTTATCCTTAAAATATTATCTTGCAGCCATGGATATAATTTCTCCTGATCTGCATGATCAAAACCATGTATTAACCTTGAATAAACCTTTCCTTATTCTGCTAGTCTCCAAGAAGAACAATTCTAGCTTTTCCACTCTCTCTCCATAGCACCAATATAGAAGCATCCTCTACACCCCAAACAAAGCCTTGACATCTTCCCTAAGTACGGTGGCCAGAATAGGACTCAGAACATCAGCCAATATCAACTATGTTTAGTTATCTTATTTTTTAACATTATTGAGGGTTTATTTTTCCAACTATTTATTATCAGTGATTATGATTCACTGATTCTTGAAGAGAAAATCTTGAACATTGCATTCTCTCTCTCTTTCCAAAACCGCACAAGGATTGAAATCTGCAGCAGCTGAACAATAAGAATCTCTAGGGCACTTCCTGAATAATAGATCTCTCCAGCTGCTTTTGCTTTAATTAAATATTTATTTAAATGTCAATTTTGCAGTCAATGGCTTAAGTAACACTGTGTGTTCAATGACTGAGGGCGCTGAGGTGAATTTTGAAATGCAGTAGCTGACCAAAGCCTTTGTTACCAACACCAGGTCACTTTGCCCTGGTAAAGAGCTCCAGCTGTAGAGTGTACACCTGAAGCTATGAAGCCCTACCTACATACTCAACACCAGGCTGCACGTGTCCCGACTGTAGCACGGTGTGCCAGGGCTGAGAATTCAAATCCCAGGACAAATTTCCAACTGGAAATTGTTCATGATCCAAGGACACATATTTCAAGAGTAACTCCACCACATGTGATTCTCTTAAGGGTGAGTTCTTCATTTATTAAGACAAATGCAAAACAATATGGAATCTGATACATTTTGATTCTGACCATAAACAATGACCTTAAATTAATAAATAACTAAACAGAAAAACAATGATTTAGCTTAGAACAGCTTAAAAATGAAATCATGTATGAAATATAGGGAGACAAGGTGGACATCACGCAGAATAAAGCCAGACCAGAATTGCACTGGATGGGACCTCGTATTCTGCCCGGGTTGTCTACAAAACTAATGGCATGAGCATTGAATTCTCTCTCCTCCCTTCTACCCAGGTCCTCTCTTCCTCCATACCCTGCAGCTCCCATGACTCTATCTACCCTACCCTTTCCCCAAACACCTCCCCCACCCCATCCCCATACATTTTTAAGCCTGCTGTTCTTACATTGTCTCATTCAGTGGTTTGGGTGTAGCTGATTGAGGGGTGGACCAGGAAACATTGGGAATAGGTATGGAGACAGTTGGATATCAACCTGAGAGGTTGTGTCTTTAAACTATTTATATGGCGAAGATGAAAGTTAGGTGGCAGAATCAGCTGTTTATGCACTAACCAAAAGACAATAGCAAAAAGCAGGGGAACTGACATTTTCCCAACAGCATGTGGTGTGAATACATTATATAGGGATCAGATTCGTGGTTTCACAGTAAAGGAGACTCAAGAGACAGCAGGTCTGGAATCTTGAACAAAAAAACAAAAGCTGGTTAAGCATCATCTGTGGACGGACATGGACAGAATGGTTTGGGTCTGCAAGAAAACACAAGTTGCTGGAGTAACTCAGTGGGTCAGGCAGCATCTCAGGAGAAAATGCACTGGTTATATTTCAGGTCAGGTCCTTTCTTCAAACTGATTGTGGGAGGGGAAATGAAACTTGGAGGAGAGGAGCGCAAGATAAAGCCTAGGAGATAATAGGCACATACAAGGGGGGTTATTTGATATGAGGATGTTTGGACAACAAGTTGAAGAGTTGCAAATTGTGAAGCTAGAGGAAAGAATATTAGTTGAAAGGGAGGGGAGTGTGGTCCAGGTGGAACACAGAGGAGAGGGGAGGGGGAGTGGAAAGACGAGGGAGTAAATGGGGAAGAAAGGAGAGGGGGAGGGATATGCAGTTACCTAAAATTGTACTATTCAATGTTCATAACATTGAGTTGTAAGCTACCCAAGTGGAATATGAGGTGATGTTCCTCCATTTTGCTTGTGGTCTCACCCTGGTAATGGAGGAGGCCCTGGACAGATGAATGGGAAAAGGAATTAAAAAGGATAGCAACCGGGCGATCCTGTAGGCTCTGGTGGAATGAGCGTGTGTTTGGTGAAACGGTCTATGCTTAGTCTCGCTGATGGTGTATGCCACATCAGGAACACAGTAGATGAGGTTAGACAAGATGCACATGAAGTATTGTTTCAGCTGGAAGGACAGCTGAGATCCCTGGATGGAGGTATGGGAACTGGTGTTACATCTGTGGTTGCAGGAGAAGGTATGTGAAGTGGGGGGTGGTTTGGGTGGGAAGCGATGAGTGAGACAGAGTTATGCAAGTAGCAGTCTCTGCAGCAGACAGAAAGGAGTGGGGATGTGACTGGTAGTGGGATCTCAGATAACTATGGGAGCCAGGTTTGTAGTGGGCATCAGTCGATAGTCTGACTCCTGCGATGGAGACAGAGAGATCAAGAAAGGGGCGAGAGGTATCAGATAGTCCAAGTGAATTTGAGGTTAGGGTGGAAGTTAGTGGTAATGTTAATGAAATCAACTAGTCTGCACGGGTGTAGGAGATAGCCCTGATGCAGTCGTCTATGTAGCTGAGAAAGTAGGAGGTTGGGTCACTGTACATCTGGAACAAGGACAGTTCAAAGTAACTAACAAAAGGTCGGAGCCCACGCGAGTGTCCATGGCTACCTTTAACTAGAAGAAAGTGAGGATCAAAGGAGGAGTTGAGGGTGAGGACAGTTTTTGCAGAGAGGGAAATGGAAGGTCTCTGTTCGAGGAAGAACTGGAGGGCCTTGAGACCTTCCCGGTGGGGGGGGTGGAGGTGTAAAGGAACTGGACGAACATGGTAAAGATGGACATGGTGATCATAGAACAAGAATGTTCACCTTTGCCAGCAAAAAGACAGGCATGACTACATCTTTGCTTTGAGGAAAGTGAGAGGAATCAAAAGAAAATTTGTTGAGGGTGAGGACAAATTCCAACAAATGGAGGAGAGTGTTAGTTGAGGGGAACTGGTTGGGACTTTGTTCTTTGGAGGAAATGGAGGTGGTCATCGATGGAGGTTAAGATCAAGGGGTGGCTAGGAGGAAATGTCCGAGACGTCGTCTATCCTCGGCAAGGCATAGGTCAATATGCTTCTTGGTGTGTTGTACAAGTGACATATATTTCCCAAGCCCAGTTTCTGAAAAAGTTTAAACAAAGACTGTGCTGTTGTTTGGAGAAGCCGAACATCCCAATACATAGGAGGGTGAATTTTCATCATTGGGGAGTCATGTTCATTGTTGGGTAGTGAAGCACTTGTTCTGTAATGGATCTAGCATTAAAAGAGAGAGTGTGAAGACATGACTGTGTTACTTTGTGCGCTGAGGGAAGAGGGAGGAAGAGGAAGAGGGGAATTTTTTCTCTCCTCCAAACAACAGCATGAAACTCTTGCTGAAACTGGGCTTGGAAAATAAATGTGACGTACAACAAACCAAGAAGCATATTGACCTCTACCTTGCTGAGGATATTCTACAATATTACAGCAATCAATTATTCAGTTTACAGAACAAAGCTAAACACGTAGTGCAATTTTCTAAATTGCAGCCTTCACAGTCATATTTTTAATAAGGAAGGAGGAATGTGATTGGATAAAGCGCATACTACTGGCTAATGTGCATAGAGAACAAGCTGGGTAGAGGATACAACTCTCCTACCTTAGAGAACTGAGAGCTGCTCACTACTGACTGTGCCATCCAACCCAAGAGCTTCTCCCTTCACTGGATGGACCGCATGGCATCATGCGGATGTTATATCAATCGGTGGTAGCCAGTGCGATCTTCTTCGCTTTCGAGTGCTGAGGTAGCAGGAGGAAGGCCGCAGATGCCAACAGAATTAACAAGCTCATCAGGAAAGCTGGCTCCGTCCTGGGGGATTCACAGGAGATGGTCTTGGAAGGGAGGATGCTCCTCAAACTGCGGAGCATCCTGGACAATACAGGACAATACAGCTCACCTCCTCCATGACACACTGGTCAACCTGAGGAGCGCCTTCAGTAACAGATTGATTCCACCAAGGTGCAGCACTGAATGCCTCAGGAGATCCTTTTTCCCTGTGGCTTTCAAACTGTACAACTGAAGGGTCTCATCCCGAAATGTCTCCCATTCCTTCTCTCCAGAGATGCTGCCTGTCCCGCTGAGTTTCTCCAGTTTTGTGTCTAACTTTGATTTAAACCAGCATCTGCAGTTCTTTCGGACACAACTCCTCCCGTTTCTGTTGTGGGGTAGACTGACTCCCCTGCCCCCTCCTTTCCCCTCTCTAATCTTTGCACATCCCAAATCCTCGACTTTCCATTCATCACTTTAATTTCATGTTTCATGTATCTTGTGTTTCATGGCTGATGGCAGATCAATTTCCCTCCTGGGATAAATAAAGTTCTACCGTATCTTCGGGTAAGTTTAGAAGTGAAGGGGTCTGCTTCCTAATCAATACCTTGTGGTGATCAGACGTGGCAGTCTTTGTGAGCTTGTGCTCAAGAGGCCTGGAATATCTAACCATCACTCAAACCAAGCTCCGTTTCATTGACTTCATCTATACTTAACAATGCCTTGGCAAACTGCCAGCATAATCAAGGACCAGTCTCACCCTGGTCACTCTCTCTTCTCCCATCAGGCAAGGGGTACAGCAGTTTGAAAATGCATACCTCCACATTCAGGGACAGTTTCTTCCCAGGTGTTATCGGGCAAGTGAACAGTCCTCTCACCAGCTAGAGTATATTCTGACCTCCCATCTACCTCATTGAAGATCTTTGAACTATATTTAATCAGAATTTGTTTAAACTTTATCTTGCACTAAATGTAGTATCCTTTATCTGTGCAATGTGGATGGCTTAATTGCAATCATGTACAATAGAAACATAGAAACATAGAAAACAGGGGCAGGAGTAGGCCATTCGGCCCTTCGAGCCTGCACCGTCATTCAGTATGATCATGGCTGATCATTCAACTCAGTATCCTGTACCTGCCTTCTCTCCATACCCCCTGATCCCTTTAGCCACAAGGGCCACATCTAACTCCCTCTTAAATATAGCCTCACTGGCCTCAACTACCTTCTGTGGCAGAGAATTCCAGAGACTCACCATTCTCTGTGTGAAAAATGTTTTCCTCATCTCGGTCCTAAAGGAATTCCCCCTTATCCTTAAACTGTGACCTCTTGTTCTGGACCTCCCTAACATCGGGAACAATCTTCCTGCATCTAGCCTGTCCAACCCCTTAAGAATTTTGTATGTTTCTATAAGATCCCCCCTCAATATTCTAAATTCTAGCGAACACAAGCCGAGTCTATCCAGTCTTTCCTCATATGAAAGTCCTGACATCCCAGGAATCAGGCTGGCGAACCTTCTCTGTACCCCCTCTATGGCAAGAATGTCTTTCCTCAGATTTGGAGACCAAAACTGTACGCAATAATCCAGGTGTGGTCTCCCCAAAACCCTGTACAACTGCAGTAGAACCTCCCTGCTCCTATACTCAAATCCTTTTGCTATGAATGCTAGCATACCATTCGCTTTCTTCACAGCCTGCCGCACCTGCATGCCTACTTTCAATGACTGGTGTACCATGACACCCAGGTCTCGTTGCATCTCCTCTTTTCCTAATCGGCCACCATTCAGATAAAAGTCTACCCTCCTATTTTTGCCACCAGTGGATAACCTCACATTTATCCACATTATACTGCACCTGCCATGCATTTGCCCACTCACCCAGCCTATCCAAGTCACCTTGCAGCCTCCAAGCATGCTCCTCGCACCTAACACTGCCCCCCAGCTTTGTGTCATCCGCAAACTTGGAGATGTTGCATTCAATTCCCTCGTCCAAATCATTAATTTATATATTGTAAATAGCTGGGGTCCCAGCACTGAGCCTTGCGGTATCCCACAAGTCACTGTCTGCCATCCTGAAAATGACCCGTTTACTCCCACTCTTTGCTTCCTGTCTGCCAGCCAGTTCTCTATCCACATCAATACTGAACCTCTAATACTGTGTGATTTAAGTTTGTATACTAATCTCTTATGGGACCTTGTCGAAAGCCTTCTGAAAGTCCAGATATAACACATCCACTGGTTCTCCCTTATCCACTCTACTAGTTACATCCTCGAAAAATTCTATAAGATTCATCAGACATAATTTACCTTTCGTAAATCCATGCTGACTTTGTCCAATGATTTCACCACTTTCCAAATGTGCTGCTATCCCATCTTTAATAATGAATTCTAGCAGTTTCCCCGCTACCGATGTTAGACTAACTTGTCTGTAATTCCCCGTTTTCTCTCTCCCTCCTTTTTTTAAAAGTGGGGTTACATTAGCTGCCCTCCAATCCTCAGGAACTACTCCAGAATCTAAAGAGTTTTGAAAAATTATCACTAATGCATCCACTATTTCTGTGGCTACTTCCTTGAGTACTCTGGGATGCCTATCTAGTCCTGGGGATTTATCGGCCTTTAATGCATTCAATTTACCCAACACCACTTCCCAGCCAACCTGGATTTCACTCAGTTCCTCCATCTTATTTGACCCCCGGTCCCCTGCTATTTCAGGCAGATTATTTATGTCTTCCTTAGTGAAGACAGAACCAAAGTAGTTATTCAATTGGTCTGCCATGTCCTTGTTCCCCATGATCAATTCACTCGTTTCTGACTGCAAGGGACCTACATTTGTTTTAACTAATCTTTTTCTCTTCAATCCTTCCTTGACTGGATAGCATGCAAACCAAATCATGACGTGAGCTCATTTCCCAACCCTGAAAATGAATTTTCACTTACTCTGATGTAATCAGAGCACAATCTGGACGATATTAACAGCCATGATCACAATGAATGGTGGTGCTGGCTCGAAGGGTCGAATGGCCTTCTCGTGCACCTATTTTCTATGTTTCTATGAAGAGAATGGCATTTGGAAACCACAAAGGGCCTGACTTCATTCATTGAACGTACTCCACAAAAGCAGCTATCTTCTATTCCAATCATTCTGTGCCTTGCCAATTTAAATGTCAGTCTGAGTGCTTCTCAAATGTAGCAATTGTATCAGATTGCACTACCTTCTTTGGCAACATGTTCCATACATCAACTACGGTAGTGCAGCGGTAGAGTTGCTGCCTTACAGCAAATGCAACGCAGGAGACCCGTGTTCGATCCTGACTACGGGTGCTGTTTGTATGGAGTTTGTACCTGCGTGGGTTTTCTCTGAGATCTTCGGTTTCCTCTCACACTCCAAAGACTTACAGATTTGTAGGCTAATTGGCTTGGTATAAGTGTAAATTGTCCCTATTGTGTGTAGATAGTGTTAATGTACAGGGATCGCCGGTCGGTGCGGACTCGGTGGGCCGAAAAGCCTGTTTCCGTGCTGTATATCTAAACGAAATTACTCCTTTTTTTAAAAAAAACATACCTCTCAGATTTCCTTTAAAACTTCTTCCTCCTCCATAAAACTGTGCACCCTCGTTTTTGATGTCCCAACCTTAGGAAAACATTTAAATTCTTAAATACTTCTATCAGGTTACCCCTCAGCGTACTTTGCACTAGTCTATCTAAACTATTCCCATAACCAAATCCCCCCCAATCCAGATTATATCCTGACATATCTCCCTGCACTCTAGTGCAATTATATCCTATGTATTGTGGCAACTAGAACTGCACACAATATTCCAAGTGCAGCCCAAGCAGCGTATTGTAAAATTGCTGCATAACAGAGCCACTCGATTGTATGTTCTAACCAGTGAAGAGAAGCACCTGATCTGTGCTTGTCTCCACTGGTTAGAGCATACAATATAATGGATCAGTGATGCCACTTTCAAGGGAATTATGGACTTGAATCCGATGGCATCTCGGTTCTTCAACAGTTCTTCAACATTTCTTAGTACCCTGCCATTTATTGAATAATTCTAACCCTCCTCTCAAAATGCACCATATACTTGTAGGATTAAATTCCATCAGTCAATGCTCCATTCAACTTTCATTATCTATATCCTGCTCTAGCTGCAGGCAACCATCCTCATTTCCACCCTACCACCAATTTTCATGTCACGTGTAAACTTACTAATCCTACATTCCCCTCCTACATTCACATCCAAGTCATTCATATCACAAACTTTAACAGTCCCAACACTGATCCCTGCTGTACACCACTAGTCACAGACAACAAATGGAAAAAAAATCATCAGTACCCTCGGCCTCATGTTACTAAATAGATTTTGGATCAAATTCATCAGCTCGCATTGGATCCTATCTGCATTAACCTTCTGAACCAGCCTACCATGCAGGAGCTTGGCAAATGCCCTAAAGTCCAAATGGACGACATCTACTATCTATCTTCATCATAGTAAAAGCTTCTTTAGGTATGTGAAGAGGAAAAAATTAGTTAAGACCAAAGTTGGATCCTTGAAGACCGAAAAAGGTAAATGTATTATGGGGAACAAGGAAATGGCAGATGAGTTGAACAGGTACTTTGGATCCGTCTTCACTAAGGAGGACACAAACAATCTTCCTGATATAGTAGTGGCCAGAGGATGTGGGGTGATGGAGGAACTGAAGGAAATCCACATTTTGCAGGAAATGGTGTTGGGTAGACTGATGGGACTGAAGGCTGATAAATCCCCAGGACCTGATGGTCTGCATCCCAGGGTACTTAAGGAAGTGGCTCTAGAAATCGTGGATGCATTGGTGATAATTTTCCAATGTTCTATAGACTCAGGCTCAGTTCCTGTGGATTGGAGGGTAGCTAATGTTATCCCACTTTTTAAGAAAGACAGGAGAGAGAAAACAGGGAATAATAGATCAGTTAGCCTGACATCGGTGGTGGGGAAGATGCTGGAGTCAATTATAAAAGATGAAATAGCCGCACATTTGGATAGCAGTAACAAGATCGGTGCGAGTCAGCATGGATTTACGAAGGGGAAATCATGCTTGACTAATCTTCTGGAATGTTTTGAGGATGTGACTAGGAAAATGGACAAGGGAGAGTCAATGGATGTAGTGTACCTGGACTTTCAGAAAGCATTTGATAAGGTCCCACATAGGAGATTAGTGGGCAAAATTAGAGTAAATGGTATTGGGGGGTAGAGTGCTGACATGGATAGAAAATTGGTTGGCAGACAGGAAACAAAGAGTAGGGATTAACGGGTCCCTTTCAGAATGGCAGGCAGCGACGAATGGGGTACCGCAAGGCTCGGTGCTGGGACCGCAGCCATGTACAATATACATCAATGATTTGGATAAAGGGATTAAAGTAACATTAGCAAATTTGCAGATGACACAAAACTTTGTGGCTGTGTGAACTGTGAGGAGGATTCTAAAATAATGCAGGGTGACTTGGACAGGTTTGGCAGAGAGGGCAGGTGAAGTTTAATGTGGATAAATCTGAGGTTATCCATTTTGGTATCAAAAACAGGGAGGCAGATTACTATCTAAATGGCATCAAGTTGGGAAAAGGGGAAGTACCTGGCGGTCCTTGTTCATCAGTCTATGAAAGTAAGCATGCAAGGACAGCAGGCAGTGAAGAAAGATAATATTGGCCTTTACAACACAGGAGTTGAGTATAGGAGCAAAGAGGTCCTTCTGCATTTGTACAGAATCCTAGTGAGACCACACTTGGAGTATCGTGTGCAGTTTTGGTCCCCTAATTTGTGGAAGGACATTCTTGCTATTGAGGGAGTGCAGCGTAGGTTTACAAGGTTAATTCCTGGGATGGCAGGACTGTCATATGCTGAGAGAATGGAGCGGCTGGGCATGTACACTCTGAAGTTTAGAAGGATGAGAGGGGATCTTATTGAAACATAAGATTGTTAGGGGTTTGGACGCGCTAGAGGCAGGAAACATGTTCCCGATGTTGGGGGGGAGTCCAGAACCAAGGGTCACAGTTTAAGAATAAGGGGTAAGCCATTTCGAACAGAGACGAGAAAACATTTTTTCCTCACAGAGAGTTGAGTCTGTGGAATTCTCTGCCTCAGAGGGCAGTGGAGGCCAGTTCTCTGGATACTTTCAAGAGAGAGCTTGATAGGGTCCTTATAGATAGCGGAGTCGGGGGATATGGGGAGAAGGCGGGAACGGGGTATTGATTGGGCATGATCAGCCATGATAATATATATAGAGATAATATATATAAGCATCTGGATAAACATGGAAGGTTGGTTAAGAAGGTTCAATCTTTGGGTGTAAATGGCGGAGTAGCAAGACGGATTCAACAGTGGCTGAATGGGAGATGTCAGAGAGTAATGGTGGATGGCTGTTTGTCAGGTTGGAAGCCGGTGACCAGTGGGGTGCCTCAGGGATCTGTGTTGGGTCCACTGTTGTTTGTCATGTACATCAATGATCTGGATGATGGGGTGGAAAATTGGATAAGTAAGTATGCAGATGATACTAAGATAGGTGGTGTTGTGGATAATGAAGTAGATTTTCAAAGTCTACAGAGAGATTTGGGCCATTTTGAAAAGTGGGCTGAAAGATGACAGATGGAGTTTAATGCTGTTAAGTGTGAAGTGCTACATCTTGGCAGGACAAATCAAAATAGGACATAGTTCCCATGGTAAATGGTGGAGCATTGAATCAGAGGGAATTGAGGAATTTGCTGTGGAACAGAGGGACTGTCTTATGAAGAAAGAGGAATAACTGATCTTATAGTTCCCTAGATGAATGTTGGGGGTGGAAGGGGTCACAGCATGTAGATAGGGTGGTAAAGAGTGAAGCCTTTGGAGAGAAGGCAGGTACGGGATACTGAGTGGATGGCCTTTATAAATCAGAGCATTGAATATAGGAATAGGGAAGTAATGTTAAAATTGTACAAGGCATTGGCAAGACCAATTCTGGAGTATGGCGTACAATTTTGGTCGCCTAATTATAGGAAGGATGTCAACAAAATAGAGAGAGTACAGAGGAGATTTACTAGAATGTTGCCAGGGTTCCAGCAACTATGTTACAGAGAAAGGTTGAACAAGTTAGGTCTTTATTCTTTGGAGCACAGAAGGTTAAGGAGGGACTTGATTGAGGTCTTTAAAATGATGAAAGGGATAGACAGAGTTGACGTGGATAAGCTTTTCCCATTGAGGGTAGGGAAGACTCAAACAAGAGGACATGACATGAGAATTAAGGGACAGAAGTTTAGGGGTAACGTGAGGGGGAACTTCTTTACTCAGGGTGGTGCCTGTGTGGAATGAGCTTCCAGCAGAAGTGGTGGAGGCAGAATCGATTTTAACATTTAAAAGTAAAGTGGATAGGTATATGGACGTGAAGGGAATGGAGGGGTATGGTCTGAGTGCAGGTAGATGGGACTAGGGGAAAACAAATGGTCGGCACGGACTGGAAGGGCCGAAAGGGCCTGTTTCCGTGTTGTAATTGTTATATGGTTATATCACATTGAATGGCATTGGTGGCTCAAGGGGCCGAATGGCCTACTCCTGCACCTATTGTCAAACCCCGTAGTTACCTAAAAAGACGAGTGAGAAGCAATTCTTCCTGCTAAAAGCTATACGGAACATACCTCACCAATTCGTCTGACCAAACACACACAAATCCCATCCCTTAGCATTTTCTCCATAACGTCTCTACTACTGATGCAAGGCTCATTGGTCTGCAGTTGGCCAACTTATTTATACTTGCTGCTTTTCTTAAATAAATGAACATTAGCTACCCTCCAGTCCTCTGGTATCTTGACTATCTAATGAAGATGTAATAGTTTCAGCAAGGGCCACAGCCCTCTGGAATAGATCCAACCAACATTTGATCCATCCTCATGCATTCCAAAACATTGAACATGTCCACCTCCTTAAACCCATATATACTCCAGACTGTCCACATATTCCTCCCTGAACTATCATCCACAACAGTGAATAGACAAATATCCATTTAGGACTCTGTCCATAACCCCTGGCTCCACAACCAAACTCTCCATGTTAATTTTAGAAAGGTTAAAAAAAAAAAATCACCATTTCTAACACTTCAGCATTCCCCAGGAACTCCTTGCACATGTCTTCCCAACCCTCCACAATTTATCTTTTAAAAAAAAAATCTTCCAATGCAATCATTCCTATTATCTAATCATCTACATGGTCCTTCATGTTTACAGCAAATCACTTCTTACTTCCAAATGCACTTTCTGCTCACGTTGTCTCCTCTATGTTTGAGGGGTGGGGCAAGATAATAAGCACAGCTGGGGTGACTATTTTGCACAATATCTGTTCAGTCCTTAAGGGCTACCAAGTTTCAAGTCCCTGGTCACCAACTCCCCATCCCAACCTCATTCTTTGACCACCCAAATGCTAAGCAATACAAACAAGGTACAGCATCTGACTGGGTGCAATGTAGCCCTCGGGGCAGGTTGTCAAACTTGATGCCACATTTCTGATGACAAATCCTTGACCCAAAACAAGCACCACTGATTATGCACACAGATACAGAGAGTTCCTGGAATGGGGCAGAAACTATCACGGGCACAAGCAAATCACTTTCTTCAACACAAGCAGCCTGTAAACCACAAAAGACCCAAATAAAGTTTATATTAAGGGGTCAAGTGCAGAAGAAAGGCAATTTGCAGTTTTAGTGTTTTTTTTTAAATTCTGCCTACTTTTAATTTTTTGTATGTAAAATTATCTTGAATTATATTTTAAGCAAAGTCAAGGCAATATTGTGCAAATTGATTTTTTATTCAATTCCTTTACAACACTGGATAAATCACAGCCATGGTCCAAAAGGTATCAGAACCAGCAGCCATTTAGCAACGCTCTGCCCCTTCAGTAGTTCAGTTCACAGTAAGAATTGGAATTCATTTCTCGAAATAAAGCAGAGCGACTCCCTCCGCCGTGGATACAATACAATTTCAGCAACTAGCTGCTCTCTGCTTTCTTCTCCTGATCAATAGCTGGAAAATAAATCAAAATAAATTCAGGTCAAAACTCAAAACCAATTGAGAGTAGAGAGGCAGTGAATATAAACTGGGAGACTAAAGGCCCTTACTTTCTTTTGTGGGGAGTGTGTTCTTCACGTGTGTGTCCGTTTTCTTCAATTTGCTCTTGTCAAAGGAAGCCACCTCCTTGAAGTCTGGTTTGTCTGCCATTTCAGTTCAATCTATTAAAGAAAAAAATAGCAGTCGGTTCGATTACAATGAAGACACTCACACGAGAGAACGCGTGCAGTGCAAATCACTGAATAAATAGCACGTTTAACGTGGAATGCGAAAAAGGAGGAAAATGAAAAATCCCTTGTTAGCCGCACATACACTCTTAATTCCCCTTTCTAACACATAGCAAACCTCCCCAAACCATGTGCAGTCATTCCCAAGTTTTCACTGCACTATAAGCTATTTCTTAAAACACGAACTATACCATCCTTATCACGAACCTCTCGCCCACCGCCCCACAAACTCATGTAACGTATTCGAGCCCGCTCCCCCCTCCTCCTCCATCGCCGACCCACTCTATCGCCGCCGAATCCCAGAGAGCAAGAATAGCGGACATGACGGCGACAGGTTGTCCTGTTTTTACTTTTTGCCTTTTCCCTCCCTCATCCTGCAGTCTTTGCGCGGTAACAAGCTTTGGTACAACTGCAAGCAGCGGCTGCCCATCCTGCCCACGCCGTACCTCTGGCCGCGTCCACCTCTCAAGAACTGCCTTGTCGAACAATAGCCGCGGATGCCGCCTCGGCATCTTTATAGCGGCCACCGCCCAGCCCCGCCTCCCCGCCGCAGCCCCCCTCCTCGATTGGGTTCCAAGTTGAGGAGGTCGGGCTGATTTGTTCTCGCTGGTCGAGACAAAGAGGGAGGAAGCGGCGGCGACGACGACGTAGGTGCTGGGCTTCTGCCGGTGGCTGGCCGTCCGGTCCAGCAAGAGAGCCGCACCCTTGAGCAGTCTTTCTTTTGTGGTGTGGCCCGGTGGCTCAGGAGACTCCCGGTTGGGCGGGTGCCGTGAGGCAATGGTGGGGACAGCAGGATGAAACGAGTCTGACAGACTATGATCTTCATACGAAGGTTTCTTTTGTTCGTGGAAGGTCTTGATATTTTGGGGTTTGTTATCCTTTAGATGAACTCGATCGTGTTAATTAGTAGTTCCTTAAAATAAGTTATTTATTTAATGAAACTAGGTAATATATAAAGCTGGGTTATGATATGATTGAATTGTTCAGTTGGTCTTTGTGTTGTATCAACTGTTCTATATTGCATTCTGCAGTAGAGGAAAATGATTATTAATTGAAATGCCCTAAGTCTCAATTGGAGTCGTCCTTGATTTTCCATCTATTTAGTCGATCTCCGGGATCAAATATAGTCTGCATCCACTTTGTGGGTTCTGAACAGATTTTCAGTCCCTACCACAGGTGGCTTAGTGATGCTCGATAAGACAGGTAGAACATTTGGGAGGCTCTGTGCACTTTCCACTAATTGCACTTGGTTGTGGTGTACACAAAGTGTTCAGTGGCTTCCTAGATGCTCGGCTATTAGGAGGATTCTGATATTTTTCTAGCAGGTTTTGAGTATATTATCAAGGCTATAGTTTATTGTCATATGCACACGGATTGTGAGGTACAGGTACAATGAATATAAGACTATAAGGCAGGATAGTAAAAGCTTCTTTAGGTATGTGAAGAGGAAAATAATAGTTAAGACCAAAGTTGGACCCTTGAAGACCCTTGAAGACCGAAAAAGGTGAATTTATTATGGGGAACAAAGTAATGGCAGATGAGTTGAACAGGTACTTTGGATCCGTCTTCACTAAGGAGGACACAAACAATCTTCCTGATATAGTAGTGGTCAGAGGATCTGGGGTGACGGAGGAACTGAAGGAAATCCACATTCGGCAGGAAATGGTGTTGGCTAGACTAATGGAACTGAAGGCTGATAAATCCCCAGGGCCTGATGGTCTGCATCCCAGAGTACTTAAGGAGGTGGCTCTAGAAATTGTTGATGCATTGGTGATAATTTTCCAATGTTCTATTGACTCATGATTAGTTCCTGTGGATTGGAGGGCCACAGTCTAACGCCCTTCCGCTGCTGGACATGGGGGGTACGGTATGGTGGAGACGCCCCTCAATATAAGGGAAGGTATCCCACGCCACTGTGGCACGAGTGGGGGACTGATTTGTGGAAATTTGGGGGAAAGAAATGTCTAAACTGTATTGATCTATTGTACAGCCTCCGAAAATGTCGGATGGATTTTCCGCAAGGTTAATGTATTGTATATATTTATCATTCGAATAAAGTATATTTTGAAATATTAAAAAAAAAATGATTAGTTCCTGTGGATTGGAGGGTAGCTAATGTTATCCCACTTTTTAAGAAAGGCGGGAGAGAGAAAACAGGGAATAATAGACCAGTTAGCCTGACATCGGTGGTGGGGAAGCTGCTGGAGTCAATTATGAAAGATGAGATAGCCAAACATTTGGTTAGCAGTAACAGGATCGGTCCGAGTCAGCATGGATTTACGAAGGGGAAATCATGCTTGACTAATCTTCTGGAATTTTTTGAAGATGTAACTAGGAAGATAGACATGGGAGAGCCAGTGGATGTAGTGTCCCTGGACTTTCAGAAAGCATTTGATAAGGACCCACATAGGGGATTAGTGGACAAAATTAGGGCACATTGTATTGGAGGTAGAGTGCTGACATGGATAGAGAAGTGGGTGGCAGACAGGAAACAAAGAATAGGGATTAACGGGTCCCTTTCAGAAAGGCAGGCAGTGACTAGTGGGGTACAACAATGCTCGGTGCTGGGAACGCAGCTATTTACAATATGCATCAATGATTTGGATGAAGGGATTCAAAGTAACATTAGCAAATTTGCAGATGACACAAAGCTGGGTGGCAGTGTGAACTGTGAGGAGGATGCTATGAGAGTGCAGGGTGTCTTGGAAAGGTTGGGGGAGGGGGCAGATGCATGGCAGATGAACTTTAATGCGGATAAATGTGAGGTTATCCACTTTGGTAGCAAAAACAAGAAGGCAGATTACTATCTAAATGGCATCAAGTTGGGAAAAGGGGAAGTACAACGGAATCTGGGGGTCCTTGTACATCAGTCTATGAAAGTAAGCATGCAGTTACAGCAGGCAGTGAAGAAAGCGAATGGCATGTTGGCCTTTATAACCAGAGGAATTGAATATAGGAGCAAAGAGGTCCTTCTGCAGTTGTACAGAGCTCTAGTAAGACCACATCTGAAGTACTGTGTTCAGTTTTGGTCCCCTAATTTGAGGAAGGACATTCTTGCTATTGAGGGAGTGCAGCGTAGGTTAATTCCCGGGATGGCAGGACTGTCATATGCTGAGAGAATGGAGCAGCTGGGCTTGTACACTCTGGAGTTTAGAAGGATGAGAGGAGATATCATTGAAACATATAAGATTGTTAAGGGTTTGGACACACTAGAGGCAGGAAATATGTTCCTGATGTTGGGGAAGTCCAGAACCAGGGGCCACACTTTAAGGAGTAAGCCATTTAGAACGGAGACGAGGAAACACTTTTTCTCACAGAGAGTGGTGAGTCTGTGGAATTCTCTGCCCCAGAGGGCGGTGGAGGCGGGTTCTCTGGATGCTTTCAAGAGATAGGGCTCTTGAAAATAGCGGAGTCAGGGGGATATGGGGAGAAGGCAGGAACGGGGTATTGATTGGGGATGATCAGCCATGATCACGTTGAATGGCGGTGCTGGCTCAAAGGGCCGAATGGCCTACTTCTGCACCTATTGTCTATTGTCTATTTTCTATTTTGCTTGCAGTAGCATTGCAGCCACATGGGCACAGACATAAATTAGTCATACAGTTTGGAAACAAGCTCTTTGGCCCAACTTGCCAACACCAGCCAACCTGTCCTATCTATACTAGTCACATCTGCCTGTGTTTAGCCCATATCCCTCTATACCTATCCTATCAATGTACCTGTCTAAATGTTTCTTAAATGCTGCATTCAATGAATTGTATAAGATAATAGAAAGAAAAACTGCAAAATGATAGATGTCATCTTAGACCATAGAAGGGCACAGCACAAGAACAAGTCCTTCGACCTACAATGTCCAATCCGAACATGATGCGAAGGTAAACTAATCTCTGCCACCAAGTGATCCATATCCCTCCATTCCCAGCATATCCATGAACCTATCTAAAAGCCTCTTAAATGCTATTATCGTACCTGCTCCCTCCACCACCCTGGCAGCTCGTTCCAGGCACCCATCACTCTGTATAAAAACCTTGTCCCTCTCACTTTAAAGCCACGTTATTTGGCCCTTGATATTTCCACCCTGTGAAAAGGTTCCTGACTGTCTGCCATGGACTCAGACAAGAGAATGTAAAGAATAACACTGCAAAATACACAATCGTGCAAAAGTTGATCCTGTATTGTTCTTGTGATGAGGTAGAATTAGTGTTTTCCAGGTCGAATTAAGAACCTGATAGCTATAAGAAAGTAGCTGTCATGAACCTGGTGGTGTGGAACTTCAGGCTTCTGTAGCTCCTACTCAATAGTAGCAGCAAGAATGGTGGGGATCCTTGATGATAGTTGTTACATTCAGACAGTGCCTCTTTTAGGTGCCGATGATGGACCGGAGCTGCACATCAGAATTCCCATATCAGGCCATGATGTAACAGGTGGGAATACTTTTTGACTGTTTCTGCCCAGGAAATCTGTTATAACGCAGCTCAAAGTTTAATAGCTGTTTCAAAACTTGTGCATCATGTTGAATGTGACCAGAGCCACTGCAGTCACTGCTGGTGCTGTTATGCTGGGAGAGAATGCAGATGACCAAAAAATATGCACAACGTTAATGGTACATTAGTGTTTTGAGATGCCTCCTGTAGATTGTCCATATTTCTGAAGCACAAAGAAGGTCTGAGATCATTGTTACTTAATAGACTGTGCTTTCATGTTTTAGTGTTTGAAATTTCCTTTCCTCTGCTAGCCAGAGGAAATTTCCTTTCCTCTGTAAGCCTCTGTACTGCTGCTCTGGAAGTCATGGTGAGTTGTATCATCGACATCTGTCTTGGCTAAAATGTGGCACCCAAGCTATGGAGAGTGATTCGTGTGTTCCAGGGTGCTTTGTGGAACAGAAACAGAAATGCTGGCAGTATCAGCCAGTCAAATAGGGTGTAGAAAAATAAACTGGTTAATGTTTCATGTCAGGGACCCTACCTCCGAACTGGGGGTAGAGCCCTAAAGTATGGAAACAGGTCCTTCAGCCCATGCCAACCAAGGTGCCCTATCTACACCTGCGCATGTTTGGCATATATCCCAGTCCAACCTTTCCTATCCATGCACCTGTTCTAGCATCTTTTAATTGTTGTGATAGTTTCTGCCTCAACTGCATCTTCTGGCAAAATAGAGAAAAAATGCTGGATTAACTCAGCGGGACAGGCAGTATTTATGGAGAGATGGAATGAGTGATGTTTTGGGTCTAGACCTTTAACATCACCCATTCCTTCTCTCTAGAGATGCTGCCTGTCCCGCCGAGTTACTCCAGCATTTTGTCTGTATCTTCGGTCTAGCACCTGCAGATCCTTCCTGCACATCCCTCTTCCGGCAGCTCATTCAGTATACCCACCACCAGGTGTCAAAGGTTATGGGAGGAAGGCAAGAGAATGGAGTTAGGAGGGAGAGCTAGATCAGCCATGATTGAATGGCGGAATAGACTTGATGGGCCAAATGGCCAAATTCTACCCCTATCACATCTGACCCTGTGTGTGAAAAGGTTCCCGGTTGCCCCTCAGATTCCAACTTAATCTTTCCTCTCTCACTTTAACCTATGTCCTCTAGTTCCTGATTCCCGTACTCTCAGTAAAAGACTATGCATTCACCCTATCTATTCCTCCCATGACCTTATACATCTCTGTAAGTTCACCCCTCATCCTTCGGTACTCCAAGGACTACAGCCCAATCTCTCCCCATAGATCAGGCTCTCAAGTCTTGGCAAATCCTCATAAATCATCTGTGCACTCTTGCCCATTTACCACAATCTTTCCTGAAAACAGGGTGACCAAATTTGAACACAATACTCCAACTGTGGCCTAACCAATACCATGTGTAGCTGTAGCATAATATTCCAACGTCTATAATCAAAACCCTGACTGATGAAGGCCAATGTACCGAAAACCTTATTGACCATCTTATCTACAGTGATGCCACTTCCAAGGAATTGCTGTATGTATTACACCCCTCGATCCCTTTGATCTGTTACACTACCCAGAACCCTGCCACATACTGTGTTGGTCCTGCCTTGGTTAGACTTCCAAAAGTGCAACACCTCAAATTTACGTGCATTAAACATTCCTCTGCCCATTTGCCCACTGGTCAAAATCCTGTTGTAACCTTTGATAACTGTCTTCGCTATTTACAACACCACCCACTTTAATGTCATCTGCTAACTTACTAATCATGCCTAGTATGTTCTCATCCACATCATTGATATAAACCACAACAATGGGCCCAGCACCGAACCCTGAGGCAAACCATTAGTCACAGTCCTCCAGTCCAAAAATCAATCTTCACCTTCTGCTTACTACCACAAAGCCAATTTACTATCCAGTTGATTAGCTATGCTTGGATCCAGGCACGTGCCGTCAGGGTAGGCAAGGTAGGCAGTGCCTACCCTGACTAAAATTATAAAATAGTAATTATTTTATATATAAATATAATATATATAAAATATATATAAAACATATATAAAATGGTCATAAATAGTAAAGTCACGGGAGAATTATGCCTCCCTAAGAGATCAATCTCTTAGGGAGGCATAATTCTCCCGTGCCTTTCATCAGCAGAACGTTTTAAACGCGGAAGTATGAGGTACTTACGTGCCGTCGATGCTGCTTCAAGCCATCAGTGGGAACGGTCCGTAAAGGCAGCTGAAACTCTTCCTTTACACCGCGGACTGTGTGCATGTGCAGCGTTGCGCACTGCGCATGCGCACCAGCCTACTGCGCATGCGCAAGTTTCTTAGCGGGCTTTTCAACGGTGTATAGTGATTGCCTGAAGAGTTTCACGAAGCAACCTTATGGATATTTTTGCTGCAGAATGGATTTTGTGCACAAATAATATGGTAAGTAATTTTTTTTGAGCTATATGTTTTTAAATACTTTATTAAGAGATAGGACCTATTGAAAACAAATTACATGATAAAAGTCGAGAGAACAATCTGCGCATGCGCGGTTTCCACGATTTAAAAATAGCCGAATGACAGTTCACCGGTGAGGGAACAGTGTGCGCATGCACGGTTTTCAAGATTAAAAAAATGCCGAATGGCAGTTTACCGGGGAGGGAACAATGTGCGCATGCGCAGTTTCAAGATTTTAAAAAAGCCGACTGACAGATCACCCGGGAGAGAATAATCTGCGCATGCGCGGTTTTCAAGATTTTTAAAAGCCACTGCCTACCCTGGCTGATTACTCACGGCACGTGCCTGCTTGGATCCCATGTGATGTAACCTTCCATAGCAGCTTACCATGAAGAATCTTGTTGAATGCCTTGCTGAAATCCATGTATACATTGTCTATAACCCTGTCGTCATCAACATTTAGGTTACATCTTTAAAAAAAACTCAATCAGATTCTTGAGACATGATCTCCCACGTACAAAACCATACTGACTATCCTTAATCAGGCCTTGTGTATATATAAATGCATGTATAGCTTATCCTTCAGAATACACTCTAGTAACCTTTCTAATAATTTCCTTATTTAGCGTACTCCTAGTTCCCGAAACTCCTCCAGGGATATATTTGATCCGAGCTGCCTATACCTGTCCCTTGCCTCCTTTATTCTTGACCAAATCATCAATTTCTCTTATCGTCCAAACTTCCTTATGCCCACCTGCCTTGTCCTTCACTCTAATAATGGAGTGGGGTGTCAGCTTTTAAAGTAGAGCTGGGACATGGAGTGAGGTTTAAACCACATATATGGGTATAGGTTAATACTGATCTGGTGATAAGAAGCACGAGTACTGACAGTTATTGATGCTTTTTAAAGAAACAGGATGAGAAAGGGACATTAGAAAAATAATTGGAAATGTCTTGGATCTTGCTGGTCAGGGATTGGTGGTATGTGATGGGAGAAACTGCCATAGGACAATTGGCCTATTTGACGTTACGTCAAGGTCCATCCCCATGTACACTCCAGCAAAGGAATAGACTGAGATGTTTCCTGGCCTCCAAGTCTGCACAGATACAATATTGCAGGAGAATAGTAATTTATTGACCTACATTCAAGGACAAAAATGACTAGACTATGCAGGGCTTCTTATAATTTAATAATTTTAAGCACAGCTCAATCTGCACTTCACCCTCAGTATTTCTTCCTACATCCAGTAGTTTTTTTTGGTTTAGAGATACAGCGCGGAAACAGGCCCTTCAGCCCGCCGCGTCCGCACCAACCAGCGATCCCCACACATTAACACTATCCTGCATATACTAGGGACAATTTTTACATTTATACCAAGCCAATTAACCTAGAAACCTGTACGTCTTTGGAGTGTGGGAGAAAAACGAAGATCTCGGAGACAGCCCACATGGTCACAGGGAGAATGTACAAACTCCATACAGACAGCACCCATAGCCGGGATTGAACACTGGTCTCTGGCGCTATAAGTGCTGTAAGTGCAACTCTACTGCGATGCCAAGTTCAAGTACCTTGAAATAAATAAGGTATACTATGCATAGTTAACTCTTTATAATGAAAGAGACACTGAGTTGTCTGGTATTATGAAATAAAGTAATTGTTTCGTAAGGGAACAATGTTAATAAAGATTAAATGGTAAAAAACAAAACAAAATTAACAGATTGAATAGTAATTATTTACACATTTCACTGTGCTGGGAGACTCCCTTGATGCCTACTACTCACATAAGGTCACAAAGGATCGGGGGGGGGGGGGGGATCTTATTGAAACCTGTCGGATAATGAAAGACCAAGATACAGTGGATGTGGAAAGGATGCTTCTAGTAAAGAGAGTCTAGAACTACAGTGCACAACCTCAATAAAAGGACGTATCTTTACAATGGAGATGAGGAGGAATTATTTAGCTAAAGGATAGTGAATCTGTGGAATTCTTTGCCACTGATGGCTGTGGAGGCCAAGGCATTGGGTATTTATAAAGTGGCGATTGAAAGATTCTCGAGTAGGAAGGACATCCAAGTTACTGGGAAAGGAAAAAATAGATCAGCCATGATTGAAAATCAGAGTAGACTTGATATGCCAAATGGCCTAATTCTGCTCCTGTATCTTATGGTTTAAAATATTCCATCACTTCTACTCTGAAATGCCAGGTTAGATTATGGTATTAAATTTCAGAAATGATGTGCAGGTTCAAAGACAAACGCTTCCTGAGGTGAATGGAGATCAGATGTGTTTCCAAGTGTGCTGGACAACATTCATCGCTCAACTATCACTATTTGTGGAATTTCACTGCCTGGTTTTCTGCATTGTAGTCACTGGTAATTGTACTTTAAATGTATTTTTGTTTATTATATAATGTTTTGAGACATCAAAAATTCATAACATCATTTAAATTTATGGCATTGAAAGACACCAAATGGCCTTTGGAAACAGGTTCTCTGAATAGCAGATCGCAGACTCCTGATTTGCTCATCCAAGTAGTGGCTGTCAAGGATGTCACACATGAGGCAAAGTATCACACAGTGCCCTCCATAATGTTTGAGACTAAGACCCATCATGTATTTATTTGCCTCCGTACTCCCCAATTTGAGATTTGTAATAGCAAAAAATCCCATGTGGTTAAAGTGCACATTGTCAGATTTTATTAAAGGGTATTTTTATACATTTTCGTTTCACCATGTAGAAATTATAGCAGTGTTTAAACATAGTCCACCCATTTCAGGGCACCAACATTTTTGGGACACTGGGCTTCACAGGTGTTTGTAATTGTTCAGGTGTGTTTAATTGCCTCCGTAATGCAGGTAGAAGTGAGCTCTCAGCACCTCGTCTTTCTTCCAGTCCATCACCTTTAGAAATTTTTATTGCTGTTTATCAACATGAGGACGAAAGTTGTGCCAATGAAAGTCAAAGAAGCCATTATGAGATTGAGAAACAAGAATTAAACTGTTAGAGACATCAGCCAAACCTTAGGCTTACCAAAATCAACTGTTTGGAACATCATTAAGAAGAAAGAGCACTGGTGAGCTTACTAATCGCAAAGGGACTGGCAGGCCAAGGAAGACCTCCACAGCTGATGACAGAAGAATTCACTCTATAATAAAGAAAAATCCCCAAACACCCATCCGACAGATCAGAAACACTCTTCAGGAGTCAGGTGTGGATTTGTCAATGACCACTGGCCGCAGAAAACTTCATGAACAAATACAGAGGCTACACTGCAAGATGCAAACCACTGGTTAGCTGCAAAAATAGGTGTGCCAGGTTACAGTTTTCCAAGAAGTAAAAAGAGCAACCACAGTTCTGGAAAAAGCTCCTGTGGACAGATGAGACGAAGAGTAACTTATTACAGAGTGATGACAAGAGCAAAGTATGTAGGATAGAAGGAACTGCCCAAGATCCAAAGCATACCACCTCATCTGTGAAACATGGTGGTGGGGATGTTATGGCCTGGGCATGTATGGCTGCTGAAGGTACTGGCTCACTTATCTTCATTAATGATACAACTGCTGATGGTAATAGCATAATGAATTCTGAAATGTATAGACACATCCTATCTGCTCAAGTTCAAACAAATGCCTCAAAACTCATTGGCCAGTGGTTCATTCTGCAGCAAGACAATGATCCCAAACATACTGGTAAAGCAATAAAGGAGTTTTTCAAAGCTAAAAAATGGTCAATTCTTGAGTGGTCAAGTCAATTACCCAATCTGAACCCAGTTGAGCATGCATTTTATATGCTGAAGAGAAAACTGAGACTAGGCCTCAAAACAAGCATAAGCTGAAGATGGCTGCAATACATGCTTGGCAGAGCATCACCAGAGAAGGCACCCAGCAACTGGTGATGTCTATGAATCGCAGATTTCAAGCACTTATTGCATGCAAAGGATATGCAACAAAATACCAAACATGACTACTTTCATTTACATGACATTGCTGTGTCCCAAACATAATGGTGTCCTGAAATAGGAGGGGGGGGGGGGGGGACCATGGATGAACACTGCTGTAATTTCTACATGGTGAAACCCAAATCTATAAAAAATGGCCTATACTAATACCTGACAATGTGCACTTTAACCACATGTGATTTTTTTCTATTACAAATCTCAAATTGTGGAGTACAGAGGCAAATAAATACATGATGGGTCTGTCGCAAACATGGAGGGCACGGTAAATGGAGAGTGATTGAAATCTGTTGACATGCAAAAGGACCAATCACCGAAGTCAAGCATGCATGTGTCGACAACTGCTGAAGAGGGAATGGTATGTTGGCTTTCATTGCAAGAAATTTGGAGTACAAAATCAAGGAAATCTGGTTGCAATTATACAGGGGCATGGTGAGGCCACACCTGGAGTACTGGGTGCATTTTTTATTTCCTACTTAAGAAAGGATGTACACGCCATAGGAAGTACAAGATTCACCAGATTGATTCCTGGAAAGACAGGGACACAAATGAGGAAAAATCGAGTCAACCACACAATATTGATTTTTGTAATGAATGGGAATGGATTTCATTAAAAATGTACAAATTAATGAAAGGAACAGACACAGTCCATGTTGGCCACATATATCCACAGGTTTGTGGGGTGGGGGTGGTTGTAAAATCAGGGTCCTGGTTTCAGGACATGGAGCAAGAACTTGAGGACTGAGATGAGGTATTTACTCGGAGGCTGTGGAATTATCTACTGCAAAAGGCGATTAACCCCAATTGTAAGTATTGAAGATGTGTAGATTTCTAGACACTAAAGATACCAAGAGATATGGAGAGAGAGTAAAGATATGGTAAGGGGTAGGGGATATGTAATGATCAGATTTAATGGTATTGAATGCAGTGGTATTGAACACAATGATCAGATTGAATGGAGAGAGATGGGCTAAATGGACATCTCCTTGAGTCAGATTCAGACAGCTGGGAAACATGCTTCAATCCACTGAAATCTGCCCATCTTCAATACTTGCAATAATATGGCCTCCATCACCTTCTGCAGTAGAATTCTACAGGTTTGTCAACCTCTGAGTAAAGCCCTCAATTCAGTCCTTAACCATCACATCAACCATCAAATATCCATTCACACTAATCCTACGCTAATCAGTTTTTATTCACCAAATCAAAAGCAGTTGAAGAATGTTGTAAATTTCAGAATGATGTGATTATACAATGTATATAGTCATATAATTATATGGAATTCTCAACAACACTCCATTTTTTTTAATCACCACTCACAAATTGTGTTTGCCAAAACCCTACTTAGTTAATTGGTACTTTAGCAAAATCCCATCTGATCTCTTTGGACAATCGTCAGATGACCAACAACCTGAATGAGTTCTGCAGGTTTGACAACCCTGGTACCCCCTCCCCCCTTCCCCCTTCCCCCTTCCCCAACAAACACAGCCAGACCCCAGTTTGCAAAGACTGGACCCTTCTACACCCACTCCTCCCCAATCACCACCACTTCACACTTACTTAAAGCAAGACTCCAGTCTGAAAAGACTGGACCCTTTCCCATCACAACCAACACTTCACACCCACTCACAGCCTGACCCCAGTCTGAAAAGACTGGACCTTTACCCCTTCCTCCCCAATCACCACTTCACACCTAAGTAAAGCAACATTCCAGTCTTTAAAGACTGGATCCTTTCCCACCCAACCCTCTCCAATCACCACTTCACACCCAATTACCCATCCCCTCTGTGTTGCACAACATCACTTCTCCATCATCTTATAACTATTAAAACTCTCGTTTGTTGGTTTGTAACGGGTTCTATTTCACGAAAATTCATTTAATTTGTTTGTGGATTTACTCCTCCACCCTTTGCCGCAACAGATACATTTTTACATATTAATGTAGAGTTTTTCCTCCTCCAGATTTGAAAATTAGAACTTGGTTATTAATTTCCCTGCTTTTTTTAGTAAAAAACATCAAAAAAAATTAAAATCAAGCTGCTGCATGAGTCACAGTGCCATCTCACAGATGTCCAATCACAATGGATCTCATTTACCTATGATATGACATCACATTGGGACAGGGCTGGGAGATTGGAACCTGCACGTGGTCCCACTAAAATCAAGCAGCTGCATGAGCCACAGAGCCATCTCACAGATGTACAATCACAATGGATCTCATTTACATATGACCACAATGGGACAGGTGTGGGATGCCTCGCGTGGTATGGCGTGCACAATCAAATAAGATCAAATAGAACAAGTTGTCCTACCCCCCCTCCCTATCTACCTCCTCCCTCTCCACCACCCCCCTCCACTCCCCCTCCACCTCTACCCCCTCCTATCCTCCACCCTCCCTTCTCCATCCGCTCCTCTTCTCGCCCCCCTCCACCACTCCCTCCTCCACCTCCTCTTCTCCCCTTCCTCTTCTCTCCCCCTCTACCTCCCCTCCTCTTCTCTCCCCCCTCCAACTCCCCTTCTTCTCTCTCCCTCCCCTCTCCTCCCTCCCCCTCCTTTCCCTCTCCCCTCTACTCCCTCTTCGCTCTACCCTCTCTCTCCCCCCATCCACCCCTGCCTTCCCCCCCTCTTCGCCCTTCTCTCTCCACACTTTTCTTTCCTGCCATCTCTCGCCCCCTTCTCTCTCCTCCTCCTCCCCCTCCCTCCCCTCCTCTCTCTCTCCCCCTCCCCCTCCTCTCTCTCCCCCTCCTCTCTCTCCCCCTCTTCTCTCTCTCCCTCCACCCTTCTCCTCACTCACCCTACAATCTCTCTCCACCTCCACCCCCCCCTCCCCCTCTCCCCCCACCTCTACCACCCTCTCTCCGTCCCCCTCCCCCACCCTCCACCTCTTATTCTGCTCCCCCTCTCCACCCTCCCCTCTCTCTCCCCCTCTCCATCCTCCCCTCCCCCACCTCTCCCCCTCCTCTTCTTTCCCACCTCCACCTCTCCCCCCTCCTCTTCTCTCCCCTCTACTCACCCCCTCCTCTCTCTCTCTCTCTCCCCTCTCTCTCTTCCCTCTAATCTATCTCTCCCTCCCTTCGACCCCCTGCCTTTCCCCCACCCCCTTCTCTGCTCCCCATTCTCTCCCCTTCTCTCTCTTCACCACTCTCTCGCCTCCACTCTCTCCCTCCTCTCTCTCCCCGTCCAATCTCTCTCCACCTCTCTCTCCTCCCTCCTCCCCTCTTCTCTCTCCCCCTCCACTCTCTCTCCACCTCCCCCCCCCCCTCCCCCCCCCCCCTCTCCTCTCCCCTCCCCCCTCCCATCTCTCCCCCTCTCCCATCTCTCCCCCTCCCCTCCCCTCTCCCTCTTCCCCTCTCCCTCTTCCTCTCTCCCTCAACTTATTAATTAATTCATTATTTCCACAGATGCTGCCTGATCAGAGTTGCGTGTCCAGCATGTTTGGTTTAATAATTTCTAGAATAGGCAAATATAAAAGGAGCAGAGTAGCCTTAACTTTAAAAGATGAAATGAAAGCAGTAAAAAGTATCTTTGCTCAGAAAATCAAGTAATAGAATCAGTTTAGATTGAGCTATGAAAAGGCAAGGAATGGAAAATATTGGGGTATTTATAGGTCCCTGAACAGTGATGTTATAAATCAGGAGATAAGATTTGCATGCAATAAGGGTAATACAATAACCCTAAGAATCTTTTAAAAACAAAGAGTATTAATGGTATGGGGGATGAATTCATTGGAAAGTATAGAATTTCCTAAATCAGTAAATTGAGGATCTAGTGAGGGAATGGATCATTTTAGATAGTATTGTTCAACAAGTAAAGGTTAATTAATAATCTGCTGGTTAAAGGTCCTTCAATGAACACTGGTGATCAATAGAGCTTCGTATAAAAATTGAAATTGTGAAACTAGGATCTAGAATCTGACACAAAGCAAAGTACGAATGCAAGAGTTGGCTATGAAATATTGGGAAAGTACATTCAAATGTAAACATGCAGTGGCTGACTTTTAAATAATTAATAGATAATTTACAAGTATATACTCTTAAGTTAAAAAAAATTCCAACAGCAAAGCCAGCTGTGGCTATTTGACAAGTATTAGATCAAATGAAACAATGCATGCTGCTGCCAAAAAGGCAGTAGACGAGATTAAGAAAATTTAAGAATTCAGCAAAGGATGGAAGCATCAATAGGAGAAAGTAGGATATAACATTAGCTAGCAAAAAACAGAAGCTCTTGCACTTTGTATTACGTTAAAAGCAAAATAAAGCTAAAAGTGGACCCCAAAACATTCTGCAGAAGTTACACTGGGGAATAGGGGAATGGAAGATTTTTTTTCCTTGTTTGTCATTATGAAAGAAGTAAAAAATAACCCGGAAATAACGATTAATTATAAGATCAAGAGTGAACAGGACCTCAATTAAAAGTGTGCCAATAAATTCAAACAAGCACCGGAGAAATTAATAAAGAGTACCTTTAAACCTATCTTTGCAGCATCAGAAAACATGGATATATTATGTTCAATCCTCCCTTTCGAATCATAGCTACAGATTGTGAACAGTTGGGGGTCCTCAGTAGTTGTAGCCTTCGAACAGGAATAGCTGATACGAAAGGTAATGTATTCCAAGGACTCTCCATCCAGCATTGTAGGCATTTGGAGGCAGTTGTCTATGTACTGGCTGTTATCTTCCAAAATTCCAAAGATTCTTAAAGGTCCCCACAGTAGCCACATTTAATGAAGGATCAAGGAAGGTAATGTGATAATGTGCAGATAATTGTGAACTTTGACATCTGCAGTGCAGAAAATACTGAATCCATAAGGAAGGAAGTGAAACAAGGGCACAGAAAATAATAGGATTGATCAGAATAAATCATATTTGACAAGTCTTACAATTTTTGAGGTTGTAACTAGTCTTGTAACTAGCTGAACAGCTAATGGTGAACCAGTAGAGCTAGTCTAACCTTTGAAGAATTTATTGCCCTAGAGGGCTGTGGAGGCTCACATTCTCAACATATGCAAGAAGGAGATTAATGGATTTTTAGATATTAATGGAATATGTTATGTTCTGATAGATCGTTGGCATTAGTGATGCAAAAGGTTTTAAACTCGGACAAATTAATTATGATCCACTAGCAAAGACTTGGCTACACTGACATTTTTAGTTTTGTTTGAAAGATTGTTCTAAATCCGTTGATGGAACGACACTGTTCCCATTACCTTTTATTCCTAAAATTCACATGAATAAATTCACATGAAAATATGATTGTGCTGTTGTTAATTTTTTTAAACTCATCCATTGACATCAAGGACAGATACTGCAACATCTTTAAATCAATAATTAGTTATTAGAAATAGCATTTAAATATATTTTATCCATCTCTTACATAGACATAGTAATATCATGCACTTTAAAGAACCTTTCATGACATTAGTGATGCAAAAGGTTTTAAACTCGGACAAATTAATTATGATTAAGAGGACATGAGACGTTTGCAGCCAACTAGTACTATTGAGATATAGTTAGTGTTTAATGAAGAAAACCTGACTGTGCATACAATAGGTTTCCAAAACAACAATGAAATAATAACAAGATTATTGTTCAATTAAGTTGAGAGGGTCAACTGGGAGGACTTCCTTTCTTTTTGAATAGTGCCATGGGATCTTTTATAGCCACAGAGTGTTATCACGGCATCAGTTTAATGCTTCACCCAAAAGGCAGCACCAATAGTACTACAGCATTATATACTCCTGTCTCTGGATTTGAACCCACAACCTGGCTTAGTTGTAAGGGCTAAAACGAAGATTATTTATCTGACTTGGATATATGTCAAAGTCAAAGTCAATTTTATTCATCACATATGTTGTCCTATGTCAGCTCTAGGTTTGAATTCTGAAACTCTTACCCAATAGCACTATGAGAGTTCCTTCACCAGGACTGTAGCAGTTCCAGAAGGTGGCTGATCAACAACTTTTCCTGGGCAGCTAGTGACGAGCAACAACTGGATCTTGAAATTGTACCCACAAATTAATGTAAAGTGCAGATTTCATTTTGTACCTTTTACATTTAGTCAACATTGTAAACTGTGCCACCTGGTGGAATCATTGACAAAAATCATACCTATTTCTTCTAAACATGTAATCATTCTACAAATACGAGAACAGATCATTATTTCTGAATTAGTTTTATGTCACCCCAGAACAAAAAACATCCTAATTGTGCAGTACTTTCTATTTTATGAAGTATTTCGTAAGGTGTGGAATTGGTATGACTTATTAATGTGCCGAAGAGCTGTGAGAAATATTCTGTTCTCACTAGCATTTGAACTGCAATTTTCATGATTTATCTATCTATTGCAACATTATTTATTACAAAACACTCTTATGTAGAAACATGAATAAGACATCAAATTGGTTCAGGAGAGAAACTGCATTTCAGGATATTTCACTCCATAGCATCACAAGGATTCTTGGATATACCTCACACCAGGACTACCGAGTGCTGATAGATTTCAGGCCTCTAAACAAGATACAAGATACAAGATACATTTATTGTCACATGTGCCAGTTGGCACAGTGAAATGTAATCACCATACAGCCATACAATGAAATATAAAGAACACAACATAGAGTTGATAGAATTCAACATAAAACATCCCCACACAGCAGAATCAAAGTTTCCCACTGTGAGGGAAGGCACCAAAGTCAGTCTCTTCCTCTAATGTTCCCCAATGTTCACCCGTGGTCGGGGCCTCCCCGAGCCCTCCGCAGTTGCCGCTACGGGCGGCCCAATGTTCAGGCCCGCTCGCCGGGGTGATGTAAGTCCGACGTCGGGGCTGGGGGACCTCCTCAGCGGCCTGGACATCAGAGTCGGCCACCTCCTACTGGAGTCCGAGGCTCCCAAAGTCTGCAGGCCGAGCTCTGCGGAGATGCAACGCTGGCGGCCCTCGGCAAAGGGCCCCAGGACTCCGCAATGACGGTCAGCGCTGCCCACGTTGGAAGCTCTCCCAAACCGCAGCTCCACGATGTTGGAGCAGCGGCCCAATACTCCGGAGCTCCAAACGGCGATCCAGGTAGGTATTGCCCGCTCCGCGGTGAATTCAGCGCTGCGCCGCCGCTGTTGTAGCTCTGGTCCGGTTCCCGGTCCTCGGTAGGAAAGGCCGCTCCGATCCAGGTGGTAGGCCGCGAGGAGGGGAACGAGGATGCGACTCGGAGAAATAGTCGTGTCCCCGCCAGGAAGCGACTGGGAAACAGTTTCCCCCTTACCCTGCCCCCCTCCCCCACATATCAAAGTCAAAGACTCCCCCAAAAACAAACTTTAAACTGACTAAATTTTTTTTAAAAGATTGAAAGAACAAACAGGCTGTAGGCAGAGGCTGCAGTCAGCACAGCGCCCCTAGTGCCAAATTGTTACCAGATCCTTTAGGGTTGTAATAGTAGACGATTTTAACTTTCCTAATATTGATTGGGTCTGCCATAGTGCAAAGGAATTAGAAGACAGAATTTGGTCAGAGTTTCCATGAAACTTTTCTGAAGCAATATATAGATTACCCGAATCAAGAAGGGGCTACTCTCTACCTCTCCTTAGGAAATGAGGCTGGGCAAGTGACTTGTGTCAGTGGTAGAGCACTTTGGGACCAACTCTGTTCTTTTTTAAATGGGACTAGCACACAGTTCATTCGCTCGTGTCAGACGACGAGTTGCTTGCTGTTGGCTTCCATCGTCGTCCAACATGTTGACAGAATTAGTTGCCCGACGCATCACAAAGTGCATCGTGTCGTCGTTTCCGGGGATCGCCACGCGGAGGCTTCTGTCATGATCCCCAGCCCACAGTTAAAGTCCTGAATAAGGGCAAGGTTAATTTTACTTCGGAGTCACGTGAGTGACTACGTGAAGAAGCCCCGCCTGGCGCTAGAATGGCATTACGTCGACGCTGACAAGAGCTTCTGCCATCAGCGGCCGGAACGGACCCGCAGGTAAGTGCAAGCAAAATAGGGGACGTTCTAAAAAAGATGTTACGCTGGTAGAACCAGCAAAAGTGAAAGTAAAATTTAAAATCAGAGTCACGATGGCGTACTGATTTAGCCAGATAATAAAAAATAAAAATGGAGAAGTCTCAAAGGAAAATTTCGCGGGTAAAAAGATCGTCCCGGGGAGAAGCTAAAGAGTCGGGACAAGAGATTAGTGCGGATCCGGTTCCGATACCGGTGGCCGCTGATTCACCCGTTAGTGAGACTATAATTTCTCCAGAAATGCAAACCACGGAGGAAAATGTTCCTAGAAAAGTAAAAAGAAATCCGTGAGGCTCGTGGTTTCTGATAATGACTCTGATAATGAAAGTCCTCCGGATAATAAAGCTATATGGCTTAAAATGGAACATATGGAGAAAGTGCTCCAAAATATGATGAGGCAAGGGTCACAGTACCCAGAAGTTTCCCAAAATGACCCTGAGGGGTTTGAATATCCAGAATATGGCTATGTGCCAAATTGGGAATTTGAAACTCCAGACGCAGGATTAAGGGTGGAGGAAGTCTCATTGGATATAATTCCAGGTGTATCAGGGCTGCAAAAGTCAGACCCTGCAAGTGGTGATGTGGATTATGAGTGCACACCACAAATAAAAAAGAGGCCAGATGTGCCTGATATGGCAAAAGATTTTGCTATGCCTGAAGGAAGTGGTGAGGCTATGGAAGAAAACCTAGCTGCCAGTATTAATGATATGGTATCTCACCAACTTCAAGATTCTATGATGGTTGAAACAGCAGAATTATATAAAACACCAGAAAATTGCACCTCATTGAAGGTACCTACGGTTAATCCGTCTATATGGACGCCTATGACTCCAGGCATGAGAGGACAAGAAATAAGATTTCAATAAATCCTCAAACTGATTTCAGCTGCCATTACTGCTTTTGGAAGGCAAATGGAAGGGTCGGAAATGGCTAAAATCCAAAAAGATACTTTGGGCTTATTGTGCAATTCCTTTTATGAAATTAATTGTATGAGGAAAATTGCGATTCGGCCCATATTTCATCCAAGGTTTGCAGGTCTGTGTTGATGAAGTGGTGTTCAAGTTCCTGGTTATCTATTTGGAGAGAACCTGCCTAAGCAAATAAGAGAAATGGATGAAGAGGCTAAATCTATTAGCCACATGAGACCTTTCGTTTTTGGACAAAACAGGTATTTTTCGTCAAGAAGGGGATTTGATTTTGGAAACAGAGGCAGGAATATGATAAGAAAATATTACCATCCGACACAGCCTAATGTATACGGGGAGAAGGAGACCACCACGTTCATATAACCATATAACCATATAACAATTACAGCACGGAGACAGGCCCTCTCGGCCCTTCCAGTCCGTGCCGACCATTTGTTTTCCCCTAGTCCCATCTACCTGCACTCAGACCATACCCCTCCATTCCCTTCACGTCCATATACCTATCCACTTTACTTTTAAATGTTAAAATCGATCCTGCCTCCACCACCTCTGCTGGAAGCTCATTCCACACAGCCACCACCCTCTGAGTAAAGAAGTTCCCCCTCACGTTACCCCTAAACTTCTGTCCCTTAATTCTCATGTCATGCCCTCTTGTTTGAATCTTCCCTACCCTCAATGGGAAAAGCTTATCCACGTCAACTCTGTCTATCCCTTTCATCATTTTAAAGACCTCAATCAAGTCCCCCCTTAACCTTCTGCACTCCAAAGAATAAAGACCTAACTTGTTCAACCTTTCTCTGTAACATAGTTGCTGGAACCCTGGCAACATTCTAGTAAATCTCCTCTGTACTCTCTCTATTTTGTTGACATCCTTCCTATAACTAGGCGACCAAAATTGTACACCATACTCCAGAATTGGTCTTACCAATGCCTTGTACAATTTTAACATTACTTCCCTACTCCTATATTCAATGCTCTGATTTATAAAGGCCAGCACACCAAAGGCTTTCTTTACCACCCTATCTACATGCGATTCCACCTTCAGGGAACTATGCACAGTTATTCCTAGATCCCTCTGTTCCACAGCATTCCTCAATTCCCTACCATTTACCATGTATGTCCTATTTTGATTTGTCCTGCCAAGATGTAGCACTTCACACTTATCAGCATTAAACTCCATCTGCCATCTTTCAGCCCACTTTTCCAAATGGCCCAAATCTCTCTGTAGACTTTGAGAATCTACTTCATTATCCACAATACCACCTATCTTAGTATCATCTGCATACTTACTTATCCAATTTTCCACCCCATCATCCAGATCATTGATGTACATGACAAATAACAGTGGACCCAACACAGATCCCTGAGGCACCCCACTGGTCACCGGCTTCCAACCTGACAAACAGCCATCCACCATTACTCTCTGACATCTCCCATTCAGCCACTGTTGAATCCATCTTGCTACTCCGCCATTAACACCCAAAGATTGAACCTTCTGAACCAACCTTCCATGGGGAACCTTGTCAAAGGCCTTACTGAAATCCATATAGAGAGGCCTTACTGAAATTCATATGGAGAGGTACAAAACATGTATTCTATTCTTAAAGAAACTGTGGACAAATCTCCAGTTGGAGGGAGATTACAAATGTTTTATGATGAATGGCTTGCCATCACATCTGATCGGTTTATTTTACAAACAGTTTCAGGAGCTACTATAACATTTAAAGAAGGGGTTAACTCTCCGGTACAAAATAAACCTGCTTATGGTTTCATGTTTTCTGCTATTGAAGAGGCAGAAATTAATGTGGAAATTGACAAATTGTTCAAAAAAGGTGTTATTGAAAAAACTGTTGAACATAAACATCAATTTGTGTCAAATATCTTTCCAAGAAGTAAAAAAGATGGTGGTTGCAGAATTATTCTGGACCTTACAAACTTTAATACATTTGTCGAGTATAAACATTTTAAGATGGAAACGTTCAACACTGCAAAACATTTGATATCAGCAGGTTGTTATATGGCTACAATTGATTTAAAGGATGCGTACTATTCAGTACCAATACATCAATTTTTTCGAAGGTATTTAAAATTTAATTGGCTGGGACAGCTGTGGCAATTTAAAGCTTTACCAAATGGGCTAAGTTCAGCTCCCAGGCTCTTCACAAAGCTGTTGAAACCAGCTTTAGCACAATTAAGAGCACAAAAGCACACCATTATGGCTTATCTGGATGACATTTTAATTATCAGTAGTAATCAGGAATCAGCTGAAAAATCAATTTCAGCAACCAAAACTTTATTTGAGAAGTTAGGTTTCTTGATTCATCGAATTAAGTCCCAGCTGCAGCCAGCACAGTCAATTAGCTATTTGGGGTTTGTGATTAATTCAGTTACTATGTTAGTAACTTTGCCAATAGACAAGAATGATGATATTTTAATGACCTGTAGGGGTCTCATTCACAAACCTTATCCCTCCATCCGGGAAGTAGCAAAGGTTATTGGTAAACTAGTAGCAGCATTTCCTGCAGTAGAATTTGGTCCATTACATTACCAAAACCTTCAAAGGGACAAAATAAGAGCTCTAAAGAAGAGAGCAGGCCATTTTGATAGGCCTATGCAATTAACAAAAGAAGCTTTATTGGAATTGCAATGGTGGATTGAAAATGTCCCACAAACTGCTAAAAACATTTTAATACAACAACCTGAAGTATTTTAACAAACAGATGTTAGTGCTCTCGGATGAGGGGCGACAGATTAATTTACCAGTTGTGGGGGCAGATGGACTGTCCAAGAGGAAATGTTTTTCCAAACATATGGTATTAACTATTTAGAGTTATTGGGGGCGTTTTATGGATTAAAAGCCTATTGTTCTACAAAAAAGAATCTGCATGTACTGATACAATTAGACAATAAAACAGCTGTTGCATATATTAATCACATGGGTGGAGTCAGATCGGTATCATGTGATTGTCTGGTCAATCAGATATGGCAGTGGTGTATTAAGCACCAAATTTGGATTTCGGCAAAGTATATCCCAGGTAAAGACAATGTGGTGGCAGACAATAGATCAAGGGTGTTTAAAGACAACACAGAATGGATGTTGAACCCAGTAATTTTCAGTAAAATTGTGATTTAATATGAGTTACCAGACATTGATCTGTTTGCATCAAGATTAAATCATCAATTGCCTAAATATGTGTCTTGAGAACCAGATCCAGATGCAGTAGCAGTAGATGCTTTTTCACTACATTGGGGGAATATGTTCTTTTATGCTTTTCCGCCATTTGCTCTGGTTCAGCAATGTCTGAAGAAAATAGAACAAGATTCTGCCACAGGATTATTGGTGATTCCAAATTGGCCGACACAACCATGGTTCCCATTGATGTTAAACACGATTAAAGAACCATATATGTCAATTCCTAGCAGCAGTGATTTGTTAATAAAACCAGTAACCAAAGAGATTCATCCATTACATGCTTATATGAATTTGTTAATCTGCAGGTTTTGACCAGACCACTACAAGAGCTTGGATTGTCGAATAGAACTATGGATGTTATAGTCGCATCATGGCGAGATAGCACTCAGAGACAATATATGACACATATAAAGAAATGGGAAATTTTTTGTAGACAATCAAATATATCTTATCATACTGTGAACATTGCAAACATATTGGAGTTCCTTGCCGAGTTGCATTTTGAGCAGCACTTAAGTTATAGTGCCATTAATAGTGCACGTAGTGCCTTATCATCTTATTTAGGACAAATCTCTGACCAGAAATCAATTGGATCACATCCATTAATATCCAGATTTATGAAAGGAATCTTTAACAAAAATCCACCCAAACCAAGATATACAGAAATTTGGGATGTCAGCATTGTACTTACTTTACTTAGGCAATGGACTCCAATCGAAGTTTTATCATTGGAAAAGTTAACATTTAAATTAGTAATTTTAATGGCATTGGTTTCAGCACAAAGGGTGCAAACATTACAAATGCTACGTTTAGACTGTATGCATGTGGCTGCAGATAACATTGTGTTTTATGTTTACGATCTGATCAAACAAAGCAGACCAGGGAGAACTGGAGCAAAGGTAATGTTTCAAGCTTACCCTATTGATCCAACGTTGTGTGTAGTTAAACATTTGAATCAATATATAAAAGTTACCAAAACTCTTCGAGGTGATGAAAAAACATTAATGATTACGCATAAGAAACCACACACAAAACCTTCGGTACAAACAATTTCAAGGTGGTTAAAACAGGTGTTACTTTTAGCAGGAGTAGACACTGATGTGTTCAATTCTCACTCCACCAGGGCAGCAGCTACGTCCGCGGCGAAGTTACAGGATGTACCACTCGAACACATTTTAGAAACCGCAGGGTGGTGTAAAGAAGAAACTTTTTCAAAGTTCTACAATAAACCTGTTCACACAATGACAGGCTTTGGACACGCGGTTTACACAAAAAGCTGGAGAAACTCAGCGGGTGCAGCAGCATCTAAGGAGCGAAGGAGATAGGCGACGTTTCGGGTCGAGACCCTTCTTCAGACTGGTCAGGGATCAGGGAAACGAGAGATATAGACGGTGATGTGGAGAGATAAAGAACAATGAATGAAAGATACGCAAAAAAGTATCGATGATAAAGGGAACAAGCCATTGTAAGCTGTTTGTGGTGTGAAAATGAGAAGCTAGTGTGCGACTAGGGTGGGGAGGGAGATAGAGATAGAGAGAATGCCAGGGCCCGAGGGCTGAGGGAGAGGTGGGAAGGGGAGGAGACAGCAGGGGTTAACAGAATTGAGAAAATTCAATGTTCAAGCCCAAAGGATGCAGACTCCCCAAGCGGAATATGAGGTGCTGTTCCTCCAACTTGCGGTGTTGCTCACTCTGGCCATGGAGGAGGCCCAGGACCGAGAGGTCGGATACGGAATGGGAGGGGGAGTTGAAGTGCTGAGCGACCGGGAGGTCGGGTTGGTTTTTGCGGACCGAGCGGAGGTGTTCGGCGAAACGATCGCCAAGCCTCCGCTTGGTCTCACCGACTCCCCCTCCCATTCCGTATCCGACCTCTCGGTCCTGGGCCTCCTCCATGGCCAGAGTGCAACACAAACGCTCCTTACAAGTTGTTCCCTTTATCATCGATACTTTTTTGCATATCTTTCATTCAACATCACCTCATATCTCTCGTTTCCGCTTGGGAGCTGCATCCTTTGGGCTTGTTAACATTGGGTTCACTATAAAATTTTTCTCTTAACTGTCGTATGGAATGCTACGACATGGAAAACACAGAAGCTTAATCTTCACGTAGTCACTGACTCCGAAGATAGTAAGATTAAACGAGAACTTACCAGTTCTAAGTTTGATCGTTATTTTATGAGGAGTAACGATGAGGGATTACGTGTCCTCCACTCCCCACCCTCATAAAATAAATGATCATCTGGTAGTTCTAAATCTATGATGAGCCTTACTATCTTACTCCGGCTATTGTGTTCTCTGTTTTTCATGCCGCTGCTTTGAAGTATGCCATTCTAGCGCCAGGCGGGGCTTCTTCACGTAATCCCTCATCGTTACTCCTCATAAAATAATGATCAAACTTCGAACTGGTAAGTTCTCGTTTAATCTTACTATTTTAATGGTTAAATAGGAACTTGCAAATGTTGGTTGGCAGAGGCTGTTACCGGGAAAAAGGATGCCTAGAAGTGGGAGACATTTAAAAATGAGGTATGCAGTGTTCAGGGCCAATGTGTTGCTGTAAGAGTGAAAGGCTAGGCTGGCAGGATTAGGGTGGACAAGGCATATTGAGGGTCTTATGAAAATGGAGGTGCATGTCAGGTTTCAGCAGCTTGGTTCAAGTTTGTTTCTTTTTGTACAATAGTATAAACCAAAAATTAATGTACAATAGTATGAACCAAAAATAACATAATATATTTCATGTACCACTTCTTGTTTTAAACTTTAATAATAGGAAAGTAACAGAAGGAAGAAAAAGAGAAATAGAGAAAGTTAGATTAGATAGTAAGTACGTGAAAAAGTGAAAAGAAAGAGTCCGTAAAGACGTAGAGCGCAAGGAAGAGTAAAAAAAAGAAAAAGAAAAAGAAAAAAAGGAAAATATAAGAAAATAAGATAAGATAAAAGGGATGTACCTGCTTCATATCTTTACACACCCCTCACCAGGTCCTGAAACAGTTTAGTTCCAGAGTTATCTTGCACCCTATGCTTGTAATAAGTCAATAAATGGAGACCAAATCTTTAAGAATTTGTCTGATTTGCCTGTTAGGATGAATCTCATGTCTTCGAGGTGCAACATGTTGGACATATTTGAAATCCACATTTTTACCGTTTGTGTGGGTGCATTTTTCAAAAATGTAAGTATGAGTTTTTTTGCCGTTATTAAACCATAATTAAGGAAACTCTTTTGGAACGAAGTCAGCTCAAAGCCAACTTCCATTGTTCCAAAAACAATTAATTCTGCGTTAGGTTTCAATTTTATTTTAAATTATTTCGTAAAAATTTCAAAAATTTAATTCCAAAATTTCTGGATTTTTATGCAAAAAACAAAGGAATGTGCTTGAGATAAACGTTTATCACAGGTGGGGGAAACATTTGGAAAGATTTTATTTAGTTTAGTTTTCGGATAATATAATCTATGTAAAATTTTGAATTGGATTAAAATATGTCTTACATTGATCGAGCATTTATGCACATATAGCAAGTATTTATCCCAAATCTCTTTCGAGATTTTTATAGATAGTTCTTGTTCCAAATCTCTTCTAATTCTATCGGATGATGGTATTTCTATATTTAGGATGATATTATACAAGTATGATATTAAGTTAGTTGAGTCCGCCTTTCTGTTCATAGCTTCATCTAATAGGTCTGGAGTCAAAGTTTGGTATTCTTGTGTATGTTTTTTCAAATAATCACGGATTTGAAGATATTTAAAATATTGATTACTTCTCAGGTTGTATTTGAGTTGTAGTTGTTGGAATGATAAAAAAATTCCAGTCTTGTACATGTCTCCAAGCATTTTAATTCCTATTCTTTCCCAATATGTAAATGATTTATCAATAATGGATGGTTTAAACAATGGATTATTAACTATAAGAGAGAGAAGCGATAGGTTTCTTAATTTAAGGGTTAATTTTATTTGTTTCCAAATTCTAATAGTATTATGAATAATTGGATTTTTCTTGTATATTGTATTATTCAGTTTTATTGGTGAGAGAAGGATCGCTCCTATATTAAAAGGGGAACAATCCTCTCTCTCCATTACTATCCAATCCACCCGTTGTGCAGAATTGTCCAACAGGTGAATTACATTTTTGACATTTACCGTCCAATAATAATACAAATAATCAGGGAGTGTTAATCCACCAAATTCTTTAGGTTTACACAAGTGTCTTCTTTGAATTCTATGGGATTGATAGTCCCATATGAAATTTGTGATATCAGAATCCAATTTTCTGAAAAACTTTTTAGGTAAGTTCAAGTTTGTTTCTTGAGGAGTATAAAGGAGTACGCTTAAGAAGGACATGATAAGGGCAAAAAGGGGTCATGAGATGTCTCTGGCAAATATGGTAAAGGATAACACTAAAAGCTTGAGTTTATTAAACTCAAAAGGGTAACTAGGAAAAGAGTAGGTAATCTTAAGGAACAGTGTGATTATTTAAATGTGAAACCTCAACAAAGATCTTACCTGAATGCTTCTTTATTCACATGAACCTTAGCGGGGACTTTGACAAGTTCAAGTTCAATTCAAGTGAGTTTATTGTCATGTGTCCCTGATAGGACAATGAAATTCTTGCTTTGCATCAGCACACAGAACATGGAAGGCATTTACTACAAAACAGAATCAGTGTGTCCATATACCATATATAAATACATACACACATGAATAAATAAACTAATAAAGTGCAAATAACAGATAATGGGTTATTAGTTATCAGAGTTGTGTCCGAGCCAGGTTATTCCTGAACCTGGTCGTTGCAGTCTTCAGGCTCCTGTACCTTCTACCTGAAGGTAGCAGGGAGCTGAGTGTGTGGCCAGGATGGTGTGGGTCCTTGATGATGCTGCCAGCTTTTTTGAGGCAGCGACTGCGGTAAATTCCCTCGATGGAAGGAAGGTCAGAGCCGATGATGGACTGGGCAGTGTTTACTACTTTTCGACAAGGTCCTGCATGGGAGACTGGTCTGGAAGATGTGATCACAAGGTGAGTTGGTCAATTGGATACAGTTAGCTTGCTATCAGAAGGTGGTAGTAGAGGGTTGTTTTTCAGACTGACGACCTGTGGCATGCTGCTGGGACCAATGCTAAGTACCCTGTTGTTTGCCATTTATATTAATGATTTCTATGAGAATGTCATTAGCCTGATTTGTATGTTATTCATATCACACCATAATTGGTGGTGCAGTGGACAGTGAAAAAGTTTGTCTAAGATCACAACAGGATCTACAACAACTGGGAAGGTAGGTCAAGGAACGGCAGATGGAATTTAACTTGGACATGCTTGAGAAAGTGCAGTGGTGATTCAAAGGTGGGAGTGGTTAGGCTTGGTTTGGTTGTGCTGGAGCAGAGAAGGCTGTGATGTGACATGATAGAGGTAAATAAAATTGTGAGAATATATAAGGGACATCGAAAGATGTCTCAATTTGCCTCGTCCACCAAGGTACCCTAATCCTATAGCTCTAACATGGTGTCTGTCCATTCCCTCCACAGGTGCTGCCTGACCCGCGGAGTTCTTCCACAACTGTGTTTTGCTCAAGATTCCAGCATCTGCTATTTGTTGTGTCCAAACAATGATCTGGCCTTGTCATTGATAACCATTGTGAAAAAGTATCAAAATAATTGAATGGTACGTAAAATCAACTTGTTTGTTTTACTGTTTTAAGTGTAGGAACTGCAGATCTTGGTTTACAACTGAAGATAGACACAAAATGGAAAGGAACCCCAGCAGGGATGACAGTGGAACAGCAATGGCAGGTATTTCTGGGAATAATCCAGAAGATGAAGGATCATTTCATTCCAAAGGGGAAGAAAGACTCTAAGGGGAGTAAGAGGCGACCGTGGCTGACAAGAGAAGTCAAGGAAAGTATAAAAATAAAAGTGAAAACGTATAACAGCAAAGATGAGCAGGAGCCAGAGGATCAGGTCACCTTTAAAGATCAACAGAAGGTAACTAAAAAGACAATACGTAAGTACAAAGGTAAGCTAGACAAGAATATAAAGGAGGATAATAAAAGCTTCTTTAGGAACGTGAAGAGGAAAAAATTAGTTAAGACAAATGTTGGTCTTTTGAAGACAGAAACAGGTGAATTTATTATGGGGAACAAGGAAATGGCAGATGAGTTAAACAGGTACTTTAGTTTTGTCTTCACTAAGGAAGACGCAAACAATCTCACAGATGTACTCGGGGACAGAGGACCTAGGGTGACTGAGGGACTGCGGCAGGGCTGGATTTAGATGAAGAGAGGCCACAGGCTATTCCACTTGTGAGGCCCCTCCCAAACCCCAACCTCCACGACGAGAGGAAGATGGAAGAGTCCACCAGATTGACACCGATGTGCAGCCGAGCGTGGCCAATGAGAAGGGCTGGAAAGCTGCGCTTTTTATTTATTGCCAGTGCTGGTGTCGAGTTATCAGCTTAAAACACTATATTCTGAAATGGAGGGCAAGGAAAATTACTGAAGTGTTGTTCAGAGACTGCAGTGCGTTGTGACAGCATATGTAAGAAAGGCCAATGATAGTGTCAAAAATATTATACATCAGGCCCATACAAAGCTTTTTAAAAAGGGGAGTGGCATGGCAGGATTACAAAAAATGTATGTGAAATAAATGCACGCAGCACATATCACAAGCGCGAAGCTCAAAGACTCTTGCAGCCGGGGTATGGGGCCCGTTCAAGGGCCCTGGAAGCTCTGGGGTTTTAGATGCTCTCTGGTGCATTCTAAGCCTTATTTTGGATCATTTTTGCACCAAATTTATGACCAATATTTCTGATATAATTTTGGTAGAGTCAAGAGTAATGAGTGGTTGGAATGGGATGATTGGGATCATTGTTATATACGTTTTTTAAATCAAGAATTTAAGCTGTCCTTGTTTTAATAATCAAGTTGTACTGTAAAATGTTATGTAAAATGTTATCAAGGGGCGTGCAAACACTGCAAATAAAATACTATACGTTTTTGCAGGTTTTAGAAAACGTTTTGTGTGTTAATTTGACTGCTTGTTACTGTTCGACTGTGTTAGCGTGTGCACATTAAAAATATGATGCAAAATGAAAGGCACAAACTCTGGAATTCATATTTTTCAGTATTGTTATCAAGGAAAATAAAGCATTTCCAATTGTTTGATATTATTCATATGGAGGAGAAAATCTAATTGCTCTAAAACCTATCCTAATTTTGCAATCTCACTGAAGATAATCCCCCTTACGCTCTCCCCCTCCTCCTTCCCCCTCTCTCTCCCTCCACCTCTCTCTCCCTCCACCTCTCTCTCCCTCCACCTCTCTCTCCTTCCCTATCTCGCTCTCCCCCCTTCCCCTCTCTCTCCCCCTCTCTCTCTCCCACTCCCCTCCCTCTCCCCCTGTCTCAACCCTCCCTTTCCCCATCTCACATCCCCCTCTCTCCCTCCCTCCCCCTCTCTCTCCCTCCACCACAGCGCGGCTACGACTCCGCGCCATAGACACCGCAGCCACCCCGCCCCCCGGACTGGGAAAATGGGTACTCCCACAAATTTTCCACTACTTACCTGGAGTAGACACAAGGCATCGAGGTGATTGTGTGGCATGCAAATGGAAATCTCAACCCGCCTGGGCACACTGCACATGCACGGAGAGACAGCGTCATTTTGCGATGCTACTGCGTCACCAACTTCCCTCAACGGCGCAAGCGCGGATGGTTGCAATTTTTTCCCCAAAACATCCAGTGGACCAGAACCAGAATTTCGGGTAATTTCCATCAAAGTGGAAACGCTGCAATTTTTTTTTTCTGATTTTTTTTTTTTAACTCGGGAGAAAATTTTATTTTATGGATAAAACTGCTATATCTGACTACCAGAATACTGACTAATCATATCCTCTCAACTAAATTTCAGCTATCCAGGGGCAATAAACAGGGATGTGCATTATCACCCCTGTTATTTGCCCCTTCGATTGAACCTTTGGCAGAAAGTATAAGAATACATCCAAATATTCACGGCTATAACACTAAATACTCCAATAATAACATATAATTATATGCAGATGATGTACTACTCTATATCACCAATTCCCATGTTAGCATTCCAAGTATATTAAATCTTATAGAGGAATTCGGTTCCTTTTCAGGATATAGAATAAATTGGAACAAAAGTTAAATTATGTAAATAAAACCTCATGAGCCGACACACCTCCTAAAATTCCCTTTCAGAATTGCTACGGAAAAATTCAAATATCTTGGTGTTCATGTAACCAGAAAATACACTTCTCTATTTCAGGCAAACTTTCCTCCTGTAGTTACTAAATTAAATGCTCTTATTCAATTTTGGAAAACACATCCAATGTCTCTCATAGCAGAATAAATGCCATGAAGATGATCTTCCTCCCACAAATCCTGTACTTATTTCAATCAATACCAATATACATTTCTGAAATGTTTAAAAAAAACTTGATTCTCTGATCACAAATTTTATTTGGGATTATAAAACACATAAATCCATAAACGGCATCTATGTAAACCCAAAGAAATTGATGGACTGGCTCTCCTCAATTTTTTATACTACTATTGCGCAACAAATATTAAAAATGTAATCCATTGGTTGGACAACACATGCCAACAGGTAAAATGGTTAATAATGGAAAGAGAGGATTGCTCGCCTTTTAATATAGGCGCGATTCGTTTCTCTCCAATTAATATGAAGAAAACACTATATGAGAAAAACCCGATTATCCACAGTACCTTACGAAACTGGAGACAAGTGGTCAACCCTTAAACTGAGAAATTTATCTCTTCTCTCACCAATTGCCAACAATCCTTCGCTCAAGCCATCTATTTTAGACAAAACGTTCACACATTGGGAAAGATTAGAAATCAAAAAACTCGGAGATCTTTATGAGATGAGTCCTCTTCTCTCATTTCAAGAATTACAGTTGAAATATCACCTGAAATATTTTTCAGGTGATATTTTAGATATCTTCAAATTCGAGACTATTTGAAATCATATACCCAAGACTACCAATCTTTGTTGCCAAACATACTAGACGAATGTATGAATAGAAACTCGGAGTCAAGTTAATATCATATCTGTATAACACCCTTTTAAATATAGAAATCCCATTGTCAGAAGTAATTAGAAGAGCTTGGGAAGATGAACTTGGCCTAAAACTTCTAAAAGACAAATGGGAGGATATAGGGTGCAAGTTGAATCAAGAGTTAAAAGTTGGCATGTCACATAGATAATGCTAGGGTTGGTATGGGAGATTACAACATGCAGGTAGACTGGGAAAATCAGGTTGGTACTGGACCCCAAGAAAGGGAGTTTGTGGAGTGCCTCCGTGATGGATTCTTAGAGCAGCTTGTACTGGAGTCAACCAGGGAGAAGGCAATTCTGGATTTAGTGGTGTTTAATGAACCTGATTTGATAAAGGGAACTCGAGGTACAGGAGCCATTAGGAGGTAGTGATTATAATATGAAAAGTTTTAATCTACAATTTTTGAGGGAGAAGGGAAAATCGGAAGTGTCAGTATGTCTATTGAACCACATATGTCACTTAAAACATGTCACTTAAGTCTGAAGAAGTGTCTCGATCCGAAATTTCATCCATTCCTTCTCTCCAGAGATGCTGTCTGTCCCGCTGAGTTCGATACATAGATACTTAGACAATAGGTGCAGGAGTAGGCCACTCGGCCCTTCGAGCCAGCACCGCCATTCAATGTGATTATTGCTGATCATCTACAATCAGTACCCCGTTCCTGCCTTCTCCCCATATCCCTTGATTCCGCAAGCCCTAAGAGCTGTATTTAACTCTCTTTTGAATGCATTGAGTGAATTGGCCTCCACTGCCTTTCAGAGGCAGAGAATTCCACAAATTCACAACTCTCTGGGTGAAAATGTTTTTCTTCATCTCAATGGTGGCTCCTGGTTTTGGACTCCTCCAACATCGGGAACATGTTTCCTGCATCTAGCGTGTCCAATCCCTTAATAATTTTACATGTTTCTATAAGATCCCCTCTCATCCTTCTAAATTCCAGTGAATACAAGCTCCATTTTTTCGTCATATGACGGTCCCGCCATCCCGGAAATTAACCTCGTGAACCTACGCTATACTCCCTCAATAGCAAGAATGTCCTTCCTCAAATCAAATTGGAGACCAATACTTTGATCAGATTTGGACGAGGGAATTGAATGCAACATCTCCAAGTTTGCGGATGCTAGGGGGGCAGTGTTAGCTGTGAGGCGGATGCTAGGAGGCTGCAAGGTGACTTGGATAGGTTGGGTGAGTGGGAAAATGCATGGCAGATGCAATATAATGTGGATAAATGTGAGGTTATCCACTTTGGTGGCAAAAACAGGAAAGTAGACTATTATTTGAAGGGTGGCCAATTAGGAAAAGGGGAGATGCAACGAGACCTGGGTGTCATGGTACACCAGTCATTGAAAGTAGGCATGCAGGTGCAGCAGGCAGTGAAGAAAGCGAATGGTATGTTAGCATTCATAGCGAAAGGATTTGAGTATAGGAGCAGGGAGGTTCTACTGCAGTTGTACAGGGTCTTGGTGAGACCACACCTGGAGTATTGCGTACAGTTTTGGTCTCCGAATCTGAGGAAAGACATTCTTGCCATAGAGGGAGTACAGAGAAGCTTCACCAGACTGATTCCTGCGATGGCAGGACTTTCATATGAAGGAAGAATGGATAGACTCGGCTTGTAACCGCTAGAATTTAGAAGATTGAGGGGGGATCTTATAGAAACTTACAAAATCCTTAAGGGTTTGTACAGACAGGCTAGATGCAGGAAGATTGTTCCCGATGTTGGGGAATTCCAGAACAAGGGGTCACAGTTTAAGGATAAGGGGGTCTTTTAGGACCGAGATGAGAAAAACTTTTTTCACACAGAGAGTGGTGAATCTCTGGAATTCTCTGCCACGGAAGGTAGTTGAGGCCAGTTCATTGGCTATATTTAAGAGGGAGTTAGATGTGGCCCTTGTGGCTAAAGCGATCAGGGGGTATGGAGAGAAGGCAGGTACAGGGTACTGAGTTGGATGATCAACCATGACTATATTGAATGGTGGTGCAGGCCTCAACTACCTTCTGTGGCAGTGAATTCCAGAGACTCACCACTCTCTGGAAGGAATGTTGGCAGTGTTGACACCACACACAGTGAGGAATGTGTAGGAGTTACTGTGGTGGATGTTCATGTTAAAATGTGTTTGGGGTGTTCTGTTGCTTTTTATTTGTATGACTGACTTGGCAAGTGAAATTCCTCGTATGTTGCAAACCATACTAGGCAAATAAAGTACTATTTTGATTCTGATTCTTTTTTGCAGGAGAATGGAATTAATGTTTTAATTTTCTCATCCCCTTCAACAGGGTGGTAAAAATGTGGATTTCCTTCAATTTAAAAGAAAAAGCTTGTCACTGCCTACGAATTTCTCTGCTTTAGAAGACATTCCTCATGAGTGTGGAACATTATGTAATATTATTAATGTTACATGGCTTATATATCCTGAACTTACTGAAGTGTGCATATTAACACTATAATTCACTCAAATCTATTGATTCCAAAGTGCATTCTTCATCCTTCCCTTAATCTTCAGGTACATAAGTGCAGACATACTATTACCAGTCAGTGTACCAAGGTTAGGGCAGGTAACTTTTACTGTATTCGTCTTTTAGTTTAACATTGTCTTGTGCATCTACAAGTATCAGAAATATTTGACATCAATAGAAAAAATGTTCACTGCTAAGGCAGTAACTTTTCTGGTCTCTACGTTACAGATGGAACATGCGGTATAATCTTAACATTACTAATCCCCTCATTCTAGCCAACTCCTGCTGTTGCCCACATTTTTATTGTTTACTCACTCTGTCCCATCTAATCCACTTCTGTTCCCATTACCCTATTTTAGTTTCATCAGTGATCAAGGCAATCTCAATCCGAACCCTTGTCTTACGATATTTCTTCATCACTTCAAAGTCACTAGAAAAGGTATCCCATCACTCTCAATTATATTTTCTTATAATTTATATAATACCTAGTCCAGTTAAATTATACATTTTGCTTCTATGTATATATTTAAAATATTCTAGTTTCTATTAAATTATCTTTCAAGCCATATCTTTACTTGGCATCTTGATTCACAGATCAGTTACAAGCTATTCCATTGAAAATTAAACATAAAATGCTGGAAACGCTGTTGGTCAGTCATCTATGGAAAGAGAAAAAATTGTTGTTGGAATTTCACAAATGACTTGTGGGCTGAAAACCAAATGATGGGCAGAACAGAGGCACAGTGGTGCTAAGTTCAATTCCGACATCAGGTATTGACTGTATAGTTTACAAGTTCTCCCCATTTCCTCCTATATACGATACAATACGATAGAGCTTTATTTATCCCAGGAAGAAAATTGATCTGCCAACAGTCATAAAAAACACAAAATACATGAAACATGAAATTACAGTGACGAGTGGAAAGGCTTGGGGGATGTGCAAAGATTGATCGGGGGGGGGGGGGGGGGGTAGTTGGAAGGGGAGTCAGTCTTAGTATACCCCATGACCCATCTGGTTGTATGGAGCCGAGTCATGGACCACCTACAGCAGGCACCTGAGAGCCCTGGAACAATACCATCAAGGATTCTTACGAAAGATTCTGAGGATCAGCTGGGATGACAAACGCATCAACATAAGTGTTTTGGAGGAAGCCAACATGACCAGCATTACCACCACAATAATGCAGCACCAACTTCAATGGACTGGCCATGTCATCCGCATGTCCAACACACATCTCCCTAAACTGTACCCTCAACTGAAGGAAGGTCGGCGAGTTCCCGGTGGGCCGAAGAAATGCTTCAAGAACAACATCAAGAACAGTTTGAAGAAATTCCACATCACATCGCGCAACTGGGAGCAAATTGCACTGGGCAGGCGCTCCTGGAGGATATCCGTGCAGGAAGGAGCCGCACGTCATGAAACGGAGCTACGGCATGTCGCAGAGACAAATAGACAGCACCGTAAGTAGAGAGAGACGGGGGCCCAATGACTACCAACCACCACCAGTCTCCACTGCGCATGTTGCACCAAGGTGTGTGGATCGCGGATCTGCCTCTACAAACATCTGCAGAACCACAAGTAGGTGACCTTATGGTCATACTCGTTTTGAGTGACCGCTGATGATGATGACCCCACGACAGAAGGGGGAGGAGTTGTAAAGTTTGATAGCCATAGAACAGAAGGATCTCCTGTGGTATTCTGTGCACTTGGAATATCCAAAGAATGGGCATGTTAGTAGGTTAAATGGCCATTATAAAACATCGCTAGTATGTAGAATAGTAGAATCAGTGGGGAATTGGTGAGAAAGTACGTAGGATGGTGGTAAACGAACGCTTGCTGGTGGGCACCCATTTCCATGCTGTATGACAGTGACTGATGGAAATCCAAAATAAAAACAAAGAGATGCAGTCAGCTGGTCAGGCAGCATCTGTGCAAAGCAAAACAGAGTTAATGTTTCAAGTTGGTCACTCTTCAAAATAACCTTTTTTTCCCTAAATCAGGAAAAGTTCTTAACGAGCAGGGTACGATGTTCAGAAAAGGAGTGTGGGAGATAGAAACAAAATTGTGATGGGTAATGTCCTACAGGCAATTTGCATTCAATAGATCTAGAAAGATTAAGGCCAGAGCAAGAGGTCCAGAGTAATAAGAATGGTGTGGGAAAAGGTTTGCAGTTTGAGATGAAGATTCCTGGCCAAAGAAATGGGCACAGAGAAGGTGGTGAATTCATTCAGATGAGAACCTGGAGGCCAAAGTGGAAACATTTGCTCAAGATGGGTTTGGATCAGAAAGGAAAAGATTGGAAGAGCAGTGAAACTAGAGGGGAAGATGGGGACAGAGGAAAGTGATGGGCTAGAAAGCTTAGGATGGATATTGGAATCTATGAGCTATGGAAGTTTGCGATCTTTGATGTCTTTGAAGGAAAAAATGTTATCTGTTGCAGCACAATGCAGCAGATAATAAAGTGGAACTATGGACAACCAGTTTTGAGAAAGAGTTGGTGTTATTAGAGACAGAGCATTATAGCACAGAAACAGACCCTTCTGCCCATCATATTCAAACAGACCATCAAGTACCTATCTGTATTAGTCTCATATGTCAGCACTTGTTTCATAGCAGTCTATGCTGTGGCAATTTACATGCTCATCTCAACACTATTTAAGTGTAGAGTGTATCTGTCCTCTTGCCCACACAGGCAGAGTGGTCCAGATTCCAATCATCCTGTGGGTGAAAAAGGGATTTCTCAAATCCCCTATAAACCTCCTATCTCTTACCCAGAAACCATCCCTCTACTTTTCAACACCACTGCTATGGGAAAAGTTTCCTACTATCTGTGCTTCCCTGTAATTTTGAACAACTCTCATCAAATCCTCCTCAGTTTATCTGGTCCTGAGACTCTCCTCATGGCAGCATGCTGTAAAGGTTGTAACTTTGTTTGCTCCCTCAACTTTTAACATCTTGCTTATCACTCTTTCAATGTTACTTGTTATTACTTGATTTCAAGGCATGGTCTAACCTTTCTTAAAGTGTTGATAACATTTTAATACGCTTCAATCGTGTAAAGGATGGAGACAAGAGGAAAAAGAGCTTCCCCAAGGAAGGAGCGTGGGTAAGGCGCAGCTTCTGTTTCTGGTATCTTAGAAGCAATATCGAAAATGAGCGGAGAAATGAAAACAAGATTCTGCAGTTTGGAAGAAATGATGAAAGGAATTTCGAGCAAATTGAAGGAAGTTCAAGACAAGCTGATTATGTTACAAGATGAATCTCGTGAACAGAAGGAACAAATTGATAACTTGCGAACCTTGGGCCAGGAAAGAGCTCTGAAGATTGAAAAACTGGAACGGAAAATGAATGAAAATATTCGGGCACTCGAGCAATACAAAATTAAAAACATGGATCTGGAAAACAGAAGCCGTCGACTGAATTTGCGAATTGTTGGTTTGCCTGAAGGTCAAGAAGGAGAAAATGTTATAAAATATGCCTCCAAAAAGGATAAAGGACACTTTCAACACCGAGCACGATTAAAATCTTCCAATTTTGGATAACGCACACAGGATCGGGAAGAAATCTGGTCTCCAAGATATATCGAGACATTTGATCGTTCGGTTTCACTTTTTGCAGATGAAGAATATCCTCCGAGCAGCAAAAAAGTTGGGCATGGTTGAATATTAAGGATGCAAGTTTCGGTTTGTTCCAGATTACAGCCGTGAGCTTATAGGATTGAGAGAGTCTTTCCATAATGTAATGTCTGAGTTGTTTAAGAAACAGTTGCGCCCGCCTTGCTCTATCCAGCTAGACTGCGTATACGACTCCTTAATGGCAACAACCGATTTTTTAACAGCCCTGCCTTTTCCCCATATCCCCTGACTCTGCTATCTTTAAGAGCCCTATCCAGCTCTTGAAAGCATCCAAAGAACCTGCCTCTGAGGCAGAGAATTCCACATACTCACAACTCTCTGTGAAAAAAAAGTGTTTCCTCGTCTCCGTTCTAAATAGCTTACCCCTTATTCTTGTGGCCCCTGGATCTGGACTCCCGCAACATCAGGAACATATTTCCTGCCTTCAGTGTGTCCAAACCCTTAACAATTTTATATGTTTCAATAAGATCCCCTCTCATCCTTCTAAACTCCAGAGTGTACAAGCCCAGCTGCTTCATTCTCTCAACATATGACAGTCCCGCCATCCCGGGAATTAACCTTGTAAACCTATGCTGCACTCCCTCAATAGCAAGAATGTCCTTCCTCAAATTAGGGGACCAAAACTGCACACAATACTCCAGGTGTGGTCTCACTAGGGCTCTGTACAACTGCAGAAGGACCTCTTTGTTCCGATACTCGACTCCTCTTGTTATAAAGGCCAACATGCCATTCACTTTCTTCGCTTCCTGCTGTACCTGCATGATTACTTTCATAGACTGATGAACAAGGACCCCCAGATCCCGCTGTACTTCCCCTTTTCCCAACTTGACGCCATTTAGATAGTAATCTGCCTTCCTGTTTTTGCTACCAAAGTGGATAATCTCACATTTCTCCACATTAAAAGTCATCTGCCATGCATCCGCCCACTCCCCCAACCTGTCCAAGTCACCCTGCATTCTCATAGCATCCTCCTCACAGTTCACACTGCCACCCAGCTTTGTATCATCTGCAAATTTGCTAATGTTACTTTGAATCCCTTCATCCAAATCATTGATGTATATTGTAAATAGCTGCGGTCCCAGCACCGAGACTTGTGGTACCCCGCTAGTCACTGCCTGCCATTCTGAAAGGGACCCGTTAAACCCTACTCTTTGTATCCTGTCTGCCAACCAATTTTCTATCCATGTCAGCACTGGCCAATACCATGTGCCCTAATTTTGCCCACTAATCTCCTATGTGGGACCTTATCAAATGCTTTCTGAAAATCCAGGTACACTGGCTCTCCCTTGTCAATTTTCCTAGTTACATCTTCAAAACATTCCAGAAGATTAGTCAAGTGTAGCAGCACCAAACACGGTCGCATCTCCTCGACCAGCTAAGGGAGAGTGTCCTGTGAAATATGGCCCCCAGCCATGATGAGGGGCAAAAAAACGAAATAAAATAAACTAATTTCTGAACCGAGCATGGAAATGCAGTGACCACAAAAATGAACAGTAAAAAGACTAATTACAGTGCAATCAGTGTCCAGTGTTCATAATGCAGGATAGGAAAGCTGTATTGCAGTGACAGCCTCCGCCCTGAATGAGGCGCTGTTGCCAGTAGTCAGGCTGCAGGAACTGCATCCGGCTGGAAGGTGGCACTGTTGCCGGTAGTCAGGCTGCAGTGACGGCATCCGGCCGGGAGGTGGTGCTGTGGATGGCGGTGAGGCTGCAGTGACATCAGCCGCTCTGACGGTGGCGCTATTGCTGGTGGTCAGGGTGTAGGGATGGCATCCGGCCTGATGGTGGCGCTGTGGACGGTAAGTTCGAGCTTCTCTTCTGACTGGCCGCGGCGGCCATTTTTGCACTCGGGTTGGCCGCTTGTGGTAGGAGGCCGCGGTGGCCATTTTGCCGGCCACCAGTGGTTCAAGACCGGTGCGGAGCAGAAGGGCGTCTTCGGCATGCGCCCCAGGAAAGCCAGCCCGATCGGGTGGCTATGCCCTGAGTAGCGGCCGGCGGGGCCAGGCACGATGCAGGGTAGGGTGCGGAACCGTGGCGAGGCCTGTTGCGGTGCCGGATCTGGAGCGGTGAGGCCCAATGCGGTATGGGTGAGGTGAGGCCGGCGCCGGGCCTGGAGCAGTGGGACCTAGTGCAGTGCACGGCCTGGAGCCGTGTTCGCGGTGCCCTGGTCCATTGTCGGGAGCGGGAGAGCGGCAGGTACTCTCTCTCTGCTCCCAGGGCTGTCGGGCGTGCGTCGGCGTTGCTATGGGCAGGAGGCTGCTACTCTCGCAGCTCCTGCAGCAGCTGGTGGGGCAGCAGCGGCTACTAAAACCTCTCCGCTCCGGTGGTCGGCTCCGGGCAGGTCATGCAGGGGAGCTCGGCGGCCGTCTCATAAGACGGCCTGCCCCGTTGCCGGGAGCGGGAGAGCGGCAGCAGCCGTGGCTTCGCAGCTCTGGTGAGCAGCAGCTGGTGGGGAAGAGGCGGCATACCTCACTGCAGGGCCGGGTTGGCAGCAGCATAATTCTGCAGGGCTGGGCAGCCGGCTGCAGACATCAGGTCTCCCGAGGCTGCGTGCTTCAGGTGAGTCCAAATTTCAATTCGGACAGTCGGGGGTCACCAATGTAGCGGCACCATACGTGGTGTATAAAGGTGAGACGTCAGGCCGGTTCAAAGTGTTGTTTATTCAGTGGTGACACATTAAGTTGATGCGTTAACCATATTACAATGTTGCTGTAGCTGAGCGAGGTTGTACTCTCCGGCTCAGCTACCTGTTGACTCCTCTATGTCTCGAGGTGAGAGACCTTAAGTACCAGGACACTCCCTCTAGCCCATGACATCACGTGCCCACCCTCATATCTCCTGACGAGGGTTCGAGCATTAGTGGCCCGTGTTTAGGTTGACGCCACACAAGCATGATTTCCCCTTCGTAAATCCATGCTGACTCGCACAGATCCTGTTACTGCTATCCAAATGTGCAGCTATTTCATCTTTTATAATTGACTCCAGCATCTTCCCCACCACCGATGTCAGGCTAACTGGTCTATAATTCCCTGTTTTCTCTCTCCTGCCTTTCTTAAAAAGTGGGATAACATTAGCTACCCTCCAATCCACAGGAACTGATCCTGAGTTATAGAACAGTGGAAAATGATCACCAATGCATCCACGATTTCTAGAGCCACTTCCTTAAGTACCCTGGGATGCAGACCATCAGGCCCTGGGGATTTATCAGGAAGATTGTTTGTGTCCTCCTTTGTGAAGACGGATCCAAAGTATCTGTTCAATCATCTGCCATTTCCTTCTTCCCCATAATAAATTCACCTTTTTCAGTCTTCAAGAGTCCAACTTTGGTCTTAATTACATTTTTTTCTCTTCACATACCTAAAAAAGCTTAGTCAATCACATACCCAAAGATAGTCGATTAAGTTACAATTGGAGATTTATTGTTCCCATTTGACAATATATCATTTTGTAAATGATTAAGAATTTAATTGGATGAGTTATTCTTTAATTACTTTTTAGAATTTTAGTATGATGGTATCAAACCATAACTTTTACCTTCCCTTAGATACTGTTAATTTAATGTAATGGTATTATATACTAACTTTTAAGATCTTCTTTGTTAGCTCTTCTAATTTAAAAATGTCCATTGAAGGATTTATCCCCCCCAGTCTTTAGACAAACAAAGTGAAGCAGTTCTTGTTTTTCATATTTTGACCTTGGATAAATAATATGCAGTAGCTCTTGTTTTTCACAGTTAACATGCACTTTTTAACCATAACATTAATTTGTTTTGGCTATTGAGTGGTAAATATGCCTTCTTTTTACGTTGGGAGCTGTCATTAGGAGAGATGGGGGTAGGGGAGGGGTTAGGTAGCGTACTGACTGTCTACTGGTCAGTTTTGGGCTTTGCATGGGTGGGGGGGGGGGGGGACTTTTGCTTTTAGTTTAGTTTTTTCTATCTGGACAGAATTTGAACTACAAAAATGTCTGAAATGTCATTACTTCTGGCTCCACCTTAGATTCTTCTCCTTCCAGTATCATGAACTGTTATGCTAGACATCTAGAGCAGCGGATGCAATAGATGAGGTTGGAGGAGGTGCAGGTGAACCTCTGTCGCACCAGGAACGACTGCGTGGGTCCTTGAATGGAGTTGACGGGGGAAGGTAAAGCTACATTTGTAGCATCTCTTGCGGTTGCAAGGGAAAGTGCCCGGGGAGGGGGTGGTGTGGGTCGGAAGGGAAGAATTGACTAGGGAGTTACGGAGGGAGCGGTCTTTGCGGAAAGCAAACAGAGGGGGAGATGGGAAGATGTGGCGAGTGGTGGGGTCATGTTGGAGGTGGTGAAAATGACGGAGGACTATTTGTTGTATGTGACGGCTAGTGGGGTGGAAGGTGAGGACTAGGGGGAACCTGCCCTTGTTCCGAGTGGGGGGATGGGGAGAGAGAGCTGTGCTGCACGGTATTGATGAGACCCTGGTGAGAGACTTGTCTATGATAGAAGAGGGGTACCCCCGTTCCCTGAAGAATGAGGACATTTCTGATGCCCTGGTGTAGAACACCTCATCCTGGTAGCAGATGTGGCGTAGACAGAGGAATTGGGAGTAGGGGATGGAGTCCTTACAGGAAGCAGGGTAGGAAGAAGTGAAGTCTAGATAGCCATGGGAGTCAGTGGGTTTATAGTGGATGTCGGTCAAAAGTCTATTACCTGCGATGGAGATAGTGAGGTCAAGAAATGGTAGGGAAGTGTCAGAAATGGTCCAGGTGTATTTGAGTGCCGGTTGGAAGTTAGTGGCGAAGTTGATGAACCAAGTGAGTTGTGTGTGGGTGCAGGAGGTAGCACCAATGCAATCGTCGATGTAGCGGAGGTAGAGGTCGGGGATGGGGCCCTGGTGCGTCTCGAACAAGGATTGTTTGACGTACCCTACAAAGAGGCTGGGGCCCATGCGCGTGCCCACAGCTACGCCTTGTGTTTGGAGGAAATGGGAGGAGTCAAATGAAAAGTTATTGAGGGCAAGGACCAACTCCGATAGGTGGAGGAGAGTATCAGTGGGATGGGTATTGGTTGGTTCTCCGGTCGAGGAAGAACCGGAGGGCTTTGAGACCATCCTGGTGGGGAATGGAGGTGTAGAGTGACTGGACATCCATGGTGAAGATGAGGGCATGGGGGCCTAGAAAATAAAATGCCTGGAGACGACGGATAGTGTCTGAGGTGTCTTGAATCTAGGTCGCGAGGGATTTAACCAGGGGGGATAGGATGGAGTCGAGGTATGTGGAAATAAGTTTGATAGGGCACGAACAGGCAGAAACAATGGGTCTACCAGGACAGTCAGGTTTGTGGATTTTGGGGAGAAGGTAAAATCGGGCTGTGCGGGGCTGGGGAACGATGAGATGGGAGGCTTGGGGGGGCAGGGAGCAGGAGTTGATGAAGTCAGCGATGGTGCTAGAGATAGTGGCCTGGTTCTCGTCAGTGGGGTCATGGTCCATGGGTAAGTAGGAGGAGGTGTCCGAGAGTTGGCGTCTGGCCTCAGCTTTGTAGAGATCAATGCGCAAGACTACCATGGCCCCTCCCTTGTCGGCGGGTTTGATAACCCAGTCTGGGTTGTTGCGGAGTGAGTTGATGGCTGTGTGTTCAGGGAGGGAGAGGTTAAAGTGAGACAGGGGAGTGGAGAAGTTGAGGCAGTTGATGTCCTTCCGGCAGTTTTGAATAAAAAGTTCTAAAGCCGGAAGACCATGAGGGGGGGTCCACGAGGAAGGAGTCCGTTGGAGACGGGACAAGGGATCAACATTGGGGGGCAGGGACTCATTCCCATGGACGAACACTGCGAGGCGAAGGCGACGGTAGAAGAGCTCCAAGTCGTGGCGGGCGTGGAACTCATTGAGGTGGGGACAGAGGGGGATGAAGGTAAGGCTTCTGCTGAGGACCGACCGTTCGGTATCAGAGAGGGGGAGGTCAGGGGTGATGGTGAACACACGGCAGGGATGGGGGTTGGGGTCGGAGTTAAGCTGGTAAGTGGACTGAGGACGAGGCAATGTCTGGTGGGTGTGTGGTAGGTGGTCAGGGAGGGGGGTATGAAGACTGTAGTGTGGGTGGGGAACAGCTGCGGTCACATGGTTTGAGGGGGGTGGGGAAGACCCAGTGGAACAGCAGAGGCTATTTTTATTGACTCATCAATTTTGTTTGTTCATTATGAAACAATTTCTGATCCATATGGTAGATTTTTGATGATCACTGGTGTTCTTCATACCCAAAAAGTTGATATGGTGAATGTTCATGCACCTAATATTGATCACCCTGAGCTTTTTAAACAGCTAATCGCATCCTTTCCTAATTTAAATGAATATCTTTTGATAATGGGTGGAGATTTTAATTGCTGTTTGAACCCCTCGATGGACAGATCTGCATCTGATCATGCGCTTCCAAATAAATGCTAGTTTTATCAATTATTTTTTACTTGACTGGAATGTTGGAAGTCTGGAGATTCCTACACCCAAATGACAAATAATTTTCTTTTTTCTCTCATGTATATCATAGTTACTCTAGGAATGATTACTTTATAATAGATTCTCGGCTAGTTTCATCGGTCACTGCATGTGAGTATGATGCAATTGCTATTTCTGATCATGCACCATTGAAACTATCAATTAAACTACCTAATTCCAAGTTTAGTGCTAAACAATGGCGATTTAATACTACTATACTTCAAGATTTAAATGTTGTTAATTTTATTAAAGATCAGATTGCTTTGTTCTTCTTAACAAACAACTGAAGAAATATCCAATGGTGTAGTCTGGGATGCTTTTAAGGCATATATTCGTGGACAAATTATTTCATTCTCCACGGGATTAAAAAAACAAACTCAAAATGAAATACGTATATTGGCTGATGAGATTGAAGAAATTGATAAAAATATTCAAAATCTCCTAATCTAGAGCTCTATAAGAATAGAGTTGAGACATGATTTGTTATTAGTATCACTGATTAAGTATCAGCTACTTAAAACCAAAAGTCAATTCTATATACATGGCGATAAATCTGGCAAATTACTCACCAATCAGTTGAAAGCTGTCAGCCAAACATCAGTTTATTAAAGTGAGTAAACGGGATGGTACATTGACAGTAGATCATGATGAAATTAATAAATCCTTTCAGGAATTTTATACCTCCCTATGCCAATCAAATTTCCTACTGATTCCAATATAATGCATGAATTATTAAAGAAACTGAACTTGCCAAATTTACCACATAATGAGTCTCTGTTGTTAGATGAACCCATCACGGAGGAAGAAATACAAAAAACAATCCTTTCGATAAATTCTGGTAAAACTCCTGGTTTAGATGGGTTTACTGGAATTTTTAAAGTATTTCTCAAGTTTACTGTCTCCCTGGCTATGCAAGGTTTTCAAAGAAGCCTTTTAATGAATAGATTACCACAATCCTTTTATGAAGCATCTATTTCTTTACTTCTTAAAAAAGATAAAGACCCTACTGAAGTGACATCATATGGACCTATATCACTGTTAAATGTAGATTCTAAAATTCTTTCCAAAATATTAGCTATGAGATTGGAAAATATTTTACCGCAATTAATGCTGAAGATCAGACAGGTTTTATTAAAAATTGTTACTCATACTTTAACGTTAGGAGATTAATGAATATCGTATATACAGCGTCAAATAAAAATGTGTCATTTCACTTGATGCTAAGAAGGCATTTGATAGAGTAGAATGGCAATACTTATTCAATACATTTGAAAAATTTAAGATTGGTTCAAAATGTATCTCTTGGATCAAGCTGATATATCATATACCTCAGGCTTCTGTACTTACCAATAATCAGAGATCCCCTTTTTTGAGGCTCTTTCGAGGTACTAGACAGTGCTGTCCTTTAAGTCCTTTACTGTTTGATACCGCTTTGGAACCTTTGGCCACCGCTATTAGGGAATCCCCTAATATTTTTGGTATTGTCCATGGGAATAAGACACATAAGCTATCTCTCTATGCAGATGATCTGTTATTATTCATCTCTATCCCAGAGAAATCTATTCCGGCAATAGTAGCACTACTTAATCAATTTAGTAGTTTATATGGTTATAAACTAAATCTTAGTAAGAGTGAGCTTTTTCCATTAAACAATCTAATTTTGAATTATGGACAGTTCCCATTTAGATTGACTACCGAATGTTTTATTAATTTTGGGCATTAAGATTACCAAGAAACACACAATGAACTATTTAAAGCCTTTTTTACGCCTCTAATTGACCATATCAAACAACAGTTTACTAAATGGTCACCAATGTCCTCATCTTTAATCGGCCGAATCAATGCTATTAAAATATTTATCCTACCTAAATTTTTGTATTTATTTCAGACTATACCAATTTTTATTGCTAAATCTTTCTTTGATATTATTGACTCCAAAATTTCTTCACATATGGCAGAATAAAAATCCCAGACTAAGTAAAGAATACTTACAGAAATCAAAAAAAGACAGTGGTTTGGCAATGCCGAACTTTAGATTTTACTATTGGGCAGTTAATGCTCGCTATCTAACGTTTTGGACAAAAGATTTAGAAGATACCCAATGCCCAGGATGAATAAATCTTGAACCTGATTCTATGCAAGGGCTATCATTGGCTTCTATTCTAGGGGCATCGTTACGTTTTACAATTACGAAATTGAATAAATATACGATTAACCCAATAATAAGACATACATTCCGAATATGGTTTCAATTTCGTAAGTTTTTTGGATTGAATGATTTTATCTTCTTGAGTCGTATCATATCTAATTTTTTCTTCCAACCTTCTAGTTCTGATCAAGCCTTTCTGTTATGGAAGAGGAAGGGATTAGCAATATTAGATTTTACTTCGGTCACGTAAGTGACTACGTGAAGAAGGTCGTCCCCACGCATACGCGTCATTATGTCTGACACATTGCGCAACGACTGACTGGCGTGCGTGTTGCTCCTTCCAGCGGTAAGTTTAAATGCTCAGGTAAGTGTTCATAACTTAGCTGAGGTCGTTGCTCCCGGTTCGAGGTGTTTTGCTTACCTTTTCTGCAGTGGACTTTGGGAGAACATGTCGAAAGTAAAGAGGCGGGCCACAACAAAACCGGCTGTGGAAGACCGCGGGACTGCGGGCAGTGGGCTGCCGCCGAATTCGCCTTCAGGGCCGCTGGCAGAGCAGCCAGAGGCTACAGACTTGGTGATGCCAGAAAGCACCTTGGCTACTCCACGGGGGAGGAAAGCCACCAAAAAGTCTGTGAGGGCCGTGGACTCAGATGAGTCGGGCCAGGAGGTGGAAATGTTCCCTCCTTCTATGGGCAGCATTATTGGCAGGCTGGCCCACATGGAGAACCTAGTGGAGAGGTTACTCCAGAACAATATGCTCCAAAGGACGGAGCTATCGGAGCCCGGGGATTATAGAGAACCAGAGGCAGCAGCACCTGTGTCAGGGCTGCAGAATATCTCCCTCTCTGATGGGAGGAGCATACGAGGTCAGTGTTATACTGACCCAGAGTAAGGAGGCACAGTTGGGCAGCATGCTTCATGGCATGAGGGGCAAACATTGGATGTACCCCCTATGGCATCCAGATTTGCTATCCCTGCCGTAACAGGGGAACCATTGGAAGAAGAGCTCGCCATGAGCATAAATTATCTGGCCTCCCATCAACTCCAAGACCAAACAATGGAGGATACAAATGCCAAATATCATACTCCACTAAACTGTGCCTCACTAAGTGTCCTAGTTGTAAACCAATCTATCTGGGGACACATTGGAGGGGGTGTCAGAGCCCAAGAGGTAAAAATTCAAAAAATCCTCAGGCTACTTGCCTCGGGCATCACGGCCTTTGCCAGGTCAGTGGATGGGGCGCCCCTCTTTGATACTCAGCAGAACGCGATGGCATTAATGTGCAATGCACGTTTTGAAATCAATTGCCTCAGGAAGAATGCCATCCGTCCTGCTCTAAACCTAAATTTGCTGGGCTGTGCAAGCCGGGGAATGTGCAGCCCCCAAACCTCCTGTTCGGAGAAGACCTGTGTAAACAGGTAAAAGAGCTGGATGAGGAGGCAAAAACCGTTGGCCTTATGAAGGCACCTCCTAAGGTATCGTCTTTTCGGCGACTGTACCCCTACCCTCCTCTCCATACCAGATGGTTCGCCGGATATGGTGGACGTGGTTCCGAGCAACAGGCACAGAAGCCTTTTTTAGGGCAAACTTTTGTCACTGCCAAACAACTGCTTTCCAAGGGATGCTACATGGCGAGCATTGACCTCAAAGATGCTTACTATTCAGTGGCCATTCATGAAGATCACAGGAGATTTTCGAAGTTTGAACTGGATGGAGCAGTTGTGGCGGTTTAAAGCATTGCCTAATGGATTAACCTCAGCCCCCAGACTATTCACTAACTTGCTAAAACCAGTCCTGGAGCTACTCAGGGCACAGAATCATATAGTCATGGCATATTTGGACAACATCTTAGTCATTGGGAGGACTTTGGAATTAGCTGAATTATCTGTGTCAGCTTCAAAACTCATTATTTATAAACTGGGGTTCTTAATCCATCCAGGTAAGTCTAAATTGGTACCATCTACGATAATTTACTATTTGGAATTCACCATTAAATCAGTACACATGTCAGTGACTCTGCCTCGGGGCAAGCAATTAAACTTAATTGAAGCCTGCAAGAAACTCATTGTTAATAATCAACCTTCTATTAGACATGCGGCAAGTATAATTGGAAAATTAGTGGTGCCTTTCCCAGCTGCTCAGTTCAGGCCTTTGCACTACCAAAACTTACAGCATGCAAAGGAACAGGCACTCAAGTTTCATAGAGGTCATTTCAATAGACCCATGCTATTGCCAGCTGAAGCCCTGGCTGAGTTACAATGGTGGGTTACCAATATTCAGTGTTGTTCTAGTACTATTTTAGTCGATACACAATCAGTTATCCTGCAGACTGATGCCAGTACGCTAGGATGGGGTGCTACCGAAAACCTCTCGAGCTGCGGTGGCAGATGGGATCTGCAGGAATGATCAATGCTTCAGTCACATGGTATTAACTACTTAGAGTTGTTGGGAGCACTCTATGGGGTTAAAGGCTTTTTGTACCAACACGCATCATGTGCATGTCCGACTTCAGATTGACAACACTACAGCAGTAGCGTACATTAATCTGTACAGGGCTCGAAATTAGCGGTTACCCGGGTGCCAATGGCAACTTACAGTCCTGCCGGGCAATCTAAAAGCCATGCCATTTTGCCTGGCTTGGCAAGCAACCGGGACACCCGCCCGCCATCCGTGTCCGGGTCTCGACTCTCCGCTCGGCGCTAGGCTTTCGGGTCTCCGCTCGGGTCTCGGGTCTCAGCTCGGCCGGCCGCCGAGCACATCTTTGGCCGTGATTGTGCACATGTGCACTGCCATGGCAACTGGTCGGCGTCGGCCACTTTCTCCCTCCCTTTGCGTTGTGGGAGTTCTGGCCACCATTGCTGTTCGGTCGCTGCCTCACCGCGACCGCTGAAAAACAACGTAGAATCACTCCCTGGAGCTGGAGTAACTCCCTGGAGTAACTCTTGCTTCTTGGTTTCCTGGTCCTCCAAAAATATTCAAAATGGTATTTAAACTGGTGGACCCACCACCACCAAAAACCAAACTCTGGACAAATAACAGCCTATTGCATTTTATCTGTTTATTTATTGTGTGTATATATATGGTCTATAGTATATAGACACACTGAACTTCTATCTCCTGTTCTGTATTATGTTTACATATTCTGTTGTGCTCAGCAAACAATAATTTCATTGCCCTATCTGGGCCATATGACAATAAAACTCTCTTGACTCTTGACTTGGACTTAAGCAAAAAAGGGTTCTTGGGAAAAATAAAGCTACCTTAAATTTAGTTGCGTCTGGATGGTACCTATGGTAGGGTGAAGACTATTCCATGCTTTAATTGTGCGTGGGAACTCCATGGAGCAGCCAGCATCCCTGGATAGAAAACATTGGGTGACATTTCGGGTAGAAACCCTTCTTTACAGTTCCTCTGGTTTTAGTGTTTTTAGTTTAATTTAAAGATACAGCGTGGAAACTGGCCCTTCGGCCCACCGAGTCCACGCCGACCACCGATCACCCGTACACTAGTTCTATCCCACACATCAGCGACATAAGTCAAGAGTGTTTTATTCTCCCATGTCCCAGTTAGAACAATGAAATCCTTACTTGCAGCAGCACAACAGAATATGTAAACATAATACTCTGAACAATGTTATAAACGAGAAAACAAAACTCCATACAAACAGCACCCATATTCAGGATCAATTCCGGGTCTCTGGCAATTTTAGGCAGCAAATTTATGGCGAATATACTGCCCCCAATAGCCTTGAACTGAATTAAAACATACAGTAGCTGTAAAGGGGGACATAGCGTCACTTAGAGATTTAAGACTGACAATGGATAGTTTATTTTTTTTTAGTAACCAAAGTTATCAATGTATAATTTTTTGTGTGTTGTAAAATAAAATATAGTGGCACAGCTGGTGGACTTGCTGCCTCACACGGCAGAGATCTGTGTTCGATCCTGTTCTTGGGCACTGTCTGTGTTGAATTTGCACATTCTCCCTGCAAGCATGTGGGTTTCCTCCCACATCCCAAAGACACATTGGCTTTGTAGGTTAACTTGTCTCTGTAAAATTGCCCCTAGTGTGCAGGGACTGGGTGAGGAAATTGGGATAACAGAACTTGTGTGAATGGGTAGACAAAAATGCTGGAGAAACTCAGCAGGTGAGGCAGCATCTATGGAGCGAAGGAAATAGGCGACGTTTCGGGTCGAGACTCTTCAGACTGATGTCGGGAGGGGTGGGGGGCGGGAAAAAGAAATGAAGAAGCGGAGACAGTAAGGTGTGGGAGAGCTGGGAATGGGAGGGGAAGGAGGGAGAAAGCAAGGACTACCTGAAATTGGAGAAGCCAATGTTCATACCATTGGGGTGTAAACTGCCCAAGCAAAATATGAGGTTCTGTTCCTCCAATTTGGGGTGGGCCTCATTCTGGCCATGGAGGAGGCCCAGGACAGAAAGGTCGGATTTAGAATGGGAGGGGAAGTGCTGAGCCATCGGGAGATCAGGTTGGTTATTGCAAACTGAGTGGAGGTGTTGTGTGAAGCGATCGCCAAGCCTGCACTTGGTCTCACCGAGGTTGATCATACGCTGAATAACCATATTTTTGTTTGGAAGTGGAAAGAGATAATAGAAATTGCATTCATTGCAACGTGTAAAAAGAGATGAGATACTATATTGTAATTTTGCTGCATGTCATTGTGGTATATATCATGTCTTGATTGGCGAATGTTTAGTTTGTGACTTTATTTGAAGCATAAATAATATGTGAATGCTTCATTGACCATAATTCCGACTGGTAACTACGCACTTCGTCCGAGCAAATTATCGCACGCGTCATGCAAGCCGTCTTAAATGACCACCGAAACTGTCATTTGGCAACCTAAAAAGCTGCCGAGGTTGCCCGGCTGGCAACAGGGAAAAAAAGTTAATCGAGAGCCCTGCTGTATCCTGTGATAAATTGTCTAATCTCATCTGGCACTGGTGTATTGCGAGAAACATCTGGGTTTCAGCTATCTATTTACCAGCTAGATATAAGACGGTGGCAGACACCAGGTCATGAGAGTTCAATGACAACAAAGAATGGATGTAAATTCACAAAGTGTTTAATGACATTGTCCTTTTTTTGTTTTTTTTTTGTTTATTTTATTAGAAGTTAATACAGTACAAAACAATACAGTGGCACCTAATTTTAGGTGCCAACTATGTCATAACATAATAATTCTATGTACAATCTCTAGTTTTATGTTTTTGAAAAGGAAGTAAAAAAAGACAAGAGATAGAGAGAAGAAAAAGAGGAAAAATAGATAGTAGGAAATAGAAAAATGTGAAGTGTGTATATAAGAAAAGAAAAAGTAGAAAGTAGAAATAGGAAAAAAACCCTTAAAAAAGAAAATTTTCAAATCTTTGTTCAGAGATTTAATTCTGTCCACGACCTGACCTGAAATCAGTAATCTTTACGGTACTGCTGCATCACATGATTCCAAAAAGTCGATGAAAGGGGACCAACTCCTTAAGAATTGGTCATATTTGTCTATTAGGCGGAGTCTCATTTCTTCAAGGTGAGCTATGTCCGTCATATTCCTAATCCACATTTTAATAGTTGGTATAGCTGTATTTTTCCAAAATTTAAGTATCAATTTCTTTCCAATTATTAACCCATAATTTAAAAAAATACTTTTTGGTCTTTGTTTAAATTGATATCTTCTACTATTATTCCAAATATAATCCATTCCATATTAGGTTCTATTCTTAACTTGAAAAGCTTTGTAAATATATCAAATATATCGCTCCAAAATTTATTTATACATCCTACAAATGAATGTGTTATATTGGCATTTTGAAACAAACATTTATCGCATCTAGGAGAGACGTTTGAGTAGAATTTATTCAACCTCGTTTTAAAATAATATAATCTATGTAATAATTTAAATTGAATTAAATTATGTTTTGCGTTAATGGAACAATTATGTGTGTTCATCAGATACTTTTCCCATCTATATTTCGGAATCTTTATCATTAGTTCATGTTCCCAATCTTCTCTTAGTGCCTCTGTTGAGGGTAATTCTCTATGTAATATACAATTATAAAAATATGATATTAGTTTTTCTGAATCAGCCTTAATATTCATTGCTTCTTCTAAAGGGTCTAAAAATATAGTTTGAAATCTATGTATATATTTCTTCATAAAGTCACATACCTGTATATATTTACAATATTAATTATCATTCAGTTTAAATTTTGATTTTAATTGTTGAAATGATAACAATTTACCCAATTCATACATATCTCCTACTTTCCTAATTCCCAGTCTATCCCATTGTTTATATGTTTTGTCGATAAGAGATGGTTTGAATGCAGGATTATTCAATATTGGGGTTAGTACTGATAGATTATTAAATTTCAAGGGTAATTTTATTTGTTTCCAAATTCTTATTGTATTGTGAATGATTGGGTTCTTCTTATATATTATACTATTCAATTTTATCAGTGAGAACAAGATTGTTCCTATATCGTACGGGAAACACTCCTCTTTCTCCATTCTTATCCACTCCGACGTGAGTGGGACTATCCAACCAGTACATTATGTTCTTAATGTGCACTGCCCAGTAGTAATATGTAAAGTTAGGTAATGATAGACCCCCAACTTCTTTAGGTTTACACAGATGCTTTCGTTGAATTCTGTGTGCTCTATAATCCCATATAAAATTAGCAGTATTAGAATCAAGGTTTTGAAAAAATATTTTGGAATATATA
>CM069133.1:87532555-87599333 GCA_035221665.1 Okamejei kenojei
TTAGATTCATAAGTAAGTGAAATATGATACTCTTCATACAACCTAAGACGGTTGTTCGATATTATATATTCGAAAAGAGGTGATAAAAAAGATTTAGTAGTCATTTCGCTTGATGCAGAAAAAGCTTTTGACCAAGTAGAATGGCCTTATTTATTTTCGGTGATGGAAGCTTTTAAACTGGGGGAGGAGTTTATTACTTGGATTAAATTACTATATGCAAACCCAACAGCTAGAATAACAACAAATCGAATGTTATCAACTAAATTTAATTTATCTCGAGGTTGTAGACAAGGTTGTCCTCTATCACCTTTATTGTTTGCATTAGCAATAGAACCTCTTGCCCAGAGGGTGAGATTACACCCGGAAATATATGGATATGATACTACAGATACTAAGAATAAAATCTCCTTATATGCGGATGATGTATTACTTTATATCACTGAGCCAGAAATAAGTATCCGAAATTTGTTTAAAACTAATAACGGAATTTGGATCACTCTCAGGATATAGTATTAATTGGAATAAAAGTGAACTTATGCCAATAACGGTGAAGAATTTACATATATTACAACAATTTCCTTTTAAGATAACAAATGAAAATATTAAAATATCTTGGAATTTTTGTTACAAAAAGATTTGACTCTTTATTTCAATTTAATTTCCCTCCATTACTGCATAAATTAAATAAGAATATTTTATACTGGAAAAGCTTACCTATTTCAATGATAGGTAAAATTAATGCAATAAAAATGATTTTTCTCCCACAATTATTATATTTATTTCAATTAATTCCTAAAATATATATCTTCCTAAAATTTTTTTTAAAAAAGTAGACTCCATAATTACTAACTTTATCTGGGATTATAAGAGCCATAGAATAAATAAAAAAACACTTATGTAAATCTAAAATAAACGGAGGATTAGCATTACCAAATCTTATGTTTTATTACTGGGCAGTTAATATTAAAAATATGAATTTTTGGATAGAAGAATTAGATAATAAACCAAATTGGTTAAATATGGAAAAAGAAGATTGTTCTCCATTTGAATTTAGCTCTGTAATATTTGCTAACACTAATGTAGCTAAGAAAGTTTATAATGAAAATCCGATAATAGAAAATTGAATCCGCATCTGGAAACAAATAAAGAAAGCATTAAAACTAAAATCAATACCATTAGGTCTTACAATTGCCAATAATTTTGTGTTTAAAACCTTCAATGTTGGATAAGGCTTTTTTACAATGGAAAAATAAAGGAATTTCTAAGATGGGTGATCTTTATAAGGAAAATATTTTTCTTTCATTTCAAGAGTTACAACAAATTTTATGGGCTACACAATAAAGAATATTTTAGATATTTACAAATTAGAAATTATGCTTCTGCAAATATACAAGAATTTAGAAATAGAAAGACAGAAATTTTAGATGAATGCTTGAATAAACACCCAAATACGGAAAAAATGATATCATATATATATAATATTTTATTGGAAAATGATACCCCATCAACAGAAACATATAGAGAGTCTTGGGAAAAGGAATTAGGTCACATAATAAGACCAGAAATATGGGATGGAAGTCTACAACATATACATCATTGCTCGTTAAATGCTAAACATTCCCTTATACAGTTTAAAATACTACATAGATTACATTATTCTAAATCTAAATTACATTATATTTTCCCAAAGATATCTCCTACATGTGATAAATGTCAAATTTTTCAGAAGCAAATTTGTCACATTCATTTACTAACTGTATAAAAAATTGTTAGAATACTGGAATGAAATATTTAAGATAATTTCGAATGTTGTCAATATAAGTATGACTCCTGACCCAAAGTTAATTATACTTGGAATATTTGAAACTGACCAAACTAATAACAATGAATCAAAGAACTTTTATTGACTACTGTCTAATAATTGGGAAAAAAATTAATATTAAAATTTTGGAAAGGCCCTGCATTCCCAACAATCAAAATGTGGAATACAGAAATGTCGGAGACACTCCATTTGGAGAGATTGAGGCTTATCCTTATGGATAGGTTAGACCTCTTCAGAAGGATTTGGTCTCCGTATATTAAATATTTACAGGGTCATAACGGTTCGGCGCGAGGACTTGACTGAGGCCTGGATATTTGAATGGATGAAGAAATATATATAATAAATCATGAATATATCTTTAAGGGCGAATTAATGACGAATATTCTATTCTCCATCAAACCTTTCTTATTCTTTATTCTGTTTTCTATTTTCTTATATCTATATAAAAAATTTGAAAATAGTATAGAAACAAATGATCTTAACCTCTTAATACCGGTACGAATATAAATATTATTAATTTCATGAGAATATTATTAGTATCTTATATTTTTAATTATATAAAATTGTGTATTTTCAATTTTATAATAATTTTAAATTTAAAATCAGTGATACACAAATATTGTTAACTTTACGAAAATAACTAAACTAACTATATTCCAAGAAGCCTTTCTTAATTATGGTCTAATAACAGCGAAAAAACTTATACTTAAATTTTGGAAAAACGCACCTACGCCAACATTCAAAATGTGGATCTCAAATATGTCTGAAACGCTACATCTTGAAAGAAATGAGATTCCTCTTACTAGGCAAAGTAGACCAATTCTTAAAGATTTGGTCTCCGTTTATCAACTTTATACAAGCATATGGTGCAACATAACATAACCTTAGAAATTAAATGGTTCAGAACTGGGTGACGAATGGGCAAAAATATGAGATAGGTAGATCTCTCCTAATCTTTCATTTCTTATTACTTTTTCCTTTTCTTTCAATCTTTTAACTTCTCACCTCTGTCCTTTATTTTTTTTTACTTTCTGTTTCTACTTGCTTGTCTATCTATTCCGACACTCTTTATTTCTCTTTTCTCTCACTGTTCTTTTATTATTGCACCAAAAATATGAAGTTGTACAAGAATGAAAATATGTATTTATGTATTATGTATTAGGTACTTAAGTACCAGACTACTGTACTTACTTCTAACAAAAATAAACAAACAAAAAAAAAAAAAAAAAAGCTTTACGAAAATATAATGAATATTATAAAAGCTTTACTAGTATTTCATATTATTAATCACATAATATTTAGCATTATACTTAAAATTAGAGACAAAATAAATAGTATTAACAGTATGAGTATATTGCTAATATTATAAATGTATTATTAGTATCATGTATTCTTAGTTATATAAAATATATAACCTTGAAATTTATAATTAAGAACAATACAAATAATATTAATAGTATGAATTGATCATTAATATTATGTATTTTTACTATAGTAAAATAATGTACTCTGTTATTATTTTGTTTCTATAATAAATAAATTAAAAAAAAAAAAAAAAAAAGAATTCACAGGTCTTAGTTTTAACAAGACGCTTCTCTACCTTTATTGATTTATCTAAATATGGGTCTATAACACAATTGAAATCTCCCCCATTATTATATTTTGATAATTATGCTCTGCAATTATATCTACTATTTTCTTTAAAAAATTGGGGGTTATCAAAATTAGGCGCATAAATATTTATCAAAGTTAATGGCGTATTATAAATTTCTCTCGTGACTATAACGTATCTTCCCTCTTTATCAGATATGGACTTCTTTAATTTAAAAGGTATACCTTTCCGAATTATAATGGCCGTGCCTCTTGCTTTGGAAGTGAATGCGGAGTAGTAGGTTTGACCTATCCAGTTTGCCCTTAATCTGATCTGAGTTTGTTGTTTCAAATGCATTTCTTGTAGGAAAGCAATGTCCATGTTTAATGTTTTTAATGTGCCAGAATTTTACCGCTCTTAATTGGCTCATTTGCACCTCTAATGTTCCAACTACAGAAAGTGAGACCTCCGGTGTTTATTCGACTATTATCTTGCATTGGCTATTATTACCAGAATGTATGATTCATGTGATGCAGCCAAGTACCTCGAAATCCCGAGTCCATGGTTGTCCTTCATAATTTCTGCACTAGTTTTACATCTCCTGGCACTATTAAACATAATTAAGGGAAAGAGAAAAAACATAAAATGAAGTGTTCATAAAGATTGTTAAATCATTCAACTCATAATAGTGATAAAAACAAAAAAAGTGAGTGGAAGTTATCAAAAAAGCAATATCTTACAAAAAAGCCACTTATGGTGGCTAAGGTTAGTTTTAAATTGACCTCCGTCGATGGCAATATGCACTGGGCTTTGCCCCCCTTGTAAAGTATCATCCAACGTTAGTCCGTTTCCTCCACTTATAACGAAAATTATCATGTCAGATCGATTAGTAACTAAAAAATTTAAAAGAAAAGAAAAGAAAAGCTAGAAGATTTAAAAGTACCAGGTCAGCAATCACACTTTTCATTCAGTTATATGTTAGTTAATTCATAATTCATATTTAGAATATGTAGTTAGTCATGTTAGTATAATACATTAAACCTTTAGCGTTAATTAAGTTTATTGCGTATATATAGTTAATTAGTTAGTTAGTTATATGCTGTATATGTGAATAGTAGATCATATAGTACTGAGACAAAGGCAGACCATCAAGACAGTTTTAAATTCAAAAAAGAACAGTCTAATAATTATCGGGGCTGAAAAACTGGGCGTAGAGCCTGCGACCTTGAACATTCCATCTGTTGAGCTTCAGTTTTTCAGTTCCAGATGAAGTTAGGACTGTTATTAAAAAATAACATTCTAGTGCCTTGTTTGAAATAAAAAATCAGCAAGCGTATGTCTTATTAATCCGTTTTTACTTGAATTTTATTTAAAATCTCCTGGGCATATTTGCAAGCTGAATCCGGATCCGTGGATGAACGTTGCTTAGCACTGTACGTAATTAGCATTTTTCCTGGGTAGACAACGCCGTAACGAACTTCAGAAAGTCCTTGTAGAATACTGCTCGCACTTTTAAACTGGCATCTTTTTGCCAGTATTTCCTGAGGGTAGTCTCTGTAAAATCTAACAATGTTATCAGCAAATGTAAGATTTTCTCCATGGGGTATCTTCTTTTAATAAATTTTCCAAAGTCGAAATATCTAAGAACTTCACGATAATTTCACGCGGTGGAGCATTCGCTCCTCTTTGGAAGCGACCAACACGATGAGCCACATCTATCTTTGGTTTTTCTGGCAGTTTGAAAACATCTTTAAGTAAATTAGTGATAAAATCACACATTTGAGAGCCATGCTCTGCCCCCTCTTTAACTCCTATTATTCTCAAATTTTGCCTCCTTGACCTGGCTTCCAAAACTTGATATTTCTCATTCAGTTTATTCGTCAGCTCAAAATTTGCGTCGTGCTCTCTTTTCAAACCAGTTATTTCATGGCCCATCTGCTGCATTTCACCCTCCATCTCTTCCATCAAATTTTCTGCCTTTGTTAATTGCTTCAGCAGGGAGTCATGTTTATTGTTATAATCTCTCTGCATTATTTCAAGTTCTTGAGCAGTCCTTGACTCCAAATCTTTGAACTGCTGGTTCAGGGATATGTAAAGTTCCTTTAATTCTCCACAGCTAGTGTTGATTTTCTTAGAGAGATTAACCTCCATTGTAGAAAGATTATTCTGCATTGTAGAAAGATTATTCTGCATTGTAGAATTCATTTTAGCAAATTGCTTCTGAAGATCTTTAGTAATGTCTTTAGTAATATTAGCTCTTACTGTTTCTTCCAAGCTTTTCATTTCTTTCACCCAGGCTTAATCATCAGTTACCAATTTACTTGTCATGGGAGCCAGACCCAGGGGCAGTAGCAATAGATGCATTCTCGCTACACTGGGGTGGGAAATTTGTGTATGTTTTTCCCCCATTCAGCCTCATTTGTCGATGTTTGGCCAAAATTGAGCAAGACTCCGCCTCTGGCATATTGGTAGTACCAGACTGGCCTACTCAGCATTGGTTCCCGATGGTTCTAGCTTTAATCACACAGCCTTTTATGGCAGTGCCCAAGAGCAGAAATCTGCTGGTACACCCGGTGACAGGGGTAAGCCACCCTCTTCTTGACCATATAAATTTATTAGTTTGCAGATTCTGAGGAGAACGTTCCTGGGGCTCGGTTTTTCAGAACATACCATAGATGTCATCACTGCGGCCTGGAGGAAGAGCACTCCGAAACAGTACATCACTCACATAAGGAAATGGGAGATGAACTGTTCCCGCTATAATATCTCATATGACACAGCTTCTATTATGGACGTTTTGGAATTTCTTTTGTCACTTTTTCATGACAACAAGCTCAGTTACAGTGCCATTGACAGTGCCCGGAGTGCTTTGTCAAATTATTTATGGCTGGGGTCTCACCCTTTAATAACCAAGTTTATGAAGGGCATTTTTAACTCCACTCCCCCTAGGTTCTCACGCTGCTCCGTCAGTGGGCACCAGCTTCATCTCTGTCTCTGCACCATCTTACACTCAAAGTGGTCATGCTCATGGCGCTGGCCTCAGCACAATGGGTCCAGACATTACAAAAACTCAGACTGGACAATATGGGTACATCTTGTAATAACATCACCATTTTCATTCATGACCTCGTTAAGCAGAGCAGGCCAGGGATACAGGGGCTGAAATTGAGTTTTATGGCAAACCACTCAGATCCACGAGTGTGTGTAGTGTCACACATAATTCAATATATAAAGGTCACAAAGAGCCTGAGAGGCTCGGAACTCTCTTTCTTTGTTTGTTATACAAAACCTCATTAAAAGGTTACGGTGCAGACCATCTCTAAATGGATTAAACAGGTTCTGTCGTGTGCAGGAGTGGACACTGACACTTTTAAACCTAATTCCACCAGGGCTGCATCGATATCAGCAGCAAGGGATATGGAGTCCTTCTTGACCACATTCTAATGGCTGCGGAATGGTCGAATGAGTGGACGTACCAAAGGTTTTATAATAAGCCTTTCGCCAGACCAGGGATTTTTGGTGATTCTGTTTTAATTTCTGTTTCACAATTTCCCCCTGGGTGAGAGGGGTCACTGTTAATTTATTTTGTTATTAAAGCATCAGTTTAACCATGTTATGTTTGAATGCATTAATATTTCTCACTCGTCCTGGTCAATTGATGTAGTTGTGACGCGTGGACTCGTTCCTCGGCATGAAATCACAGAGCTTCAAAATCTTAACGTAGTCACTCACGTAACTCCGAAGTAAAATAGTAAGATTAAATGAGAACTTACCAGTTTGAAGTTTGATCGTTATTTTATGAGGAGTTACGATGATACTTGATATGAGAATTGATAAGGGGGAAGAAGACACCACAAAGAAGTTTGATGCTGTGCTAGAAACTGTCTCTACATATGTGACAACAATGCGAGACATGGAAGAAGAGATGGCATGAATGGCTGAAGAGATGAAGAATATGAGGTCAGAACAAGACCTCACTACAAGACAGATGGCGACTCAGCTGGCAAAAGTTTCGAATAAATGCCTGGATTTGGAAGCTCGTTCGAGACGCCAAAATCTAAGAATAGTTGGAGTGCCAGAGGAAGCCGAGGGAAAGGAACCTTGGGTGTTCGCTGTGGGCTTAATTAAACAAGTTCTTAATCTCCCCAATGAACCGAAAATTGAATTGGCACATCGCGTACCGAGATTTAAACCAAGATCTCAAACAAATCCAGACTATACACGACAGATCATTGTGAAATTTTGGGACATTTCTGCCCTTGAAGAGGTTATGAGGAAAATTAAATATGGAGTGCCATTGAAGTTCGGTGATGCATCTATCAAACTATTCAGGGACTATCCTTATGAAATTGTGCAAAAGTGAAATCAGTTCTCAAAGACAAAGCAGATTCTCCAAGGAATTCAAACTGTCAGATATGGTGTTTTCTACCCAGCTAAGATGAGAATTTCCTACAAGGGACAGGAAAAATTGTTTACAAATCCGGAGGCTACACACAAATATGCTCAAACCATCATCGAAGAGAACAAGTAGTTGGAAGGGATGGACGGTATGGACAAATCAGTCTTTTTATTATTCCACCGTCAGCGGCTGAGCACTTGCACGATGGAGAAACTATCCACGTGCGTTTGTGTAGACTTCTTATTGGTGGAATTTTAACTCAAGGACCTTCTGTGTTCCAAGTAAAGTGAACACCGGAATGAAGAACTGAAGAGCAGAATGCGGACAGAGCAATTACTGTTGTTTAAGAGATGAAATGACTAACCTAAATTGTATAGATCTAACATTTTTAACAATATTAACATAGAATATTAACATAGAAATAGTAACGGATGTTAACCAGAATTGTAGAATGGGGATGAATCAAACCAAGTATTATAAAGAGGGACTTTGCCTTTCATAGTGGACGATAGTTGATAAAGAAATAACTAATAATAAATTTTAAAACTAACATTTATAATTCAACAAGTTTAAATGTTATCTATAATTGGGGGAGAGGAGGAGAAGCGGGCACCCGGCTCAGATCCAGTAGCCTGTTTCAGGTTAACCCCTTCAACCAACAGTTGATTATTACCGAGGTAAAATCATACGTTTAAACACTTAGTAGATAAAATTGTTAGATATATTTGGGAAGTCATAATGAAATGGATACATATATTGTAAATGGGTACTATACATTTGATTTTGAACCGGTCCCGTTCCATTATGTTATGAGTAATTAAGGGAGCTGAGTTAATTGTTTAATATCGACAACGGATGTCGATACAATGTTTTCTCCCACCAACAGGTGGGTCACTTGTTACAGTGCCGACAAGTTCGGACACTGTATTTTCACTTTTTAAAGTTTTTTTAATTATCACATCAAGTCACATGTGTGTGTTTTTTGTTTAAGGATAATCGCAAAAGGAATCTACCAATTGAACAAATGCTCCCTCAATATCTAAAGACCTGAGGTGTGGATGCACCGTAAGATACACGGGTACTAAAACCACTCAAAATGCAAGACAATAAACAAAAGAAACTGGGAGGAATCTCATTCTGCAGCTGGAATATAAGGGGTGTTAATGAACGCATTAAAAGGGGTAAGATATTGGCTCAGCTGAAAGCATACAACACAGACATTATTTTTTTACAAGAAACTCATCTTAAATCCCAAGATCAAGCTAGATTGAGGGCGAATTGGATAGGCCAAACCTTTCACTCCTCATATACGTTGAAATCTAGAGGTACGTCAATCATTATTCGTAAAGGCATACCATTTAAACCAAAAAGTACCTTAACAGATAAGGAAGGGAGATATTTGATAGTTACCGGTGAGATCCATGCTACCCCAATCATCTTGGTAAATATATATATGCGCCCAACTTTGACAATCCTCATTTTTTCAATAAAATCTTGAATACAATCGCAGAATATAATTACCAAAATGTCATAATGGGGGGAGACTTTAATTGTGTTTTAGATCCTTCCTTAGACAAATCTAGGCAAAAACAGAGAGGTAATATGAAATCTAAAACTAGTGAACTTTTACACACATATATAAAAAATACAAATATAACAGATGTTTGGAGGATCGCAAATCCAACCGGCAGGGAATACTAATTTCTATTCAATGGTACACAAGACATATTCACGTATAGATTATTTCCTGGTGGATACAAAATTAATTCCTTATACTTCGAACCCAAAATACCATACCTACACGATTTCAGATCACTCCCCACTAACTTTTTTTTTTAACTGGAAGGAATGTCTAAGAATAAATCGTTTTGGAGGTATAACCCTCAAAGTGTAAAAGATCCGCATGGGAGTATATATTTAAAACAACAAAAGGACCTCTTTTTCAAAATAAATGACACTCCAGTCATATCGCCTACATTATTATGGGAATCTTTCAAAGTATTTATTAGAGGTGCTATAATTTCATACCAAGCTTTTCAAAATAAAAAAACCAAGAACGAACAAAGACAGTTAGAAGAACAAATTAGACAACTGGATATAGATAATGCTAAAGACCCAACTATGGATAAACACAATAAAATATTAATACTGAAATTTAAATTAAATAAAATATTATCAGCTAAAGTCATAAGATTATTCCAAATCACAAGACAGGAACACTTTGAATTTGGGGATAAGCCCCATAAACATTTGGCACGTCAGTTAAAAAAACGAGAAAAAGAACACACGATCCTAAAGATCAAATCAGATAGAGGGAAAGTATTAACTTTAGCGAATTATATTAATAAAAGATTTGCGCAATTTTGTGAGAATTTGTACACATCTAAAACGACAACAGACACCAATAAAGTCACAGAGTTCTTGGATAATTGTAATCTTCCAAAACTAGAGTTGCAGGAACAAGAGGAATTGGGAGCACAAATCTCAATTAAGGAAATAGAAGAAACAATAATTTCATTAAAGAATGGAAAAACACCAGGACCTGATGGATTAAGTAATGAATTTTATAAAAGTTTTTATGACATAATTACACCCCGCCTACAGAAAATGTATATATATGCCTTTAGAGAACAAACATTACCTGAAACACTAGCAGAATCAACGATCACATTAATACTTAAGAAAGATAAAGATATAGAAGAACCCGGATCATATAGAGCTATTGCGTTGTTAAATACAGATAAAAAAATATTAGCTGAAGATCAAGAATTATCAATTATTTCGTTGGATGCAGAGAAAGCATTCGATCAGATGGTATGGGATTATATGGTTAAAGTATTGCAAAAATTCCAACTGGGAGAGAATTTAATCCTATGGATTAAATTATTATATAATAAGCCAATGGCTAGAATATTAACTAATAACATTTTATCTACGAAATTTCAATTGTCAAGGGGTAACAGAGAAGGATGTTCACTATCACCGCTGTTATTTTCTCTTATAATCGAACCTCTCACGGAAAGAATTAGAACACATCCGAATATCCATGGCTACAATACAAAATATTCAAATAATAAAATATCATTATACGCTGATGATGTACTACTGTACATCACAAAACCCCATATCACTATACCAAATATATTACATTTAATTGAGGATTTTGGATCATTCTCAGGATACAGAATAAATTGGAACAAAAGTGAAATCATGGCAATAAAACCGAAAGACTCAACACAAAGACTCTTAAATTTTCCTTTTAAAATAGCTACAGAAAAATTTAAATACTTGGGTATTGAAATTACCAGAAGATATCAAGATATGTTTAATGCAAATTATAATCCTTTACTTAAGAAATTATATAATTTAATTAAATTCTGGAAAACGCTTCCGATGTCTTTAATAGGCCGAATAAATGCTATAAAAATGATTTTTCTACCACAAATTTTATACCTGTTCCAATCAATTCCAATATACCTACCAAAAAAGTTTTTTTTTAATTGGATTCAGACATTACAAATTTTATATGGGATTATAAATCCCATAGAATATAAAGAACACACTTGAATAAACCCAAAGCAGTAGGGGGATTAGCACTCCCTAACTTTATGTATTATTACTGGTCTGTATTATGGAGAGAGAGGACTACTCGCCTTGTAATATTGGAGCGATCCTTCTCTCACCAATGAAGTTGAATAATACAAACTATAACAAAAATCCAATTATACATAGTACAATTAGAACTTGGAAACAAATAAAATATAACTTCAAATTAAGACATTTATCTCTCTTAACTCCAATAACCCTTTGTTTAAACCCTCAATTATAGATAAATTATATATAGAATGGGAAAGAGTAGGAATTAAAACGCTTGGAGACTTGTATGAAAAGGGAAAATTACTATCATTCAAACAACTACAACTAAAGTACAATCTGGGAAACATTATTTTAAATATTTTCAAATATGTGACTATCTGAAAAAATATACACAAGAATATTACAATATGCCATTAGATCTACTGGATGAAGCAATGAAGCCAAAGGCTGAATCAGCAAGCTGATTATCATATATATATATAATATTATTATAAATGGCGAAATACCAACAACTGAAGTTATTAGAAGAGACTGGGAACAAGAATTAGCTATTAAAATTTCAAAAGAGAGGTGGGATGAACATATATTAAATGTGCACAAATGTTCAATTAACTTAAGACACACTCTAATCCAATTTAAAATTTTACATAGATTATACTATTCAAAAACCAAAATAAGTAAACTTTTTCCCAATGTGATAAATGCCAGTCTCAAGAAGCTACTATAGCGCACTCATTTGTCTTTTGTATAATTCAAAGATTTTGGACTGACATTTTTGAAATCTTCACGTAATCATCACGAGGAAAGAGACACAGCCTATCCACTCTCTCCACATAACGGAAAATGCTTTATCCCAGGCAGCATCCTGGAAAACCTCTTCTTTGCCATCTCGAGTACAATTGCATCTTTTCTATAGTGTGGCAGTAAAATCTGTACATTGGCCTATCCGTTATTTTCTTGTTGAACCATAACATCCCTGCTCTTAAATTCTATGCCACATCTACTGAAGGCAAATATATAATGTGCTGCTTTCACCACCTTATCTACCCATATTGTTTAAGGATCCTTGGACATTGAGGACCCTCTGTTCCTCAACACTCGCTAGAGCCCTACCATTTATTTTGTATGTTCTAACCTACACTTCACCTCATGCATTTTAGGGTTAAATTATATTGATCATTGATTTGCCCATCTTACAACTAGTATTATCCTGCCACCTATTACTACTCTCCTCACTGCCAACACTGGGGTGGAAGATTGCAGCCTTGACGTGGTCCGCCCTCTTTTGACTAATACAATCAACTCGACGTGCACAAACGGAGGATCAAATAGACCAAGTTGTCCAACAACTTTAGGCTGTGAATGCCACACGAAAGAAGAAGACAGCCAACACTATATGCTTCAAGTCAAGTCAAGTCAACTTTATTTGTCACATACACATACAAGATGTGCAGTGAAATGAAAGTGGCAACATACGAAAAACTACAGAGCAGAATCAGTATTTACATGTTAGAAAAAAAACAATAATTTAAAAAAGACACAACACAACAGTAAATTAGTACAGTAAATTAGTCCCTGGTGAGATAAGTGTTTACAGTCCCGATGGCCTGTGGGAAGAAACTCCGTCTCATCCTCTCTATTTTCACGGCATGACAGCGGAGGCGTTTGCCTGACCGTAGCAGCTGGAACAGTCATTGCTGGGGTGGTAGGGGTCCCCCATAATGTTGCTGGCTCTGGATCTGCACCTTCTGATGCATAGGTCCTGCAGGGGGGCGAGCATAGTTCTCATAGTGCGTTTGCCTGAACGCACTACTCTCTGCAGAGCCTTCCTGACCTGTGGAGATCTGTTCCCAAACCAGATTATGATGTTGCCGGACAAGGGTTTCTACAGCCCCAGAGTAGAAGCACTGAAGGATCCTCAGAGAGACTCTGAATTTCCTCAGGTGCCTGAGGTGTTAAAGGCACTGCCTTGCCATACTCACCAGTGCAGCAGCATTTGTTGTACATGTCAGATCCTTGTGATGTGGACTCCCAGGCATTTAAAGCAGCTCATTCTATCCACGGTAGCCTTATTTATCTCCATTGGCGTATACGTCCTCGGATGTTGTGCCCTTCTAAAGTCCACAATCAGCTCCTTAGTTTTTATGACATTCAAAAGGAGGCTGTTGTCCTGACACCAGAGTGCCAGATCAGCCACCTCCTCCCGGTAGGCCTTCTCATTGCTTTCGGAGATCAGGCCCACCACCACAGTGTCATCAGCAAACTTGATTATGGAGTTAGAGCTGAACCTGGCCACACAGTCATGTGTGTACAGGGAGTACAGTAGGGAGCTGAGGACGCAACCCTGCGAGGGATCCTGTGTTCAGGTTGAGGGTGTTCGATGTATTTCCTCCCATCTTGACTAACTGGGGCCTGGTGGTGAGAAAGTCCAAGACCCAGGCACACAGGGGAGTGTTAAGAGCCAGTTCCAGCAGCTTCTCAGCAAGTCTGGTGGGGACTATCGTATTGAAGGCTGAACTGAAGTCAATGAACAGCATCCTCACATAGCCCCCCCTTCTGGCTGTCAAGGTGAGAGAGAGCGGTGTGCAGAACCTTGGAGATCTGTTCGTATGGTATGATCAGCCTCTCGAAGCATTTTGTGACCACCGAGGTGAGGGCCACCGGTCGGTAGTCATTCAAACAAGCTGGAGAGGCATTCTTTGGTACAGGTTCAAAGATGAATCTTTTGAAGCAGGCAGGGACAATGGGACTTGGCCAGGGAGAGGCTGAATATTGTGGTGAGCACTGGAGCTAGCTGAGTAGCACAAGACTTAAGTACTCACCCAGATATACCATCTGGGCCTACAGCTTTCCTCGTGTTCACATGCGTCAGAGCTCTCCTCACGTCGTGCTCGGACAGCGAGAATGTGTGCACATCCCCAACGGTAGACCTTGCTCCAGCCTCGCTAGCCAGCACACTGGCGGTGTTGTTGTTAGCCAGCTGGCTAGGGGTGATGTTGCCCATCTCGAATCGTGCGTAGAAGGAGTTCAGTTCATCAGCTAGGGAGGTGACGGCACTTCTAGCTGAGGGGGGGCTGCTCCGGTAGTTAGTTACAGTCCGTAGCCCCTGCCAAAGGCGTCTGGTTTCCTGCAGCTCCATCTGCGACTCCATCCTGTCCCTGTACCTCCTTTTTGCGTCCTTCACCGCCCTTCGCAGTCGGTAGGACTCTACTTTGTAGTCGGCCATATTTCCGGATGCCAGGCCAGAGTTGTAGGCAGCGGTACGAGCATTCAAGGCAACGCGAATGGACCTGTCCACCCAGGGTATTTGATTAGGAAACATGCTAACCCTTTACCATGGGGACGATGTTATCAGCTATTGTTGCAATGAAGTCCGTGACTGTTTCTGCAAACTCACTGACGTCACTGGAACTTGCTTGGAACATATTCCAGTCGACATCGCTCCGTGCATCTTGCAGCATGGCCTCTGACTGGTCGGACCACCACTTTACGTCCCTCGTCACTACCGCTTCCCGAACTATCCTCTGTTTATACTCCGGCAGCAGGAAAATGACAGCATAGTCAGATTTGCCAAAAGTATGGAGAGAAACGGCCTTGTAGCCTTTCCTGAATGGCGTGTAGCAGTGGTCCAAGGTTCTTTCCCCCCTGGTGGCACACGTGATGTGTGGGCAGAAGTTAGGCATGACCTTTTTGCGATTTGACTTATGAAAATCTCCAGCCACCACCATAGATGCATCAGGGTTCTTGTTTTGGTGTCACCAGAGCACATCGTGTAGGGCCGATAGTGCCATGTCAGTGTCCGCATGCGGCGGAATGTAGACGGCTGTGACGATCATTGAGTTGAACTCCCGAGGAAGGTAGAATGGACAGCATGAGATCGTCAGATGCCCCAGGTCCGGCGAGCAGGAATGAGAAAGCGACTTAATATTACCAGGGTTGCACCAGTTATTATTGGTCATGAAGCAAACTCCTCCACCCTTGGATTTACCGGATTCTTTCCATCTGTCAGCACAGTAAACAGTGAAGGACTCGGTTACGCAGATTACCCAATCCGGCACCAGCGAGGTCAGCCATGCCTTGGTCAGCCATGCCTCGGTCAGTCCAGCTTGTTCTCCAGGGACTGAACGTTTGCCAGAAGAATGCTGGGCAGAGGCTTGGGCTCTCAGCCTATTCCGAATCTACCCCCCTCCCCCACCCCCCGCTTACCCCGATGCTTACTCCGGCTTTTTTCCAGAGCCGCGCTCCCATTGTTGTTGCCGCGGTGCGCTCTGTAGATCTCTGCCGGCCACACTGGATCGGTGAGTGCAGTGTTTAAAAAGTCTCCGGTTACATTAAAGTTTAGTTTGTATAAACAAATTGTACAATTGTATAAACAGAGTGTGTAGTGTTCATAGATTTTGTAAGGCCATTGGGAAGGTCCTACATGTTCTTTCATACACATGAATTGTTTCACTATTGTCCTGGTGAGTTGTATTGTACAGCTTGTTTCCTTGATCATCGTTACTTTTTTGCATATCTTTCATTCATTTGTTCTATATCTCTCTATATCATCGTCTATATCTTTTGTTTCCCTTTCCCCTTACTGTCAGTTTGAAGACTGGTCTCGACCTAAAACATCACATTCCTTTTCTCCAGAGATGCTGCTTGACCCGCAGAATTACTCCAGCTTTTTGTGTTTATCCTCTTCACCTTTCTCTGCAACAATATGGTTACTCTACATATGTATTCACATGGATGGTGGATAATGTAGTTGGAGAATTTGGGGAGGGGAACGGTGAAATTCTAGAGCTGGAAGATCATGTAGACCCAGGAGGACTGATCGGTGTTCAGCGAAACAACCTCCCTGTCTACATTTGGTCTTGCCGGTGTGTTATACCTTGTGAGTGCACATTTTTCCCTTCTTCATTTGCTGTGATTTGTATCCAGCTCTGCAGACTGACTGGCAGTGGTTCTGTTTTCCACACTTTCTACGAGTGGTTTCAAAGGCTGAGCAGTTGGTGTCATCACTGAACACATGCGATCTGCCACTATTCCTGCATATTTGCAGTTAAACTTTGGTTGGGGATTGGGTCATCTTCCCCGACCTTAGATGTTTGGGTCTATACTATGTATAAGCCTTCACTTTCCTGCCTGTAAGACACATTTGCCGATTTGTAGCTTAATGTCCTCGTGCTATGTCAATGGCATCTTGGAGAGTCAATTACTCATCCCTTCCAATGAGAGACTTCTGGACCACTTTGTGGAAATTTCCCCCTATGATTTGGTCAAGCATTGGTCTGTTATTTATCTCTTGCTTATCTCTGAACTTACATTTCAATGCAACATTCTTCAGCTTTGTGAGTCATCCACATTCATCGCTGGTTTGCGTGAGCCCTTGAAAAGAGTATTGATGTATGTGATGGCAGGTCTTTGGTTCAAGGTGTCTTTCAAAGGTACCTGAAATAAATTTTGTCTTCTCTCTGTCCTCCTCTTGCTTAAATGTCCAGCTGTTGTATGACTCTAGACCCTTCTCTGCTGACCAAAGAAGCAGGTAGCTGGCTTTCTCACTCTCACTAGCATTCTTGAACACACTGTTGAACAATAGTCCACATTTTTATCTAAATCTGGCGAAGGCATTCATTATATCAGCTGCTTCCCTGTCCATTAGTGGCGCTAGAACAGGCATGTTTGTTGCAGTCATATCTATGCATAGTGTTGCCGTTCCATTGTACGTGCCAAGTTAATCAATCAGTTATAAATATTTAAGTTTGCAGTGTGGTTACTCACTCATCCTTCACTAGCATCGAGCGACAAAACAAAGTAATCTTTTGTTGAACATTTGAGTCTTCAGTAGCTGATTAAAGAATATTTAACACTTGTGGGTCATAGACCGCTGTCACCATGTCATGTTTTGTGTTGCTTTGAAGTCTGTCTTCAAGATAAAGAACGGAGACAGCACTTTGAGTCGTAGTTTTCTTTTATTAGTAGTGTTCTACAGGTTCTCATTCTGCAACTGTTTGCGCTATCTAGATCACATTACTTAACTACGTCATGATGAAATATAAGTGTCCGCACCTGGAACAATAGATATCGAGTCGATGTGCAAGTGAGCCTCTGCCTAACCTGAAAGGACTGTCGGGGTCCCTGGACAGAGTCGAGGGAGGTGGCTTAGGGACAATTGTTGCATCTCCGGTGGTTGCTGGGGAAGGTGCATGGGAAGTGGTTTGGGTGGGAAGGGGTGAGTTAAGCAAGGAGGGAGGCCAAATTGGAGGAACTGCATCTCATATTTCACTTGGGCAGCTTGCAAACAGCGGTATGAATATTGATCTCTCTAACTTCAAGTAACCCCTCTCACTCTGTCCCTCCACCACTCTAGTCATACTAGTTTCACTGTCATCCTGGTAAGTTTCATTGTCTATATATCTCATTTATAGTTGTGAGGGGATTTTAAGTTGCTATCCACGTCAGATAAACGGGAGATTGGTAAAAATGCATCATTTGATGCTCCTAAACACATCATCAGTGATAGACATCCCCCGATGCAGGAGCTGATCGCCCCGATGCGGAGGGCCAAAACGCCGCCCGCTACGGGAGTCAAAGTCATCCCGTCAACGGAGGGCTCGAGGCCCCAACCGCGGGAGGGCATAGAAGGAAAGAGATTTGAACTTTGTTTTGCCTTCCATCACAGTGAGGAATGTGGAGGAGTCACTGTGGTGGATGTTTATGTTAAAATGTATTTTTGTGCTCCATTGGCTTTTATTTGTATGGCTGACTTGGCAAATGAAATTCCTCGTATGTTACAAAACATACTTGGGTAATAAAGTATTATTGTGATTGTGAAAGACATGTAACTGTATATCCAAGACCAGAAGTGAAAGAAATCTCTGAGAACAAATAGCAAAAGAGATGGATACAAATCCTGCTGAAGACCAAAAGAAAACTTCATATGGAAGAGAGGAACTAGTAAATACAATATTATATTGGCTGAATGGCAGATGGCAGAAGAGTGTGAATAAAGGTTGCTTTCTCTGGTTATCTGCCAATGACTACTGGTGTTCCGGAGGAATTGGTGTTGGGTCCGCTACTTTTCATGTTGTATATTAATGATTTTGAAGATTGAATTGAGGGCTTTGTGGTTAAGTTTGCAGATGATACAAGATAAGTGGAGGGGCAGGTAGTGTAGCGAAAGCAAGTACTCTGTGGATGGACTTGGACACATTGGGAGAGTGGGCAGTAGTAAGAATACGTACTTACTTTGGTAGTAAGAATAAAGGTGCAGACTGTATTCCAAATGGGGAGAGAATTCAGAAATTGGATGTGCAAAGGGACTTGGGAGTGCTGGTGCCGGATTCCTAAAAGGATAATTTGCAGGTTGAATCGGTAGTAAGGCAAATACAATGCAAACATTTATTTCAAGACGTCTAGACTATGAAAGCAGGGATGTAATGGCGAGGCTTCATAGAGCACTGGTCAGACTCCATTTGGTATTTTGAGCAGTTTTAGGCCCCATATCCGACGGGGGGGGGGGGGGGAATTCAGGATGAGGGAGGAGCTCCTTGAAACATACTGAATAATGAAGGGCCTAGATAGAGTAGATGTTTCTACTAGTGGGAGAATATAGGACCAGAGGGCACAACCTCAGAATAAAAGGACGTACCTTTATAAATTAGATAAGGATGAATTTCTGTGGAATTCATTGCCATAAACAGATGTGGAGGTCATCTTTGGGCATTTTCTAAGTGGATTATCCTTTGTGATTAGTAAGTGTTTCAAAGTCACAGGGAGAAAGCAGGAGAATGGGTTTGAGAGAGAAAGATAGATCAACCATGATTGAATGGCAGAGTAAACTCGATGGGGCCAAATGGCCTAATTCTGCTCCTGTGCCTAGGCAAAACAAATGCCGGATACTTAAAATACAAACTAAAAATTCTGGACATGCTTTTTTGGGGGGGGAAAGAAAGGAAGGGCAGAACATTGGTTATCATTTAATGCACCCCAATTGAGTTTGCCTCAATAACCACATTTTACCAAAGTTAAAATATCTGTTTAAATCATTATTTACTTTTAAGCAACAGAAAAAATACACAAAATTGAAATAAGCACTCAGTATCCATATCCTTTAATAGAATTTTCAGCAAAAAGGTGCAAAAATTGATTACTCAACAAGATAAAAATGTAATTCTTATATACATAGAACAAATTAAGCCTCTATGGGGCGGATTGCTCAAGCAATCAGCATTATGGTGGACTGCTTCACATGAACAAGTACTCACGGAACCATTAACTTTGTACTTGAATGCAGTACAGCCTAATCTAAAAAAACCTTATGGTCAAATAGAAACAGTAGTTTGGCAAGGAAAATAGTCAGTCTATATCGGCACGTGATAAATAATAGTGGCAACAACAGCACAAATGCAACAGCTGGTAACAGAGCATACAGACAGGGAACTGTTCCAATTATCACACGGGTAAGCAATAATTGATGTGACAATGTTACCCTAAACACCTCAATGCTACACTGTATACACATGTTAAAGGCAAGTTGAAGTTGTTGAATATGTAGTTTAAATCAAAATTAAAAAAGCGACCAGTTAGTAATCAATATAACATCTATGAACCTTGAAAAAAAAATCATATATTAAAAAAAATAACTGAGGCTCTTTTAGAAAAGGACAACGTTTCAAATCATAATGCAAGTTTTAAATCTATACAGAATCTAAGTGAAATGAAGAATAAAGACATAAAATATGAACTACCAAGAGTTCAGAAGAGATATGAACCATCCTCTTTGAGGTAGGTTTGATAGAATAATAATTTGTATCCATCACCTGGTTTGTAATTTTTACTCTCCCTCTTCCTTCAATAGTAAATGAAAACCGGGTAACTCCAGAATATACTCAGATTTGGTCATAAGTAGTTACCAGATCGCTTTAGACTTTAAGCTGTACTCTTCCTGCCCCATGCATTAAATAAGATGGGTAAAGTGCATTTGATCCATGGAACTGAAGGGAAATTCTGCACAATTGGTGGCGCAGGGAATGACATCAAATACGAAAACAAAATATGCAGCTCCAGCTAAGGATCAAATTTTAAAATACTGTCAAATCAATTTAAGCAAAATTTCATAGGTTGCATTGATTATGCCCCATGATAGAATTGACCGGTGATAATTGAGGTGCACTCCTCGCATTACATTCGATAGTTTGCCATCCCTTTCCTTCCAAATTTTCATGAAGACTTTTGTAAAAGATTGAAATTCTCCTCCAACTTGTGACTGCATACGTGCTTTCACTACATTAATCGGATAAAACGTTATTCCAAGCATTGAACCCAGACATCCTCCACAGATGAAGTCATTGAGCACATTAGTACTGTACGTAGTGGCTTCCGGTAAGGATTCTTTGATAGGCCCTCGCAAGGCAAAGAACAATGCATTACTAGGTCCATTTCGGAGGAGAATTGGCACAAGTCCTCTGTAATATTCCCTAAAACCATAGGCTTTCAAAGCTTTAAAGGCATCAAACGTATTGGTGAATCGCCTATGATGTCTGCGATCTTGCAGCAAAGTCTGCACTCTCTCAAATGGCGTCAGCGTTGCCTCTGCTGTCCCTGCCAATACTGCAGAAACACTACGAGTCAGAAGTTCTGGACCATCAGTTGTTCTCTTCAAGAGGCATGAGAAGTCCTCATACAAGCCAAACATCAACGCCACAGTTGTTGTCTTTTGGAGGAGTGGAGGCAGAATACCCCGGTACAGAAGGCGAAAGCCATCCTGCTTTAACTGACGGACAGCCTCCAATGTCTTTAGTCCATATAGCTGCTGCCGAAACAACGCTTTCTGTATGGGGAAAGTGGTAGCAATATTAGTGAAGGCTGCAAAATAGCCACAGATGTAGTACTTAGTCGGGCCCAGACAAGAAATCTGTTGTGCCAAATCCTGCTTAGATCCGGGTAAGACAAGGTCCTTTGATCTGTTTTGTGCTTCAGTATCCATGTGTTGCAAGTGCTTATCCTTCAGGGTAAATGATACTATTATCAATTAGCCACATGGTCCTGTGAGAAGAAAAATTGGACAGTGAACACCTGAATTCATATCTGCATAATAAAGACAATAATTTCTGCCCACGCTTTAAAACATAATTTTATACTGAGCGGTCACCGGGTTTATAGGTAGAATACAAGATACTGTCATTGTCTCAGTTTGAAGGTCATAGGTTCGAGTTCCAGTACCGAGGCTACAACACATATTCGACAAAGACACTTTAAAGCAACATTGTATTCGTACATGGTGCAGATTTTTTTTAGAGGACATTGAAAAAAACTTGCTGTTCTCTGGAGGTAGCACAAAAAATAATATCGGCACTGTATTAAAAGGGGAAGTTCCCCTGCCATAAAATCTGAATACTGAAACATTCAAATATAACAAGCATACTCCATTACCAGGATCAGAAATGGAAGCTATAGAGCAATTGTTAATACAATATTACAAGCTGAAACCACCATAAATTTGCTGAATGAGATATCAATGGGTATGAAGAAACTGCAGATGTAGATGTGGTGCAAATTAAACGTGGACATGTACTTTTGCCAAGACTGTATTGATCATTTCTTACACTATTTCGGACCAAAAAGCATGATGATTTGTTCTACCTTTGCTAAAATCTGTATAGGAGCATAACCTTCAATTTTTAATGGCTTTAAATGTTTGAAAACATTCCTAGGTACTTCATGGACACAGAGGTTATCGGAAACTGCATCATGAAAACATGATAGTAGGATTCATCAAAATGCATGTTAAGAAGGTGACTTTTAGGACAAGCCATCAAGAAAGGCAAGGTGAAGGAGTCAAGGGCTTTGAAAAGAATAAGCGAGTTCAGTATTTCAACTGTGCATGCCCAGGTCATAGGTCACTGGAGATAAACATTCTCAGCGGCTGAGTTACTCCAGCTTTTTGTGTCTAACTTCGGTATAAACCAGCAGTTCCTTCCGAGAAGCGTTTTTATTGTTCTGTTTATTTGGTGAATTGCAAAGGCATCACTCTGCTAAAGTTACCTTATTCCTGATCTGAAGAAAGGTCGTGATCTGAAATATAGTCTGTCCACTTTTCACAGATGTGTCGCCTTACCCGCTGATATCCCCCAGCACTTTGTTTATCACCTTCCCTCTTGCTGTTTACAATTCCTCCCAAACGCTCAACTACAACCTCACAGTGCCTTATTGTTGAAGGGCATTTGGTGGGTTCCGTTTCAGATAGTTTAAAGCACCATGTACTTTTGTACTGTAGACGCAAAATGCAGGAGTAACTCAGCGGGTCAGGCAGCACCTCTGGATAGAAGACCCTCCTTCAGACTTCCTACACATTAAACTTTTGCGCCCTGGTTGGGATAGATGGGAGCGGCGATTTCCACAGGCGCAAGGAACAAATTACCTTAAGTTTGCGTTGAGTGAACTGAGTGTTCTTACCGTCCTCGACGTACACTGGCATTTGGTGCTAGTGGTTGGATCACATCGTCAGCTCACCCAACGTCAGACACATTATCCAGACAGGCGGCGGGGGATCAGGAGCTGACGTGAGGCATTGGCGATGCTCTGGAATCCTAGCCGGCTGCCGCCGAGCAAGCGGGGTCGAGGAAGCAGCGCCCGACCCGGGGAGTAGAGGTGTCAGTTCTTCCAGCTATATGCGGAGAGGCACCAGCTACCACGGGCTGCCCACCTGTCAGGCGCTGCCTCCTCGACCCCGCTGCTCGGCGGTGGCCGGATAGGATTCCAGAGCATCGCCGATGCCTCACATCGGCTATTTATCCCACACCGCCTACCCGGATAATGTGACCGACGTTGGCCGAGCTGAAGATGGGATCCAACCACTCTCACAGAACGCCAGTGTACGGCGAGGACGAGGACGGCAAAACCACTCTGTTCACTCAACACAAACTTTAGGTCATTTGTTCCCTGCGCCCACGGAAATCTCCAGTACTCACCACCCCTTCCAGAATAACTTTTCCAAAGAAAAAGCCTTGTGGGTCTTCTTCGGTCTGTCCTACCCTAGGCTGGCTTGTTCCAGGTGGCGTTTCCTAGTTGCTCGGGAGCTGGCTGACTGGGGAACAGTTATCTGTGCAGAGAGTCGATGGCATCACTGTATCACCGATGAACCGCCTTGTTGGTGATATGTGGGTGGTACACATCCTTACAATCGTTTGGTTTTTGGCGTTGGCTAGGAGCTGGAAGTTCAGTCGTACGTGTAGTGCCGTCCAGTCTCTGCCCGTCTCCCACTCGTATCTGCCCCCTCGCTCTCGCTGTTACACCCTGCTCTCCTCCACTACCAGGCACCCCCGTTCTGTTTTTTTTTAAATGACCTTTGACAAATCCCATGATTCCTTGCGGTTTCTGGAATACCAAACTCGCTTATTAGATCTTTGGGTCCAAATACAAATTAGGGTGAAAGAATTGCAAAACAGGGAAGAATGAAAGGAATAAAAAGGTAACAAAGGAATAGGGAAGTTTTTTATAGCAGCTTACTTCGATTTGTACATGGTCAATCTGTGAATGCAGATTGAGCTGTTAGCTGTTTAGTTTTCTCTTTAACAATATACTCAAGGACTACATTAATATAGGCAGCCTGACCAGATGATTCCAATGTATTAAGAAAATTCCTTTAATGAGGATTTTAAAACTACTTGGAGAAAAAAAGCAAATAGCCTTACCTTTTGGGGCATACACAAAAGGCTGGAGAAACTCAGCGGGTGCAGCAGCATCTAAGGAGCGAATGAGATAGGCGACGTTTCGGGCCAAGACCCTTCTTCAGACAGACCTCTTGGGGCATTTGTTAAATAGTAAGCACTGCTGTTTGTCTGCGAAAACACTTCTCTCGTTTTCACACATTCCATATCTCTCATATCCCTCTCCCCTGACTTTGTTTGTAGGGTTTGACCCTAAACGTCACCTATTACTTTTATCCAGAGATGCTGTCTGTCCCGCTGAGGTACTCCAACATTTTGTGTCTATCTTCAGTGTAAATCAGAAACTGCAGTGCCTTCCTACACTGATGATTGAGAGCTTGCAGGAACTATGGTTCATTGAGCATTGGTAATGGATCACAGCCAGCAAAACTGATAACACCATATGATAACAATAATAATAATTTGAGTGCTTTAGTACAGGGTCCAAGAGACTGTGGTTCAAAGCCAGAACATAAGTATACTAGTTTACAAGCTTGTCCTACAGATTTTCAAACTTGGTCCTGTGAAATACTCAAGTCCTGTCCATTAATATTAAAAAAACAAGTGCGCTGAAACACTCATTGGGTCAGACAAAATCTGTTGAAAGATAAACAGTCAACATTTTCAATCTAGGACCCATCATCAAAATTTGTGTTTTGATGAAGGGTCGTAAGACCTGAAATGTTAACCGTTTATTCAAAATTTCTAGCATCTGCAGCTTTTTTGATTTTCAGTTCCTGTACATTAATGTTTGCCACATATAATGTCATACAATGAATGGCTTCTGGAACAGTTAACTCCTGGACCCGGCCTGAAGCAGATACTTAACCAGGAAGTGTGAAAGACACACTGGTTTGCAGGCGAGACTGAAACAACGTGGTTTCAAGTGTCCGTACCCAGCATACTACAGGAAAACGTTCAATCAATTAAAACAAGCTGGATGAACCTAAAGCTACACTCACCTAACTTAGCAAACTGAGGAGAAAGATATGGCTCAGCCCTGCTTCATCTGACTGTGTCATACAACCCAAGTTTAGTTTAGTGTATAGATATAGTCTAGAACCGGACTCTTCAGCCCAGAGTCCATGACAACCATCAATCACCCGTACACTAGTTCTGTTACCCCACTTTCACATCCTACACATTAGGGGCAATTTACAGAAGCCAAGTAATCTACACACCTGGAGCTTTTTGGAACATGGGAGGAAATCCATGTGGTTAGAGAGAAAGTGCAAACCCGCATAGACAGCACCCGTTGTCAGGATCGAGCCACACGTGGCAGTCCTATGCGCCATACCTGGAATATCTGTGATAATGTGCTGTCCCTACTATGTGCCGCAGGAATTCACTTTGGCTATCCTTATAGCAATTTACATCCCGTGCAGTGTGACAGGAAGCTTGTACTGAATGAACTGTACACCTCAACAAATAGCCTTGAAATAGAATATCCTACCTCATAGCCAGGACCTTCAACTAGGCCAATCTCAAGAGTGTGCAACCCCCAACCACAGCAACACGAAGTGTCTACCTGCTCCATTCACCCGTCTACATTTTGGAAAGTCAGACTTTTAGACTGTGCTCATATTCCCTGCTCACAAGCTGAAAATAAAGTGTGAGGAACTGGTAAAGAAAGTCAAATGGAGAAACAGATGATCTCGTATATAACTGCTTTGAGTTGGTGGACTGGTCCATATTCAAGAACTCAGCAGCCAATCTAAATGTGCTCTACCTGTCACAGATGTCAATCTGTGTGTTCCCCAACTGGAAACCATGCCATTCATTCCTTCTTGAAGTCCAAATATGAGGTATTCATGGCTGACCGCAATCTGTGCAGGAAATCTAGATACCATCTTCACAAAGTTATCAAGGATACCAAGAGACTGTTCCAGACCAAGCTAGAGTCCCAGACTAACCACGCAGACACCCATCAATTATAGCAAAGAGGTACAAAGTGAAGTCGGTCAAAATCGCTAGCAACAATGTATCCCTCCCCAACAGTATGAACGACAAAAGGTCTTTAGAATTGCATCACATAGAAACATAGAAAATAGGTGCAGGAGTAGGCCCTTCAAGCCTGCACCGCCATTCAATATGATCATGGCTGATCATCCAACTCAGTATCCTGTACCTGCCTTCTCTCCATACCGCCTGATCCCTTTAGCCACAACAGCCACATCTAACTCCCTCTTAAATTTAGCCAATGAACTGGCCTCAACTACCTTCTGTGGCAGAGAATTCCACAGATTCACCACTCTCTTTGTGAAAAATGATTTTCTCATCTCGGTCCTAAAAGACTTCCCCCTTATCCTTAAACTGTGACCCTTGTTCTGGACTTCCCCAACATCGGGAACAATCTTCCTGCATCTAGCCTGTCCAACCCCTTAAGAATTTTGTAAGTCTCACCCACCCCACAAGTCTCAGGTGCAGCTGCACGCATCATGGTCACAGTAAGCAGTCAGATTGGCATTTCTAATAGAGAACCTGCAGCAAGTAACTGTCGCAGATTAGGCAAAACAGAAAAATGTCAACAACAAAAGGCAATTACGCCACACCTTTAATGTCCCGAAATTTCCCAAAGAATTTCAGGAAACAATTTAGTAAAAACATCTAGATATTAGGGCAAGTATAAAAACATGAATAATCAAAGAAATAAGATTTGAACAACACCTTTAAAGAGGAGTAATGAAGCTGAGCTTTCATAGAAACATAGAAAATAGGTGCAGGAGGCCATTCGGCCCTTCGAGCTAGCACCGCCATTCATTGTGATCATGGATGATCGTTCCCTATCAATAACCCGTGCCTGCCTTCGGGAAGGAACTTGAGAACTTAGGATCTAGGCTACTGAAGATATGGCTGCCAATGGAGCAGCAATTATAATTAGAGATGTGTCAATGATCAGCATCAATAGAATAGACTCTTGGAGCCTTGTGCATTGCCAGATTACACGATAATGCAAGGCAAAAAGCACAGGAGAGATGGGCAAATGTAATATGCTGCTACATAGGATGCAAGCTTACAGTTATAAACTATATGGGTAGTGAAGTTAGGAGGCAAACTATAGTAACAGAAAAGTCAAATATAGGATGAACAATGGGAGGATGCGACTTATAACAGGAGCCGCCCTGAAGCAGAATTGAAAATAAACCATGGACAGAAATGGAAGTATGGGCTTCCTTGGGCAGCAGAGATGGAGCAGTGGTAGAGTTGCTGCCTTACAGCATCAGGGACATGGGTTCAATCCCGACTACAGGTGCATGTCTACACTCTCCCTGTGACCTGCGTGTTTTCTCCGAGAGTTCTGGTTTCCTCCCACACTCCAAAGATGTACAGGTTTGGAGGTTAATTGGCTTAGTATAATTGTAAAGTGTCCGTAGTGTGTGTAGGCTAATGTTAATGTGCGGGGATTACTGGTCGGCGTGAACTCAGTGGGCCGAAGAGCCTGTTCCCGCGCTGTAGCTCTAAACTAAACTGAACAAAAAAGGTTGGTCTTGATGATAGTGGTAACATACTTCAGAATTTCACCACCAGGTCAGCCTCAGTGGCTAAGAAAGAATGATTGTGCAAACGACAAGGTTTGATTCAGCAATACAGTATTTGGTTGGAGTTGGTTAAACTTCCCAAAAAGCAACACCTGACATTTCTCAAATTGGTGAGGTCTGAAATTGGTTCACACATCAAGCCAATTGATTTGGAGAGCCCTGCATGATATTTAATGGGATTTCTCCAGAATATTCAGGTGTATGTTACTGGTAATTAATGACTCAGTATACAAGAAAACCAGTTGATTACAAATGTTGCAACTTTGATCTACAAATAGATCTATAAATATTATTTTTCTTGGGGAGCCCTAATATGTACTGGCACAATGGATGTGATGGTGAATTTCATCAAAGTGTGCTATCACTGAAAGGTCATTCTGAAGATATGAGAAGTGCTCTACATTTTCTTGGTATCAAGGTCTTTATTGTTGAAGAGCAGCATTAATATAACCAGAACAGGATTAAAGACCATCTTTGTTTTACACATGTCAAATAGGTCTATTCCCTTGTGTGAGGGATAAAGTGATTAAACCCCCACTGTTGTAAAGGTCCGGGATAGGATTCTAACACAGCTGTGAATGAGGTAACCAGCATCGTCCTTGAGCAGGACTGATAGCATTGTATAGCGACAGGCAGGGATGAGGGATGCGGCCATAATCACCAGAGACTAGCTTTTTAATTAAAATACAAGTAACTGGGCCAGGTCAATAGCAACTGAGCATGCTTAATGAAATAAATGAATATTACTTACACACCCCTGGTCGAGAAACTGCTCATTACCATGAACATGCGATGTATGATGTGGGGGGTACTGGGGGGACGTACCTATAGACTGTGCACCTCAGTGCTCTGATTGGGAAGAGCCAGAAGGGGAGGTTAAAACCTGTAGAATTGTGTGTATAGAGGGGCTATACTTTCCTAACTTCGGTGTGACTCAACTTGGAGAGGCACCCGATTCTGCAGACTCGTAAATAAAGCATTTCTTGTTTCCACTATTTAGTCTCTGAGTAGTGATTGTGAGCACACACTATATCTCACAAGCTGGGGGCTCGTCCGCGATCGCCACTCCAGCCGCTCGGCGGAGGCACGGAAGGAAGGGAAGGTGCACCCTGCTGATTTCAGCAGTCTCTGATCTCCTTGCTTGCCATCAGCGGTTTGAGCGAGTGATATCCGGACAAGAGACTCGGGAAACAAGAGGGAATCCGGAGTAAGGAAGGGACGGTCGAGCGATTCTTGTGCACAGGACCCGGGTAAGAAAACTGACTATTAAGCATTGCCCGGGCGACCGAGGGTCTGTCGGACGGGAATAGTCCGATAAGACAATGGATAACCGGAACGGGAAAAGTAAGAGTCCGGGGGGAAAAGAAAAAGGCTCAATGGTGAAGAGCCGCACATTCCGCCTAATAGTCCGTTGGGGCGAATGTGGCAATCTTGGAGAGAAGGAAGCCCCGGGGGTAAAGATAAGGAGACTATGATTAAGTTCTGTTATTTTGAATAACCAAAGGAACCAATAAGGGGGAGTTCAGTCTGGTGGCTACGACTGGGCTCCGATGAGGATTGGGCACTTTGGATGCTGTACAGAATATTCAGAGTATCACTCAAACATTGCAAAAATCTAAGGAAAATCACAGTGCCAAATGTTTTGAGTACAAAAAGTTAAAAAAAAAGGAGCAACACAGAAAGAAATAGAAAAGGCAACTGTCAAATCTAAAAAAAATTGACAGAAACCTCAAAGAAATTTCAGGAAATTGAATAAGCTCATCTTAAGCACATGAAAGAAATATTGAGTTGTTTCACACCATCTATAGAAGAAACTTATATACAGATTGGTCAGGTACATGACGAGTTAGTGCAAAATATGTAATTTTGAAACTTTAATCTGTGTAGGAAATTGCATAATTTCATTGAAGTAAGAATGGAACGAATGTGATTTGTGTGTAAAAACCAGTTTTGTATGAATGAGGAAGTTCATATATGTGATAAGTTTGTTTGTTGTAGGCCACATGCTGTAAGGGTGTGTTCCTTTAAGAAATTGTAAGCAATGGGGGAGGTTACGAACAGCTGTAAGGTAACGAACAACGCTTTGTATCATTGCAGCTTAAAAGGGGAAAGTTGGAAAATGTAGGTTGCTTGGTTCTGCTGATGTTTCTATAGATTTCTTTTCAGTAAAGTTAATTTGGAAAATTGTTACAAGTACTAGGAATTGGAAATTTAAAAATAGTGGTGAGAATGGATTGAAATAATTGGAAATAAGTTGATTGCTGAAACATGACCAGCTTTTGTGGTTTGTTTAGATAAACATTCTGGTTGGAGAAGGGTAATGATTGTTTGCTGAGATTTTCAGAAACAGTTGTGAGGAAGTGGCCCAAAGAAGGCACTTTCAAGATAAATGTGTGACAAGATGGAAGTGTTAATTACGAATTATATGCCACAGATAAATTGGAAAGGTGGGAAAAGAGGAGAGGAAAGGAATTAGATGTACTTAGGCAGTTTAGAGAGAAAGGAGAGAGAGGCAGTGAGGAGGTAACAGTAGGAAACGACAGGTGCGAAAGTAATAAATCAGGAGTCAGTGGAAGATTTTAAAAGGAAGGTGAATAAATTTGCAAAGGAGGATAGACTATCTGAGAAGTAAGAAATTGAGTTTAGAATGAGAAAGAAGGCATATCAAAAAGGATTAAAGTGGGAAGCAGAGGGATAAATTGATGAGACTGCTTTAAAAAGGTAAGAGCAGGACAGACACATATTATCCTTTGGGGCACCCATAAACTGAGAGGGCTAAAACATACCTTACCCAATATTCCTGATGGGGCAGGAAATGGATTATGGCTTTGGAGGAGGAGAACGTGGGACGATTATTGGCTATGGGAGAGTTGAAGGCACTGTTGGTGAAAGTGATAGGAACCACTAAACTGACAGAACTCCTGAAGATGGCTGGCATAAAAATGCTGCGAACAATGCAATAAACAATGGCACACTGTTTGACACAGTCAGGCAGAGGGTATGGCAGGTCCTCAGACAATAATCCAGCAGCCCATCTGGAGAACAAGCTGAAAAGGTGGAGACTGGAAACTGAAAAATAAATAGAAGGCAACCAGTTAATGAACACTATATTCTGAACCACTGTGGTGGATGTCATTCCTCCTAAAGTCAAGTCTAGATTGGAGGAGGTGGTGGGATTGTCATCTATTTCCCACCCCTGATTCAGTGATCATTTGGTCAATGAGGTTGAGAAATATCGCAAAGATAGGAAAAAGACTTGCAGACCAGCAGGAAGAGGTGCAGAGAAAAATGATGCAAATGTAACTTGAAGAGCTCAAAAAGAAAGAGCGTGAAAAAGGAAAGACAATGTTGTCAGTAACAACAGACCTGGTTGAAAAGTCTGAAATAAATGATGCACCGACACACAGTGAGTCCTATGACCGAGCCAAACAGGGGGCAGAGAATTCCATGCCAATAATAAATGTATTTGGGAGAGTATTTCCTCAAATGCCCTATCAAGAGTGAAATAAATCTGGATATAAGCCCAGACAGGACTAGGGTCCCCAAGGGACAGAGGGATCTCAAGGAGGAGGTCAAGAAAGGCTAGTAAGGAGACAGGTAATGGATAAGGTGTGTTGGGGATGTGAACAGGTATGGTAATCAGGAAAGAATAATAATTATATTAAGATAGTGGTGAACATAGCGATGGTAAGAACATTAAGAAGAGGTATTAAATACACCTAGGCTAGGATGCGGCAGGGTTTTAAATACTAGCCCCATGTTTTTAATCAGATGTTGTAGGCAGATTTGGAAGGTGTTGATATAGTATGTGGCTGATTTGTTGGTTTGTTCCACAAGTGAGAAGCAATGTGAGAGACATTGTAATTATCTTGGAAAAGATGGCACAGGAGGTCATAATGTATCAAGGAAGAAGTTGTTTTGTCAGCAGCAGGTAGAATATTTTGGATGAGTAATATCTAAAGAAGTAAAAGCTATAGCGCAGGATCAAATTGAAGCGATAATTGAAGTTCCCAAACCTCAGACAGTAGAACAGATGATGATGATCTTGGGAATGGCAGGATATAGTTCAGACTAGATTGGAAAGTATGTTGAAATTGTGATGCCATTAAGGAAAATAATGAAGGAAGAAGGACACACAAGTCTGAGAAATGTTTTACATTCAGCCTTTGAATTAAGGGAACAAAAAGGTTTTGCTTGTGGTTGTTTCTTGTTAAAGGGATCATAATAGCAAGTATGCAGGGTTTGAAGTGATGCATCAGGATGAATTAGACTTTAAGGTAATCAAATTGGAAGCTTGCCTGCAATCTTGCTTAGCTCAGTTGGCAGAAATTAAGGCTTTAAGAGCAGCAGATGTACATGGAGTCTGGCACATGTTTGGAGCAATAGGGAAACAGAAAGGCTTTGAGAAAAGCAACAGAGACCCCATGCAAAGTTAGCAGTGTCCCCCTATGAAATGTTGTTTGGGTTACCTTATTTGGGAAAGATAGAAGGAATACCCACCATAGAGGGCAGTGATGTATTCTTAAGGAACTATTTACTGGCAGTATCTCATTCTCTTACAGAATTAAAAGCTAAAGGATTATTGGCTCAAAGCCCACCACTCGACTTTCCAATACATGCTGTAAAGGCCGGCGACTGGGTACTGGTCAAGAATTGGAAGGAGGAGAAGCTCCAGCCCCGGTGGACCGGCCCATACCTAGTATTACTGACAACCGAGACAGCAGTACGAACAAAAGAGGGTGGACCTACGCGACTCAAATTAAAGGGCCCGTTGACCCACCCTCCCGGATAAAAGAGGAACAGTGGATGGTGAAGCCAGGAAACAAGCCCCTAGCGTTAACCTTTAGTAAGAAAAAAATGTATAAAACGAAGAGCATGAAAGGAGCAGTCGTGGTATTGCTTACTCTGCAGGTAACCGTTGTAAAAAGTGTTAATAACTGTGATAAATGCTACCATCCTATCAGATATGGAGGGCAGACAACCAGATCATTTACCTATCATTCCCATGTGAACGATGCTTGCTATAACCTAAGGACTAGAACTGTTTGTAAGAACGGGGGAAAGGAGTATTATGTGGTAGAGAATAAGGGATATGTAGGAAGGTTGGGGTACGTTACCTGCCCAAAGGGGGAGAAATGGGTTTGCATGACTAGGGCAGGACAGTTAGGTATGCCTTCCCATGCCTTAAGAGAAACATTAGACAAAATTAAGGAAGAAGTAATAAAAAGGTTAACAAAAGCAGTAGTCACCAAGCCTCCCCCTCCCCCACCTACTCAGCCCCAACTGCACCAAACAATGTATGAAGAAATAAAGAGGCAGATTGAGATCCCCAAAGTAGGAAAAAACCTTTGACAGCCCTCCGGATAGCTGGAACCCTGAATGTGACTAACTGTTGGGTCTGTGGCGGACCACTGATGAGCTCACGTTGGCCATGGAGAGGATCCATCGTTGAAGTATGGGACCTGATGGAGTGGAACCTGACAGTTGGACAAGACCGAGGTCCCCAGGCATGGGTCCTGACAGACACTCCGGTTGGGATTGAGTGTATAGCTAGGCCCTGGGCAAAGGATGCCGTCCTAGTAGGCAGCAGCCCCTTCCAGCACATCGTCACCCAGTGGCCGAATCAGTCCCGAGTGTGGTGGCCAGAGGAGCCTAAATGGTATCCAACTAAGAAAGATGGGAGAAACTGCACTATCTGGATGAAGACTGATGGAATGGAATCAACAGGTCTATGGAACTGCACCGGGAACAACCCTTATCAAGGAACCCCGGTATTGCAAAAGATATGGGACAATGTTACCTCTAGTGGACCGGCCCCTGAAGGACTGTTATGGATATGCGGACACAAGGCATATATTCGGTGTTGCCAGGAAATTGGAGCGGGACTTGCTTTATTGGACTGGTGCAACCGGAATTTTTCCTGTTAAACACCGAAGAGGAGCGGTCGCTAGGAACACCCGTATTTGACGACCTATATCGGAAGAAGAGGAAAATGGACATCGGAGAATGGGAAGATGATGATTGGCCACCTGCAAGAATCATCTCATACTATGGACCAGCCACTTGGGCACAGGACAGATCCTGGGGCTACCGAACCCCGGTATACATGTTAAACCGGATCATAAGACTCCAGGCAGTACTGGAAGTAATTACCAATCAAACTGCGGTGGCACTAGAGATGCTGGCAAAGCAGCAGACACAGATGAGAACAGCAATATACCAGAACCGGTTGGCACTAGATTACCTCCTGGCAAAAGAAGGAGGGGTATGCGGAAAATTCAACCTCTCTAACTGCTGCCTAAATATCGATGACCACGGACAGGCAGTAATGGACATATCAGAAGGAATCCGGAAATTGGCACGTACCTATAGACTGTGCACCTCAGTGCTCTGATTGGGAAGAGCCAGAAGGAGAGGTTAAAACCTGTAGAATTGTGTGTATAAAGGGGCTATACTTTCCTGACTTCGGTGTGTCTCAACTTGGAGAGGCACCCGATTCTGCAGACTCGTAAATAAAGCATTTCTTGTTTCCACGATTTAGTCTCCGAGCAGTGATTGTGAGCACACACTATATCTCACACTTGTATGCTTTAGTGAATGATTCAATGACTTGGGAGCTCAACCCCTTAACATGCACAGATAGAAAGCACTGCCTCTGTACTGCAGCTCAAGTTGCTATGACCTTGTTACTGAAGCGAGGGTGGCATACACTGAACAGTTTGCCTTTCAAAATTAGCAACGCTGATGCAGATGTCTGCTCGAAATATGATACAAAGGTAAAGAAAAGAGCCGAGTCATTGGGGGAATTGCTTGACCAGACATTACTGAGACTAGATTTATCACAGACCCATTTAAAAAATAATAATTAATTGTTTAAACTGCATCTTGTGCATGAGACACAAGATGGTGACAAGTTTCTGCAGGCAGCTAAACCCAAGATGGGTGCTCTTGACTAATAGAGTCAATGGCTTTTGTGAAGTTACCACCAAGCTCAACATTTTTGCTTCCCTAGGTGGATGGAATCCATTCAGAGAACAGATCACAGGAAAAAATGGTTTGGGATCCTGTTAAGGACAACTGAAATTGGATGTATCTTCATTATTGACCACCGGGCAGCGCCACGATGGCAGCCTCACCAACAGTTGTCTGTCTGTCCTTTTGTCTTTTTGTTATTTCTAGTGTGTTTTAAAAGTTTGTGTTAATGTTCTCTGGTTTGTTTTATGTGCGGGGTGGAGGAGGGGGCCGGGGAAACTTTTTTTCAATCTCTTACCTTGCCAGAGATGCAATTGTTTTCCAGGTTGCATCTCCGGTCGCTCTGCGTCCTAATATCGTGGAGCTGGAGGCCTTGCTCGGGACTGACTTTGAGCCCCATCACAAGGTGATGACTTACGATCGGGGGCCGATTCCTTGCCTGGGATCGACACTCCAACAGCAGCCTGCGGATTTCAACATCGCGAAGCTCACAGTCTCAGGTAGTGACCGAGTCGGGAGCTCCAAAGTCACAGAAGGTTTCGACAAGCCCTGACCCGGGGACCAATTGCCCGCTGCAGGGAGCTGACAACCCCCCAACGCAGGAGCTTGATCGCCCCAACACAGAGGGCGGTTACTGGAGTCAAGATCATTCTGTCAATGGAACGCTCGAGGCCCCCCGACCGAGGGAGAACAATGAAGGAAAGAGAATGAACTTTTTTTCACCTTCCATCACAGCGAAGAATGAGGAGCAGTCATTGTGGTGGATGTTTATGTTAAAATGTATTTTGTGTGTTTTTTTGCTTTTTATTAGTATGACTGACTATATGGCAAATCAAATTCCTCGTATGGTGCAAAATATACTTGGCTAATAATGTATGATTATGATGATTTTGCAGATATTGGCAATTATTGCATTTTTAAGGCATTCCCAACGTTGGTGAATGTAACTAGAGGAATTCTATTCTGACCGTATAAAAACCCCAGCCCAAAATGGCACCAAAAGCTGGCAGTCTCAGTGGACTATTTCAAGATCCTCCGTAAAAAAGAAATTGCCCCTAATCTGTAGCGGCTCGTTAAAAAATTTAGATAACATGCAAACAATGTGAATGGGTGATCGATAATTGTTGTGGATTCTGTGGGCAGAATGGCCTGTTTCCATGCTGTATTTCTACAACTAAAACAATCCTCTTGCAAGCTGTGATTGGTAATGAGAAAGACGGGAAAGTCAACTCCAGGAATCTTTTACCTGTCAAAATGGTCAAAGCATTCTTGTTGTGACCATACTGTTCTATTCAAGAGCATAACACCTCATTGAATCACCCCTCATCCAGGCACTTTCACCTAATAGAATGTGATATTTCACAAGTAAGAAACTCAGTGATGGCTGCATCACAAGTGTCTTTACAGGTTACAATGAACACTGGTTGATCCACTGCCAAACTTGCTCAGTAATTCCATTAGCCTGGCCCAAAAACAACAGCAGCAAAAAAAAAAACATTGCCTTAAGAAAAAATAGGCACATAAATTCTGCACATAAAATCCAGACTCTACCTCACAGATAACCTGAGAACCCCCAACCAACAAGTTCATATGTTGATTTTTCTGGTTCATCCTAATTAGGAACTGTGAAGAACGCCTCAACCAGTAAATATCAGGACTGATTTGACATGAATCTAGAGGCAAATGAACCATAGATATCAAGCATTCTTAGATCCGAAACTCCATCATGCCTGAAAGGAAAATAAACAGCTTTACAGGCATTTGCAGACCAAGGTTCCACAGAATATCCATGACATAAAACAATGGTATATGGAATGGAGGGTCAGAAACTTAATGATAACCGCAAGGTGCACATTCTTGAAGGTAATCTAAAGCTAAAACACTCGGCACCTCACCCAGCTTGTCAGACAAGTTGAAAAGGCCATACATCAACTGAAAAACCAGGCCTCAGGACAAAACAGTATTGGGTGTTTGCACATTAGATCATCGGGTCAAAGGGCAGGAAGCACGGAGCAGCTCAATCCTTCTGGAGGACATGGCAGCCTCCAGCATACACTTAACACATGGAACTTGTACTTTCTTACCTGTTAAAAAACGCCCAAATGGTCAATTTTTGCGCTGTAAATAATTGTGGAGGGTGACAGAGCTCTGAACCAAATGCTCTGGTATCTTTGCTCTGAACCCGAGCACCAAGGTGTAAGCGGCCGAAGGAGCGCATCCCTCAATACAGCCCCCACTTTCCCCCCGGGGTCAGCGCTGTCCGGCCACGGCCGCCCTCCGCTCCGTCTCCCCCTGAGCGGCCACACTGTCACGGGCTGTGGGTCGGCAGCGCTCACACTCGGGGCCAGGTGGAGTGGGGCAGCGGGTCCGGGCAGCAGACACACGGGACGAAAACCCGGCAATGTCCCCGTCAGCTGCAGCAGTGTGGGGATAGTCTGGTCCTCCGCCCACCCAGAGTCACTGACCACGCTGTACCGGCACCACGACCCCCACACCTGTACCCCGACCCACCACCACCCCCCCACCCCCCGGACAGTCTGCTCACTCTGCCCACCCAGAGACCGCACTGCACCATCACCCCAAACCCCCTGGCCACGGGGACAGACGGCCCGGGGTCTGCGAGTGTGGAACCAGTCAGCGTGGAGTCCGGATGCTGGGTCAGAAGAAGGGCCTGCCGTACTGACAGCCATAATAAGTGCTTACCTGACGTTCACCGCGTGTACTCCAGAAGGCGTTGCATGGTACGGGTCACGGGTCTTGACCTCAACTGCCATGCAACCTCCCTATTGAGCACTTGATATATGAGATGCCATTCAGCTCCTACTTTCTTAGGATCAGTATTAAATAATTTGAGTCACCCTAAACTCATACCATTAGTTAATTCTTTATTAACTTGAAACAAAGTTTTTTTTTGCTCTTTCAAATGACCCATATTAATTCCAAACATACAGATACTCTCATGCCTGTCATTCTCAACAACAATTTTGTTGTCTTTCAGAACCTCTGGGAGTCGTATACACTTTAGGCCTTTGATTTCTACAGCAACTTCTTCGGACAAAAGCGGGTGACGTAAGCATAGACTCAGCAACTGTTCTACTGAATCTTTACACTCGGTCTGCCAACCATTCTAACTCCCCTTCCCATTCTGACCTTTGTCTTGGGCCTCCTACATTGCTAGAGCAAGGCCACACACAAACTGGAGGAACAGCACCTCATATTCCACTTGGGTAGCTTACAACCCAATGGTATGAACATTGAATTCTCCAATTTTAGGTAACCTCTAATAAACCCACCCACATGTCCCCTCTTTCCCTCCCACACCCCCTTTCTCCCCCTCTTCCACCCATCAATCCTCCCAACTCGTGCCCACCTGCCACATGTTGTCCCGTTTCTCCCCTCCTCCGCTTTCTTCTCCCCCCAGTCTTAAGGAACATCACCCATCCATGTTCTCCAGGGATGCTGCCTGACCTGCTGAGTTATTCGAGCACTGTCCCCTTTTCTGACAACACACAAGACCACCACCTCCAATTCTCCCTCAAAGCCTTACTCCATCCTGACTTGCAAACATCAGTTCTTTCATCATGTCTTTCATCATGTAACTCCAAAATCACTACTTTCATCAGGAGGAATCCAACATTTTACGACGACAATTTGTTGTCAGCTTGTCATGGGCAACCTCATTCTCAACGTAGGAAAAACAAAGGAGATGGTGGTTGACTTCAGGAGGGAAAACAACGCCATACACCTCTGCACATCGATGGAGCTGATGTGGAAAGGGTCAGCAGTGTGAAGTTCCTAGGACTCCACCTGTCAGATGACCTGACGTCCACGACCAACACCACAGCACTGGTCAAGAGAGCCCAGCAGCGACTATACCCTCTCCGAAGACTACGGAAAGCAGGTCTCCCCACTGCACACCTACGAACTTTTTATAGGGGGACAATCGAGAGCACATTAACCTACGGCATCTCTTCCTGGTTCGGGAGCTGCAAGGCGTACGAACAGCACCAACTGGACAGGATTATTGGTGCTCCACTCCCTTTATCGCTGGACATATACAGGAAGAGATGTATTAGCAGAGCCATCTCCATCATCAAAGACCCTTACCACCCATCGCATCACATATTCTCCATCCTACCATCTGGGAAGAGGTACAGGAGCATCAGCTGCAAAACCAGCAGGATGCTCCTCAGCTTCTTCCCGCAGGCTATAAGACTGATAAACAGACTTTGCCCCCTGCCAAAGTATCGCGCACCAACCACCAACCTGGACACACTGAAGCAGAGCCATTGTCGTGCCGCTGCCGATTGGAACTCATGATATATGTATTTTTATTTTTATTTCTATTTATTTTTTACTGCACACTGAATGGACACTAGTTGAGCAACATTTTTTCGTTTCCTCTGGGTATGTAAGTACTCAGGAAAAATGATAATAAAGATATACAATATAATACAATAAAGGGTGGGTAATGAATGCTACAAACAAACTCTACAATGTCACTGTGATAATCAGAAAACAGAGTAGCCAGTCTGCAATTTGAAAATTTGCACAAATGAATGGATTTGATATTTCTTGTGGGATAAATAGGGGCCTGAACACCAGTGTGAGGTCACCCGTAATTAAAATGATGCGATGGATTTTTTTCCATTTCCATCTGACAGGGTGGCTACGTTTAAACAACTCCGAGAGCACAGCATTCCCTCTGCACAGCCTCCCCGACGTGTTCAAATCCCTGCAGAGGGAGTCGAATACATTCTGCTAATTCAGTGCCACCTTATCAACAATGCGGCGCAAACCCCAGCCTGCTCGCTCACTTGCCTTGCGCCCCACTCTGCAGCGGCCCGGGCTGCGATCCACGGCCGGCTGCTGCTCACCTGCTCTCATTCACCAGGCCGCGCAGACAGGCAGGCCTTGTCCTTGCCTCCGCCTCCGCCTCCGCCTCCCAGAATCCCGCCGCTCGAACCGCTCCCTCCCCACCTCAAGGCTCACGCGGACACTGCTACAGAGCCACACCGCTCCGCGATGGTGGGTGGGTGGGTGGATAGTGGTCGGTGGTGCTGCTGCTACCGCCACCAAGCCACGGTCAACTGCTTCTCTCCACCGCCTCCCTCCCTCCCCTCACCCTGGGGTCGCGCAGCCCCGCCCCCGCCCCACGCGCACACACGCAGCGCAGCCCCGCCCTCACGCGCACACACACACGCAGCCCCGCCCCGCCCTCACGCACACACGCACGCGCACACACACGCAGCCCCGCCCCCACGCGCAGCCCCGTCCCGCGCCCACGCACACAGCGTAGACATGCCCCGCCCCCCACGCCGACACGCAGCGCAGCCCCCCCTCCCCAGGACGTGTGGCATGACTCAACGCGACGCGCCACATCCAACCCCGCCAACGCGGGTGCACGCGGCGGCGTCGGGCGCGCGGCCGCAAACGTCACGTGGGTGCTGGTAGCGCTCTGTTGAAATGATGTGTGAGTGGGCGTCGTCCTGACGTGTTTGTGTTCTCTCAATAGATACATTCGGCCCTTCGCGCCAGCACCGACATTCAATGTGATCATGGGTGATCTAGCATGGGATCTTATTGCATTAAAGAGAGTCCAGAACTACTATCTACCTCATTCATTGGAGGTAGATTGACGAATAAAATGTACTTTGACTTTGGCCCTCAGACTATCCTTGATCGGACTTTAGTGGCTTCAGCTTGCAATTGGTGTTCCCTTTGTCATATCTGTACACTATAAATCAAGTCAAGAGAGTTGATTGTCATGTGTCCCAGATAGGACAATGAAATTCTTGTTTGTTCGATTGTAATCATATATTATCATTCTGCAGACTGGTTAGCACTCAACATAAGCTTTCAACATAAGCTGTATCTTGGTACAGAATGACTAACGACTTAATAGTGTTTATGGTTACAGGCTTAAGGAGTGGAAAAAAAAACTTGGCAGCTGGTGGAAATATTTAGCAGTGGTCAATATGGGGATGAGGCAAACTGGATGAAAAGCACCTCAATTGATTAAGTTACAAGAGGCGTGACAATCAGAAACCTTGGCTAACTGGGGAAGTTTGTTCTCTGCTGAGAGTACGAAATGCTGCATTCATATCTGGGGACAACGCAGCACACAAATTGGCACGGAGAAATCTGTCCCGGGAGATCAGGGAAGCGAAGAGGTGGTATGCACAAAAATTAAACAGCCATTTCACAAACGACAAAGACACACATCGCATGTGGCAGGGATTTCATACCATCACTGACTACAAGCCCCCCCTCACTGCGGATATGCCAAAATGACCCCTCTACCAGACGAACTAAACGAGTTTTATGCACGTTTTGAGGCTAAAAATACCACTCAGAAACAAGCACTCCTGCCATCACCCAGCGACCAGTCACTGCAGCTGTCCACAGCTGGAGTTAAAAAGGCCTTCGCCAGCGTCAATCCACGCAAAGCTGCAGGGCCGGGCAACATCCCTGGACGCGTTTTAAAGGACTGCGCAGAGCAACTGAAAGATGTTTTTGCAGACATCTTTAATATCTCACTCAGCCAGGCAGTAGTGCCCAACTGCCTCAAAAGTGCCATCATCATTCCCGTCCCGAAGAAGCCCAACCCAGCCTGTCTCAAGGACTTTCGTCCAGTGGCTCTCACACCTATATTAATGAAGTGTTTTGAGCGGCCAGTCATGCAGCACATCAAAAACTGTCTCCCTGCCAACCTGGACCCACTACAGTTCGCTTACAGAACCACAGAGGACACAGCCTCCACAACACTCAACCTCGCACTATCACTTCTCGACCAGAAGAATATGGGGCATGTTATGCTACAGACATCAGCTCAGCTTTTAATACAATCATCCCACAGCAGCTGACGGAAAAGCTGAAGCTGTTGAAGGTGGACACTGGCACCTGCAATTGGGTCCTTAATTTTTTGATGCAGTGGCAGCAGACAGTCAGGGTGGGCAGCTGTACATCAAGAACCATTGCAGTGAGCACTGGCTCACCACAAGTCTGTGTCCTAAGCCCCCGTTGTTCAGTCTGCTTACTCATGACTGCACTGCCAGACTCAGCAACAATTATATCAATAAGTTCGCTGATGACACAACAGTAGTGGGTCTCATCGGTGACAACAATGAGTCGGCATACAGGATGGAGGTGGAGCTGCTTACAGAGTGGTGCAGATCTCACAACCTCACCCTCAACGTGGATAAAACTAAGGAGATGGTGATTGTCTTCAGGAGGGCTGGCAAACACCATCATACACAGCTGCATATTGATGGTGCTGCTGTGGAGAGGGTTAGCAGCGTCAAGTTCCTGGGAGTTCACCCGGCGGACGACCTGACCTCAACGACCAACACCACAGCAGTCATCAAAAGAGCACAGCTGCGGCTCCACCCCCTCTGGAGACTCAGAAAAGCAGGTCTTCCCACTGTTCACCTAACGACCTTCTACAGGGGTACCATCGAGAGTATACTGACCTACGGCATCACTTCCTGGTTTGGGAGCTGCAAGGCCTACGAACAAAGACAGCTAAACAGGATAGTGAAGACAGCCAGTAGGATCATTGGTGCTGCACTCCCTTTCCTGTTGGAAATCTATCAGAAGCGCTGCATCCGCAGAGTTATCTCCATCATTAAGGAGCCTTATCACCCAATACACTGCATCTTCTTCATTCTGCCATCTGGGAAGAGGTACAGGAGTATCAGCTGCAGAACCAGCAGGATGCTACACAGCTTCTTCCCACAAGCAATAAAAATGGTTAACGGGCTGTGTCCCCTCCCCAAACACATACACCCACACATCTAACCTCGCCCAAACTTTGACAGCTAGACACCTGTCAAGGTAAAGTCACTGTTCGGTCTGAATGTCTGTTTTTAGTTCAATTTTAGGTCTATTTTAGATATGTTAATTTTAAAGTTGTATGTATTCTGTTTTTATTAATTGCACTGACATAAACTGATGAGAAACAATTTTTCGTTTCTTCTGTGTATGTAAGTACTCAGTGAAATGACAATAAAGTTAATACTGAATACAACCCATTGGTAGGAACATTGAATTCCCTAATTTTAAGTAACTAACCTACTAACATCCCCACCCTTCTCTGAGTCCGACTAGGACACACACCCATTTCTCCCACTCAGTATGAAGAACGATCCTGACCTGAAATATCACCTATCCACATTCTCCAGAGCTGCTGCCTGACCTGCTTAGTTACTCCAGCACTTTGTGTTCTCGAGTTATTTGTTTCTACATTTCTCCCACTTTGCTATCTTATCCCCTTCCACTGATATCCCTCTAGCATCGCATTGCACACATTTTCTCTCCTTATCTCACAGCCTTTGTCTTTTCATCTCTTCCCTTTGAACAATCATCTGCCAATCAAACCCCCTCATCTGTATACACCTATCACTCCCTAGGCTTTGCCTGCCCCCACCACTCTTCCAGCTTCCTTCTCCGTTCCCACTACAATTAGTGTGAAGAAGAGTTCTGATCCAAAACATCACCTTTTTATGTTCTCCAGAGATGTTGCCGGACCCGCTAAGTCACTCCATCACTGTGTCTTTTTCAGGCGAAGATGGAACAGATAGAGGAACTGTCGCAGGCATGGATTGTTGTGCTGGCAAGAGCATGCGAGGGTCACTAGGTACAGATTGAAATGAACTTGTATGATCTGGATAATAAGGAGGAGGGATTGGCTCCTTCACAGGCAGAAGATGTTGTCTGTTTCGTCGGTAGGTGCCAGGTCCAAGCAGAGTCTTTGTGTGTGAGATGGTGCAATGGGGCTGATATTTCACTGAAATCTGGAATGAATTTGCTCAAATAGTTCACCATGCCAAGGAACCTCTGTAAGCTGGGCACATCCGTGGGTGTGTCATATCCGGCAAACAATTGCTCATGGATTGTTGAAATACTTCACTGGCAGAACTCATACCAAAGGGCAGCCTCAAAAATGTATAACGTCCGAACGGAGTACTGAAAATTGTCAGCTTGGAGAATTTATGTCCAATGGAATCTGCCAGAATGAATTCTTGGCATCTAACACTGTGAATACAGTTGCGTCGGCCATCTGCGCCACAATCTCGTCCACCGAACGCATTGGATAACGTGGTCTCTTAATTGCTGTATTTAAGGTATTGGGGTTAATATAAATCTGTATCTCATCTTTATTCTTCTTAGTAGTGACAACCATTGAGGAGACCCAGTCTGAGGGTTCTGTTAGGGGAGTAATCACACCAAGAGCCACCATTCTGTTAAGTTCACTTTGTACACAATCCTGCATAGCATGGGGAATCCTGAGAGCTGGACGAACAACTGGGATTGCCTCAGGGTCAATAGTAATCGTATATCTCACAGGCAACCTGTCCAGCTCGTCGTTAAACAAATCCTTGTACTGTGTTGTGTAAAAATGTGATGTGTAAAATCATAGCCTATAGTCAGTGGACAGACTAAACGGCTGAAGGAAATCAAACCCATGTCATGGCTCAAATTACGCAACATTTCCCGTGACCATGCGGAATAATCGATTCACCTGCTCAACGATTATTGTCAAGGCAGACCCGTACCCCGTTGTCCATAGCAGAGCAAACGTTAATCCCACTTCTGACACCATGTTGATTTGTAGTCCTTATAATAACAGTGGCCTTGCACCATGTCAGGTTATATAGAGTTTATTAGGAACATGCAATACAAGTTCTCACTTGAGAGTTCCCTTTAAGACTGACGGAATGCAGCAGACCGCGACACTAACAAGCTAGTGCGCGTAACTACAAATGCATGACTCATAGCATGAGCCACTAATCTACAGCGGGGGGTGGGGGAGGCTTTCTGGAGCGCTAGTAGGGGTGTTGTGGGTCAAGTCAAGTCAAGCATAGTGAGTGCAGGGCCAACAATCCATTTCAAGTCAAGTCAATCCATTTCAAGTCAAGTAAAGTTAATACATTTCAAGTCAACTCAATCCATTTCAAGTCAAGTCAATCCATTTCAAGTCAAGTCTAGTCAAGTCATCAATCCATTTCAAGTCAAGTCAATCCATTTCAATTATTGGCCAAGTATTCACATACAAGGAATTTGCCTTGGTGCTCCGCCCACAAGTTACAACATGGCATACAGTGACAGTTACGAACGACTCAGAAAACACTACACATTAATAATAATAAAACATTAATGATCAAGCATGTGAACCAACAAAATACCAGATCAATGGGAGGCTACAGATTTTTGGCTGTTGAGTCGAGCAATTACTTGTGGATAAAAACTGTTTTTATGTCTGGCTGTGGTAGCTTTGACAATCCGGAGTCGCCTTCTAGAGGGAAGTGATTCAAAGAGGTTGTGGCCAGGGTGAGAGGGGTCAGAGATGATCTTGCCCTCCCGCTTCCTGGCCCTTGCAGTGTACAGTTCATCAATGGAAGGAAGGTTGCAGCCAATAACCTTCTCTGCTGATCGGACAATTCGCTGCAGCCTCCAGGTGTCATGCTTGGTGGCTGAGCCAAACCAGACCACGATGGACATAAATGTCAATACTCTGAGGCTAATTTAACTCATACCTTTATAAATTGCATAAAAATTAAAACATTTTGGGTGGATATTTTTAAATTTTTTTCCGTAGTGGTTAATATTCAACTGGATCCCGATCCTAAATTAATAATACTGGGCATATCTGAACAATACCTAAAACTGACAATAAACCAAAGAAATTCCTGGATTATAGTATAATAACTGGGAAAAAAATAATATTAAAATTTTGGACAAACCCTGCAACCCCTACAATAAAAATGTGGATTATGGAGATGTCGGAGACCTTAAATCTGGAAAAAATTAGATTTGTCTAAATTGACAAACCTGAATTATTTATTAGAATATGGTCGCCGTTCATAGATTATTTGAGGGGGTAGAATGGGCCAGCGCTGAGGCTTGACGGAAGCTTGAACCCAGGACTAGACAAATAGTTTTGTTTTCTTACCTACGGACCTATCTCCTAAGTTGTATTATGGATAGTTTATTTTATGTTTCTAAGTATTTTTTTTTCTTTCTCTTTATTTATTCTATCTATTAAAAAAAATAATAATAATTAGAGTCAATGTTAATATGTAACCGATAAATGTAGACTCCTGCTACATTGGTAGTGGAGTCCTTGGAATCCTGAATATTTAATATGTAACCGTTTAACAAAGTTGGTAATGGTTTGGACTAGGATATGTACATGCCTCTAATAAAAGTTAACTATAAAAAGAAGGTGAGAACAGAGTCTACGATAGCTGTGTAGAATTGGACCATCAGTACGTGGAAGAATGTGCTTCCTCAGCTGCCGTAGGAAGTACATCTTTTGTTGTGCCTTTTTGACTGCGGAGTCGATGGTGGTCCCCCACTTAAGGTCCTTGGAGATGATGATTCCCAGAAACGTAAAAGACTCCACAGATGTGGTGTTGATGATGGTGAGTGGGGTGAGGGGAGAGGAAGCTCTCCTAAAGTCTACTATCAATTCCACTGTCTTAAGAGCATTGAGCTCTAGGTTGTTGCGATGACACCAGGACGCCAGCTGTGACACTTCCTGTCTGTAGGCAGATTCCTCCACATCCTGGATCAGTCCAATCAGGGTTGTGTCATCCGCAAACTTGAGAAGCTTGACAGAGGTGTCTGTGGAGGTGCAGTCGTTGGTGTAGAAAGAGTAGAGGAGAGGAGAAGTCAATCCATTTTGTCAAGTATAAAGTATAAAGTATCCTTTATTGTAATTCAGACTTTTCAGTCTGAACGAAATTGCGTACCTTGCAGTCATAACATAGAATAAAATAACAGAACACACAATGAACACAGTTTAACATCCACCACAATTAGTCTACCAGGCACCTCCTCACTGTGATGGAAGGCAAAAGTCTTAAAGTCCTTGTCTCTTCCCTCAGTGTTCTCCCTCTGAGTTGAGGCGATCCAGGCTTTCGATGTTGGGCCCCCCCGCCGGGTGATGGTAAGTCCCGCGGCCGAATCCGAATTCCGCAAATGGGCCGGTTCAAACTCCGCGGCCCAGGGCGGATGAAGCTGCCACCCTCCAGTCCAGCGGACAAAGCTGTTGTTGCGGGAGCTCCGGAGAATCGGTCACCAACTTAGGACCTGCGAGCTCCCGACGTTGTCGTTCACTGGGCCCGTGGCCGGGTCCACTGGGCCCACGGCCGAGCCCACTGGGCCCGCGGCCGAGACTCCGAGGCTCCGAGGTCATGTTGCCGCCACCGCAACGCCACCACAGCCCCGAAGTCAGCCGCCCCGCATTGGTAAGTCCTGGCTCTGCCTCCAGAGCCTCAAGGTCGGTTCCAGTTGGAGGCCGCCAGCTCCGCGATTAGGCCTCAGCGCAGATGGAGACGGAGACGGAGATACAACAAGAAAAGGTTGCATCCCTCCCGATCCCACCCCCCATACATACACAACTAAAATAAAATAAATAAACTAAAACAACAGGACAAAAGAAAACAAAAAAAAAGAAAAAGCAGACAGACTGCAGGCGAACCGCAGCTGCAGGGGCAGCGCCGCCACTTCTGGATCAATCCATTTCAAGTCAAGTCCAGTCAAGTCAAGTCAATCCATTTCAAGTCAAGTCAATCCATTTCAAGTCAAGTCAAGTCAATCCATGGCATTGTCAGTTCATTTTCAATTTTGCATTGCAGTTTCAAGCAAAGGCATGGCAGGCCAAACAACTCGTGGCATTATCATTTAATTTCCAAATTTGCATTGCAGTTTCAAGCAAAAGCAGGGCAGGCCAAACAACTCATAGCATTGTCATTTCATTTTCAATGTTGCATTGCAGTTTCACGCACGGGCAGGGCAGGCCAAACAACTCATGGCATTTTCATTCATTTTCAATTTTGCATTGCAGTTTCAACACAGGCAGGGCAGGCCAAACAACTCATGGCATTGACATTTCATTTCCAATTTTGCATTGCAGTTTCGTGCATGGGCAGGGCAGGCCAAACAACTCATGGCATTGTCATTTCATTTTCAATTTTGCATTGCAGTTTAAAGCGGGGTCAGGGCATGCGAAACAACTCATTGCATTGTCATTAACGGCTAACAAATTATTTATTGCAAGTACATTGCAGACTCACAGTTCAGTTGATTCACAGCATCACAGTTGTGGCCTCTCCCTCGCGATCTTCCAGAGTGACTGACTTATGTCCTGGCATCCGGGGTGTTGTAGTCCTGACCCCCCTCTCCCCCCCCCCCCCCCCCCCCGCCCCGGAAGGGGCGTTGCCTTGATTATGGTGATTGACAGGCGAGAACCAATCAGTTGATCTCAAGATTTCTTAAACACCAATAACTTTTATTTTTCATCGATCAAAAACATCCTCGGGGCTGCCTCAGCGGAGGAGGACTGTGAGTAAGATGGCCAAAAATCATAACGATATATAGGGTAGCGTTTTTTCTAAAATCAATATACAGCACAGACAGGAAGTGTTCAAGATGTGACTTTTAATTATATGGATATCACATTTCCATAAGTATTCAGGCCCTTTGCTATGACACTCAAAATTGAGCTTTGGTGCATTCTGTTTCTATTGATTATCCTTGAAATGTTTCTACAACTTGATTGGAGTCCACCAGTGGTAAATTAAATTGATTGTACGTGTTTTGGAAAGGCACACACCTGTCTATATATGGTCCCACAGTTGACAGTGCATGTCAGAATAAACACCAAGCCATTAAGACAAAGGAATTGTCCGTAGAGCTCAGAGACAGGATTGTGTCGAGACACAGATCTGGGGAAGGGTATAAAACAATTTCTGCAGCATTGCAGGTCCCGAAGAGCACAGTGGCCTCTGTCATTTTTAAATGGAAGAATTTTGAAACCACCAGGACGCTTCATAGAGCTGGCCGCCAAACTGAGCAATCGTGGGAGAAGGGCCTTGGTCAGGGAGGTGACCAAGAACTCGATGGTCACTCTGACAGAGCTCCAGAGTTCCTCCGTGGAGATGGAGAAACTTCCAGAAGGACAATGATATCTGCAGCACTCCACCAATCAGACCTTTATAGTAGAGAGTGGCCAGATGGAAACCCCTCCTCAGTAAAAGGCACATGAAAGCCCGCTTGGAGTTTGCCAAAAGGCAACTAAACAAGATTATCTGGTCTGATGAAACCAAGATTTAATTCTTTGGCCTGAATGCCAAGTGTCACATCTGGAGGAAACCAGGCACCGCTCATCACCTGGCCAATACCATACCTACGGTGAAGTATGGTGGTGGCAGCATCATGCTCTGGGGGTGTTTTCAGCGGCAGGAACTGGGAGACTAGTCAGGATCGAGGGAAAGATGAATGCCATAGAGGGAGTGCAGAGAAGGTTCACCAGACTGATTCCCTGGGATGTCAGGACTGTCTTATGAAGAAAGACTGGATAGACTCGGTTTATACTCTCTGGAATTTAGGAGATTAAGAGGGGATCTTATAGAAACTTACAAAATTCTTAAGGGGTTGGACAGGCTAGATGCAGGAAGATTGTTCCCGATGTTGGGGAAGTCCAGGACAAGGGGTCACAGCTTAAGGATAAGGGGGAAATCCTTTAAGACCGAGATGAGAAAGAATTTTCTTCACACAGAGAGTGGTGAGTCTCTGGAACTCTCTGCCACAGAGGGTAGTTGAGGCCAGTTCATTGGCTATATTTAAGAGTGAGTTGATGTGGCCCTTGTGGCTAAGGGGATCAGAGGGTATGGAGAGAAGGCAGGTACGGGATACTGAGTTTGGATGATCAGCCATGATCATATTGAATGGCGGTGCAGGCTCGGGCTGAATGGCCTACTCCTGCACCTAATTTCTATGTTTCTATGTTTCTATGTAAAGATGAACGGAGCAAAGTATACAGAAATCCTTGATGAAAACGTGCTCCAGAGCATTCAGGACCTCAGACAGGGCAGAGGTTCACCTTCCAACAGGACAATGATCCTAAGCACACCGCCAAGACAACGCAGGAGTGGCTTTGTGACGTCTGGGAATGTGCTTGAGTGGGCCAGCCAGAGCCCGGACTTGAATCCGATCGAATATCTCTGGAGGGTCCTGAAAATAGCTGTGCATCGACGCTCCCCATTCAATCTGAGAGAGCTTGAGAGGATCTGCAGAGAAGAATGGGAGAAATTACCCAAATACGAGTGTGCCAAGCTTGTAGCGTCATACCCCAGAAGACTGAGGCTGTAATCACTTGATTGATGATAAACAAAATGAATTTAATCAATTTTCGAATTATGCTGTAACGTAACAAAATGTGGAAAAAGTGAAGGGGTCTGAATACTTTCTGAATGCACTGTATAGTATACTTTCAGCCATCCGGTATTCATAGGGAATGGCAATGACAGTTGCCTTAATATGCCAGTGGCATGAAGATTGCTAAAAAAACTTTGCATTACACAGTAGTATTATGTGCATAATTCTTTAAATAAAGTAAAGAATGTTTATTTGTCTTATACAACGGATATGAACCAGAAAAATGAAATTTTTACTTAGTTTTATCGGCACAATAAATGCAATAATAAGGAAAAAATTACAATCAAATAGTCTAGGTAAACTAGACCTGCACAAAAGCCAAAGTATTTAGAGCAACCATAGTAGTCTGCAGTCTGCAAAGTTTGTATTGCTTCAATGCTGAGGTAAAGTTGTGGCTGGCGTAGTGCAGGGTAGTTGAATAGCCTGATGTTTCATGTACAGTAATTGTTCTTGACCCTGGAGATAATGGTTTTCAGGCTCCAGTCATTTTCCCCAGATGGTAGCAGTGAGAAGAAGAGAGCACTGCCAAGGCGGTGTGAGTCTTTGATGATATTGGCTGCATTGTTGAGGTCATGCTTCCTGTAGATCCCTTTAAAGATAGGGAGGTCTGTATCCTGGATGGACTAGGCAATGACCACTGTTTTTTTAGAATCTTCTTTGTTCTTGAGCATTTAGAAACATAGAAACATAGAAAATAGGTGCAGGAGTAGGCCATTCGGCCCTTCGAGCCTGCACCGCCATTCAATATGATCATGGCTGATCATCCAACTCAGTATCCTGTACCTGCCTTCTCTCCATACCCCCTGATCCCTTTAGCCACAAGGGCCACATCTAACTCCCTCTTAAATATAGCCAATGAACTGGCCTCAACTACCTTCTGTGGCAGAGAATTCCAGAGATTCACCACTCTCTGTGTGAAAAATGTTTTTCTCATCTCGGCCTGGTTTGGAAATTTGAATTTCCAAACCAGGCCGTGTTGCAAACAGTCAGTATTCACTCCATTGTATACTTGTAGAAGTTCAATAGAGTCTTCAGCAACATGCAAAATCTCTTCTAACATCTGAGGAAGTGAAGGCGTTGGTGAGGGTTCTTTGCAATGGCAATCAACAATGTGCTTGGCCCAGGACAGATCAACAGAGATATATGTACACCTGAGAATTTGAAGTTGTTAATTCTCTCTGGTGCGGTCCCACCAATGAAGACAAGTATATGATCCCTCTGCTTTCCCTTCCTGTAGTCAACAGTCAGCTCCTTGGTCTCCTAAATGTCATAGCAAGATTGTTATTCTGGCCCCACTTTGTGAGGGAGTGATTAAACCCCACTATTGTAAGGGTTCAGGAGAGGATTCTAACTTGTAAAGAGGATTCTAACCGATAGAGGCCAGGGAGAGGATTCTGACACATCTGTGGATGAAGTTACCAGAACTGTCCTTGAGAAAGGATTGATGGCACTGTATAGCGGTAGAAGGGGAGTGATGGATGCGACCCTTATCAGTAGAGACTAGTGATGGATGCGACCCTTGTCAGTAGAGGCTTGCTTTTAATTCAGATACAAGAAAACTGAGACAGGTCAGTTGGAGGTGAGCAAACTGGGGCAGGTCATTTACAACTGTGCATGCTTAATGAAATAAATGAATATTACTAACACACCCCTGGTCATGAAACTGCTCATTACCATGAACATGCGATGTATGATGTGGGAGGTACTGGGGGGGACGTACCTATAGACTGTGCACCTAAGTGCTCTGATTGGGGAGGGCCAGAAGGGGAGGTTAAATGTAGAATTGTGTGTATAAAGGGGCTTTACTTTCCTGACTTAGGTGTGTCTCAACTTGGAGAGGCACCCGACTCTGCAGACTCGCAAATAAAGCATTTCTTGTTTCCATGATTTAGTCTCCGAGTAGTGATTGTGAGCACAACCTATATCTCACAGCTTCACCGGATTATCACTCTCCCTCCTGAACTCTGACACATCATTAAAATCATGATTAAAATCATCCTACAACAATGATATTGTTGCCAAATTTAAAGATGCCATTGGAGCTGTGTCTGGCTCCATAGTCATGGGTATAGAGAGCAGAGCAGGGATCTGAGCACACAGCCCTCGGGTACCTCTATGTTGATGGGCAGTGAGATGGAGGTGCTGTTGCCAATCTGTACTGATTGAGGTCTGCTGGTGAAGTCAAGGATCCAGTTGCATAGAGAGGAGTAGAGATTCAATTCCCTGAGTTTTACGATGAGTTTGGAAAGGATGATGGTGTTGAACAGAGCTGTAGTTGATGAACAACAGCCTGACACATGTGTTCCTATTGTCCAACTGATCCAGTGCAGAGTGGAGAGCCAGTGAGATTACATCTCTAGTTGATGGTTATGGCGGTAGGCAAATTGAAATGGGTCCAGGTGATTACTCAGGTAGGAGATGATTTGCACGATAACTAACCTCTCAAAATTACCAAATTCCATTCTTATCCTTTGAAATAACACATTGAAAAATTTACACTGCAACTATATATTTTAAGGCTAAGATAGTTGATGTACAATACTGCAAAAATAAATTGAATTCTCAGAATGTTTTGACTATTGTATGCGAATTCTGGATGTATAAAGTTTAGTTGCATACTTTCCACTGTCCACAAACTTAAGTTTCCAAAGTTCTGCAGCCAATATCCTAACAGTGGCACAGCCTGCAGAGCTGCTGCCTCACAGTGGCAGATACACAGGTTCAATCCTGATTCTTGGTGCAGTCTCTGTGAAGTTTGCCTGTTCCCTCTGCAATCAGGTGTTCTTGTTTTGAGACATTGAGTATTCACATTGGAAACAGGCTATTCAGCCCACCATGTCTGCACTAACGCGTGGGCACCCATACATATTAATCCCATCTTTCAGCATTTGGTCCATAGCCTCCTACGCCTAGGCAATTCAAGTGCTTGACTACCATGCTCTCAGTCAGTATATTCCAAGTACTCACCATTTTCTGAGAGACAAATGTCCCCCCTCAGATCCCCTTTAAATCTCTTTTCTCTGACTTGAATATATGTCTTCCCGTTTGCCTAGCTCTGATAACGGGAAAGGTTTCCTAGAGTCTGCCTTTATCTATACCCCTAATAATTCTATACACCTCACTCATGTCCTCTCTTAACTTCCTCCTCTCCAGAAAATAACAGACCTAGCTCATCCAGTCTCCCCTTATAACTGAAATGCTTAATCCCATGCAACATCCTGATGACATTTTCTGTAGCCTCTTCAGTGCTATCACATCATCATACATCGTAAAAACATATGACTTGGTAGGGTAATTGACCACCATAAATTGTCCCTAGTGTGTAGATGAGTGGAAGAATCTGGGGGAAGTTGCTGAGAATGTGGGGAGAGTGAAAAATGGCTTTAATGTTGGATTAGTGTTAATGAATGATTTGTGGTCATTGCAGACTCCATGGGTCGATGGACATGTTTCTATGCAGTGTCTCTTTATGGCTCTCTTTAATATCCATTATTGTCATATCAGTATTTGTTAATTTTCATTCATGATCCTCATTTCTAATTCAATGTAAAAATCAGTGATTCTGATAAACAAGACTGATAAAATTCTGATAAAAATATATGTTCCAGTGAATGTATAGGTTGAATAATGGTTGTTAAAGGTTTATCCCAACTACAAAAGGTGAACAACCACAAAACTCAACATAAAAAAAGAATATTTTGAAAACAAACCATTTACTTACCCTCAACAATCAATTATCATTTAAACCTATAGTTGGGATGATAAAAGGCCATGCTTGCGCACTATGCAACCTCTCAGCTGTAACAATGACAGCAGAGAAAGAGATGAAGCAAAATCTTTGAAATAATTACTAAAGAGATCCCTGGAGAAATAAAAATCTGAGACCAATAGAACTGAGCAACAACATGAATTATTAATTACACAGCATTGCCCATTAACTATTTAAATTGAAAACTACAGGATATAGTCACTTAACATACACCAATATTGCTAGAAACACTGAAATAGGATCAGAACATGGGGGAAATGTTCAGCACAGCAGGCAGTATCTGTAGAGAGGGAAGCTTCAAGTCGCTGAATTCCTCATGTTTTGTCACAGCAGATCTTTCATCAATCTGAGATATATCTTTATTTTTTTTCCCACAGATACAACCAACCTGCTAAGTATTTCCAGTATAGACAAAAATGCCTACCTTCGATTTTCCAGCACCTGCAGTTCCTTCTTAAACTTTTAAGTATTTCCAGTATCTACTGTTTTTATTACTAACATTTCTTAATTTTGTTGACACAAGAAACTGCAGATGCTGGAATCTAGAGCAAAAAAACCCCAAAGTTTTGGAGGAACTCGGTGAATCAGGCAGCATCTGTGGAGAAAATGGAACAATTAAAGTTTTGGGTTAGTACTCTTCTTCAGACTGACGGAGAAGGGGAGGGGGGGGGGGTGGGAAGGAGTAAAGGGCCTGTTCCACTTAGGCAATTTTTTTTGGCAACTGTTACAGTCGTAGCAAGTCGCCGAAAAAGCGGCGACTGAACCTCTCCTACGAAAATGTCTATGACAACCTACCACCTAGTCGATGGCAAGCTACCAACAACCGGCGACCCAATCATTGTGACTTAGGACGTCCACCTACGACCACACCTACGACCACACAGGCGACAACCTACGACAACCGAAGTCAACCTACATCCGTCCGCTACACAGTACGACAAGCAACGACCCTGACGGCGACAACTGAAGACAATTCAGTCGCCGGTACTGTCGCCGGTTGATGTAGGATGACGTAGGTTGTCGCCAATGGAATTCACCGAGGTCATTACCCGGCGACAACCAATGACACCGGGCGTCATCCTGACGACAACCTACGACAACACCTACGACAGGAGAAGTCAGGCAATGTCAAGCCCACTGTCGCTGAAAAAAATTGCCGTAGTGGGACAGGCCCTTAAGGCCTAGTGGATCTCCCGGGTGTTAACCATTTTAAGTTCCCATGCCGACCTTCCTCATTTTGGCCTCCTCCAATGCCAGAGTAAGACCACACACAAACTGGAAGAACCTGCACTTTCATTTTCATTTGGGTAACTGATAACCCAATGATGTGAACATTTGAATTTTCCAATTTCAAATAATATCCCATCTCTTTTCCTGCCATTTCCCACCCTGGTGTCTACATATTTCTCCCAGCACCGCCTACCACCCTAGTCACCCTGCTTCATTCCCCTTCTCCATAAATCATTTCCCATCCCCGTCCCATATTTCCCTTTTATCGCTCCTCTTTTACCACCCCTGCCCACCCCATCCCCTTCCAACCATATCCCTCTCTTTGGCTTTACATTTCACTTACCTTCTCCCCTGATCTGGCATCCTTTAGTACTCTTTTTCATTTCTACCCTTTGTCACTTACTCCACTCATCTGCCATTCATAGCTCACCTACCTGTATCCACTTATCACTTGCCAGGCTCTGCCCCACTCCCATCTCTTTTCCAGCTTTCTCTCACTGTAGTCCATCACTTCGGCTTGCACTATAATGGTTAATTTATTGTATTATTTTTATAAATGTATATTTATTTGTGTGTTGTTGCATTAATGTGCCTGTAAAAGCTGCAGCAAGTAATACATTAATTGTTCCGTTTCTGGTGCATATATGGCAATTAAACACTGTTGACTCTCGCAAATCTTGCTTGCAACAGCATCATAAACACATAGGCTCAGACAACACGCAAAACATAAATTATACATAAGTTATGCAAGACAGTGAAAAGGAAAACAGCAAAATCAAGGCATTACTGCAAAATACAGTTAAAAAACAAGTTCCATGGTAGTGCAAGATATGGACCAGAGTTTCTGTTGCACATTTCCACATACCTTGACTCCATCCTATCCCCCTTTGTTAAATCCCTCCCCACCTATGTTCAAGACACCTCAGACACTCTCTGTCGGCTCCGCGCATTCCATTCTCCAGGCCCCCATCCTCTCATCTTCACCATGGACGTCCAGTCACTCTACGCCTCCATCCCCACCAGGATGGTCTCAAAGCCCTCCGGTTCTTCCTCGACCAGAGGAGCAACCCATACCCATCCACTGACACCCTCCTCCGCCTAGCGGAGTTGGTCCTTACCCTCAATAACTTCTCTTTTGACTCCTCCCATTTCCTCCAAACACAAGGTGTAGCTATGGGCACACGCATGGACCCCAGTTACGCTTGCCTCTTTGTCCGGTACTTCAAACAATCCTTGTTCTCGGCGTACCAGGGCCCCATCCCGGACCTCTACCTCCGTTACATCGACGACTGCTTTGGAGTTACCTCCTGCACCCACACACAACTGACTGACTTCATCCATTTCACCACCAACTTCCATCCGGCACTCAAATACACTTGGACCATTTCCGACATTTCCCTACCATTCCTTGACCTCACCATCTCTATTGCAGGTGATACATTCCTGACCGACATCCACTAAAACCAACTGACTCCCACAGCTACCTAGACTACTCTTCCTCCCACCCTGCTTCCTGTAAGGACTCCATCCCCTATTCCCAATTCCTCCGTCTACGCCGCATCTGCTTCCAGGATGAGGTGTTCCACACCAGGTCATCACAAATGGCCTCATTCTTCAGAGAACGGGGATTCCCCATCCCCGCTATAGATGAGGCTCGCACCAGGGTCTCCTCCATACCCCGCAACACTGCCCTCGCTCCCCATTCCCCCACTCGCAACGTCCCCCTGGTCCTCACCTTTCACCCCACCAGCCGGCACATACAACAGATAGTCCTCCGCCAGTTTCGCCACCTCCAACGTGACCCCTCCACTCGCCACATCTTCCCATCTCCCCCCGTCTGCCTTCCGCAAAGACCGCTCCCTCCGCAACTCCCTTGTCAATTCTTCCCTTCCCTCCCGCTCTACCCCTTCCCCAGGCACTTTCCCTTGCAACCGCAAGAGATGCTACACTTGTCCCTTCATCTCCATTCTCCACTCCTTTCAGGGACCCAAGCAGTCCTACCAGGTCCGACAGAGGTTCACCTGCACCTCCTCCAACCTCATCTACTGCATCCGCTGCTCCAGATGTCAGCTGATCAATATCGGTGAGACCAAGCGGAGGCTTGGCGATCGTTTCGCCGAACACCTCCGCTCGGTCCGCAATAACCAACCCGACCTCCCGGTGGCTCACCACTTCAACTCCTCCTCCCATTCCGTATCCGACCTCTCGGTCCTGGGCCTCCTCCACGGCCAGAGTGAGCAACACCGCAAGTTGGAGGAACAGCACCTCATATTCCGCTTGGGGAGTCTGCATCCTCTGGGCTTGAACATTGAATTTTCTCAATTCTGTTAACCCTTGCTGTCTCCCCCCCCTTCCCACCTCTCCCTCAGCCCTTGGGCCCTGGCATTCCGTCTCTCTCCCCCACCCAAGTCGCACTAGCTTCTCATTTTCACACTACAAACAGCTTGTAATGACCTGTTTCCTTTATCATCGTTACTTTTTTGCATATATTTAATTCATTGTTCTTTATCTCTCCACATCACCATCTATATCTCTCGTTTCCCCGATCCCTAACCAGTCTGAAGAAGGGTCTCGACCCGAAACGTCGCCTATCTCCTTCGCTCCTTAGATGCTGCTGCACCCGCTGAGTTTCTCCAGCCTTTTGTGTACCCTCGATTTTCCAGCATCTGCAGTTCCTTCTTTAACACTTAGGATTGTGTGGGTCAGTTCAAGATCCTGATGGTTGCAGCTGTTCCTGATCTTGGTGTGAGACTTCAGGCTTTTGAACCTCCTGCCCAATGGGTACGGAAGAAGGCATGGCATGGATGGCAGGGATCCTTGATGATCGTTGCTTTTGATGGTGGGGAAGAATATATATGTGATGGACTGAACTAAATCCACCACTCTCTGCACCATTTTGCATTCCTGTGCATTGGAATTCTAGTACCAAGCCATGATGCACCAGTCAGGAAACTTTCTACAGTAGATCTGCAGAAATTTGTTATAGTAGGTTTAGGTTTAGGTTCATTATTGTCACATGTTGTTGGAGCTCCACTCAAGCAGGTGTTCTATTGCTCTGCTATATGCTGACTCATCACCACCCGTGATTCAGCCAACAACAGCGGTGTCTTCAGCAAATGTATAGATGGCATTGCAGCTGTGCTTAATTGCACAGTTGCGGGTGTAAAGAGAGTAGAGCAGGGTTAGGCACATAGCCTTGAGGTGCACCTGTATTAGTGGTCAATGAGGAGGAGATGTTATTACTGATCCACACTGATTTATGTCTGCCATTTGAGGAAGGCAAGGATCCAGTCTTAACAGCCATAAGGCCATAAGAAGTAGGAACAGGAATAGGCTACTCAGCCCTTTGAACCTGCTCCTTCATTCAATATGATCACGGCTAATTCAACATTACTCAATTTACATTCTTGCTCTTTCCTCCTAACCCTTGATTCCCTGACTCATCTATCCCATTCAGCCTAAAATAGACCCATGGATTCAGCCCAACAGATTATTGTGGCAAGGAATTTCAAAGACTTGCTGATGAGGTGCTGCTTTTATGGTTTCTTCAGTACCAGGACTAGTATGCAACTCCTGGTCATAGAGCTGGGCAAAGATACAGCATGCACAAGCTCTTCACATCACCAGGTCTGAGCCAATCATCGAGGACCCATATTTACTCTAACTCTGACCGATTTTATACTCTTACATTTCCATCAACTACTTGCATATTCTACCACAGATTTACACCCTAGGTCAACTTACAGAGGACAATTATAACCTACCAACTTGCACATTTTAGGGATGTGGAAGGAAATCAGAGGACTCTGAGGAAACATGCAGTCACAAGGAGAATTTACAAATTCTATGTAGACAGCATTGAAAGTCAGGATCAAGCCAGGTCTGCTGATGCTGGGAGGCAGCAACTCTACTAACTGAGTCACTCTGCCTTCACAATTTTTTTGTAAAGCAAAATGCAGAAGATGATCACATTCATTGATGATTGTAAGATCATTCACTTTTTTATTCTGTGCACCATGGATGCCTTTTCAGTTCTAACAATCGCACATTGCAGTGAATTAAAAAATGACCACTCAAGATTTTCATCACACAGACTAAAGTCAACATAATTATTTGCAAAGTATTGGTACCATCATCTTCTTGGCAACTTATGAGTAATTTAGAGTCATGTTGGCTTCCCGTTTTAGCTTGGATGTATGAAATAAAAAAGACCCCAAGTTGTTTTGAGTGCTGGTGTTATTTCCTACCAATGACCAGAGCGGAAATAAAAATCATAATGTAAGAAGCATGACCCTTGAAATCTATTCTTCATCAACTAATGGAGAAAAATGGGCCTGGTGAAAAGCTTGTTAGACTTCATGCAGCCAAAAGCAATGCAAATCTTTGTGGTGCTAACCAAACAATAAAATAATGATAGATGAAAACTGCAGGTCAGACCAGGGTGAAATATTCTCAGTCTGAAGAAGGGTCACGACCCTTCACCGATTCCTTTTCTCCAGAAATGCTGCCTGATCCAGTGAGTTACTCCAGCTTTTTGTATCTGTCTTCGGTTTAAACCAGCATCTGCAGTTCCTCCCTACACAGAGATATTTGGAGTTGGTTGTGGTACTCATATAGTTCATAGATTGGACAGCAGTTGACTGTCTTCCTCTTGGAGTGCTTTGTTATGGATCTATAATGCACTTTCACATTTACACTGATCATGTTGCAGAACTGAAGGAGTTGCTAATCTGTGAGCCTTGAGTGTGCCACCACACATCATATATCTCTTGGACCAACATCAGACAGGGTTCAAACAATCTGCTGGAGGAACCTCAGCAAGTTGAACAGTGTCTGTCAGGGAAAGGAATTGTTAATGTTTTAGGTCAAAACCGTACATCAAGGTGTTGACCCCCCCCCCCCCACTGGAACTGAAGCATACTTGCTATTGTAGATGGAAGAGGCTACTGAGAAAAATGAATAATTGGTGACCTAATTTGTATTGCAAATCCATCTCTTTTGAGAGAATTTAACAGAGAGGCTCAGAAATATGTTATAATGGCATCCTCTTGCAATTTTGGTTGAGGATAGGGAAATTATTGAAGGGGAATTACAGAATGCAGTCAGTTTTTTCCTCAAATGCTTTGGGTTACCTGGACATGTAGAAACCAACTTTTCAGTGCTCTGATAATAATTTGAATCGACCTTCATGATGAACATAACCAAATAGATTGCCACTTTCCATGCAGGAATTGCCAACCCATGTTTAATAGACTGAAATTGTCATTTTTTTGAATGAACGTTGCAAAAACAATAAACCCTTGACCAATGTCTCTGTGGAACCCTCACAAATGGGTTTCTGAAGTCTAAAACATTGTTTTTTAAAGAAATGGATAGAAATGCTCAGTGAAATACTCAGATCAGACAAAAGCAAGTGAAATATGAGACACCGAACCTTGAAATCTAGGACCAACCACACAATCATCTACGCATATTGCGTCTACCTGGCAGCATACTGCCATTGTGACTCTTTTCAATAATGAACATAGTACGGACACCTGAAAAGTTACATATCAATGAGGAATATTTTCTTGCAGGTAAACTTTGAACTTGGCTGTATACCCCTTTATGATAAACGTTTGAAAGACAAATTGACCTTTTAAAATACAAGCAACTAGAAGCATTGCAAACAGATGACACAAAAGCAAAAAGGCAAGTCTTTTCAAAGAGCTACATAAGTTTTGCCATTTTGCTCTAGTATTAACATTGTGATACATTGGAATAATTGGCAGAGCTATTTCTTCGTAGTATTTTGATGTTGGATGGAAAGGTTTGTTTAATTTCAGTGTTTTTCAACAATTTGTGCAAAAGGAGAGAGTCAGAGGATTGCATGTTCGGTCGGGATACTCCTTCCCTGCCTTGTGGTTGCCACATATTTCAACAATGGAAAAATCCCAGTAACACCCGATAGCCAATGTCAGTTGGAAACATATGTCAGATCCATATACAACTCGCAGGGATATCTGTTTACACCCATTTTAATTTTATTTTCAATGGAAGCTTCCTTGATAATTTCAATAAACCTAAGTCTTATTAAAGGAGAAAGCTCAGGACAACTTACAGCAGTAGCTTATACATAGAGTAATGTGTTTCAAACAATTGCTTAGCAAACATGTTTTGTAGCAAAATATATAATACTATAAGGAGGACATTCAAATGAGCATAATTAAAATATGCTCTAAGAATCTAAGATCTAAGAATATTTTAGTGTTCATTTTTTGCTCCACATCCTATAATCAATGAACAATTTTATCATCACATTACAAATACAAAGTCACACTAAATACCTATTTTATTATCAAGACGACCTCTCAAGCTTGGTAGTGTGCCATACAGGTGTGACAATGCTGTCTCTTGGATCAGTTCAATAGGAAAAGGTGCAAAGTGCATTGTATATACACAGGCAAATTAAAGTCTACAAATATTTCACCATGATTTTGACACTCCAATGCAAGCATTCCTTTCATTCTCATTTAAATGTTGTATTGAAAGACTTCAGTGGTGCAAATTCCATGGCAATATGTCAGGTTATCATAAAATAGACTGCAGAAGCAAAGTCTAGGAAGAAGAATCAAGCTTCAGTTAGTGAACAGTAAAAGCACACGCACATAAATAGGATCTGATTTTACATTTCATACTTTTGCATAGATTTTGTCTCTTATAGATGTTAAATGCTTTCCAAGTGCAATCAATTTGGATTTTAGTTCTTTACTAATTGTTTGGAAAATCCATTTGGATTTGCTGCTAGTGGTTATTACCCTCAAGGGAGTAAGTTTCTTTGGTGAAAAACATGATACATTTCAAGCCAGTTGTAAGTTAAGTATGCAGTGAAGAATTTTAAGCCTGAGCAGATTTTGCTTGATGGGAATGTTGAATGAATGAGAAACCTATTTTGTAGCCAGGTTTCAGGCAGGAGAGGATTTCTGGAGTTTCTGGTGCTCCTAATGGCCACGCCACAGGCCAATGTATGGCACAGGCAAATTGAGAAGCAATTCTGCTGTGATTTTTGGACAGGAGAAATTTCACCAGAATTAAGGACAACTTCCATTCTCTCAGCCATTGATTCAGTAGATTCAGGACAATACTAGACAAGGTAGACGCATAATGCTGGAGTAACTCAGCGGGATAGGCAGCATCTCTGGAAAGAAGACATTTTGGGTCGAAGGTGACCTGAAGGTGACTTAAGGTGACGTTTCGGGTCGAGACCCTTCTTCAGACAAGGTGACAGAAATCAGTACCTGAAGCAAGTGGAATGAGGTACAACTTGAGGTGCTCTCAGACCACATGTCCATACGGGAAATGAGCAGGGTATTCAAAGTAATTTGATCTCCAAAAGGAGAATCTTTCTAAGTAATAAAGATATGATGTGATCACAATCACTCCTCTCATCTAGGAACTGCCTTCACATAATAAGAGCAAGTTTCTAATGGTCATGGATGCATGGTGAGATCAGGGATCACATGCAGAAAGAAGAGAACTGCAGTTCTACAGAAAGAAACCAATCAAAGGAAATTCTACATTCTCATCAACTCAGATTGTCAGAAATGTACCTGGTGACATTGATGACTCAACTTTTTTTTGGAGGTTGCACTCTGAGGAAACAATCTTTCACCGATGGTCATTCGCAAGCTCAAGGACAGTTTCCAACAAATGGCATTCTTAAGGAGTTGATTACAAATATGGGCCACTGATTGCAGCTGAGAACAGGTGGTTGTTATAAGATTGTTGGAAAACACCAGCTCATCTTGCACTAGGTAAAAGAAAGTAAGGAAATGCTGTGAGTTGGCTAACAACTTGCTGAAGAAGACTAAATCAATCGGTCAAACCCAATTTCATCATCATAGCCTTCTGCAATATCCCAACTCAGGGGGTAGTCCTGTGCAGCGATTCATGTCCCTATGGACTGGAACTCTGCAGGACTAGAACTCTACACACAGAAAGGCCCAAGAATGGGAATGACAGAGACATGTAGGATGAGAGGTAGCAGAAGTGGATGGGAATATCACTGTAACAGGGGATTGCAGCTATAACAGAGGCTGGGTTGTCGTGACACGTATCATCCCAAACACTGGAAATGGTTGGAAGGGATTGAGTAACATTTGATAACAAGCATTAAGTAACATTCTTGTTTTTAACTGCCCCTCTCTTGCCCTCTTCTTTTGCCTCTTTTCTGCATAAGCAGGGGATAAAGAACTGACCACTGCCCTATGAAGACAACTGCCAACACAACAGAAGCAATGGTCTCAGCACAGGCTTGCACCTCTACAAGGTTCAATTTTTACTTTAAAACCCAGCCACAGAACATCAACTTGACTAGCAAGAAATGAATGGGCTTTAATAAAACCATTCTTCATCCATAAGACACCATAACAATGAATTCATCTGTGCTTTTATTTAGGTGTGTATCAAAAGATCATGAAATGAAATATACTCTCCACCTATATTTTTTCCCTCTTTCCTCTCCTCTCTCATCCTCTCATCTCTTATCTCTGTCTCTTTCTTTTCCTGAACCTTCAGCACAGTCCTAGCAATTTCCATTAAATTTGCATCTGTGCCCTATAGCAGAGTAAAAAAATCTCTTGACACCTTAAAGGGGAGCATAAAAGCACAGTAAAGAATTAAGCTGAACTAAGGTTGAGAAAGCAAGAGGATATCCAAATTAAAAACTGCAAGAAAGAGAGAAGTTAAAGCTTTGAGAAATAGAGGAATTGTTTGACAGCTCGAGAGATTTGGAAGGAATAATAGATGTTTATAACCAGGTGGCCGAAATACTGCCTGAATGGTGGAATAATAGAAGTGGGCAACACCACAAGTAGACTAAATTGAGTGTGTGGCAATGATCATACAGTGGTTTTGATGTATCTCTGCTTGCTGTCAAACAGCAACCCGGTTCAAATCGAATCACACGGTAGACTTGTTTCTAAATTAGATTCACAGTGACTCTGCAGGTAGTGCAACCATTTCAAACCGCTCTTATAGATTGTGACTCTGTCTTCATCGTGCTGTTTTTGTTGAATTTACATGTTCTCGAATTGAGTGCTCTGGTTTACTTTTTCTTTCTTCCTGCATCCCAAATAAATGGTGGGGGGGGGTTTGGATATATTAAAATTGGCTGCTGTAGATTCCACCATAGTGGGCTGTTAATTTGGCCTGTGTGGTATTAAAGTTACAAGAAACGTATGTTTGGGGATTGGACTAATAGGCTTTTTGCCCTGAGATCCAACACCCGCAGACACAACAGGCCCCGTGTTGAGTCCATGTGTCCCCAAAGAAAAGATGGATGCAGAGTTCTTCTCATATGTAAAGGTGGAGGAGATTACTAAGGTAGGGAGGAATAGGGCAAATGTGGATGTTCAAAAACAAGGAGATTTAGAACTAAAACAGAAAAATAGGTACACAGCACCAATAATCAATGGGACAGAAACACAAATATGATTCAATTTGACCCTTTTCCCTCTACCTTGTTAATAATGTCTCAAATACAAAGCAGTGTGGAAAATAATGGCCATCCATAGAACACGCATGTAGAGAAAATAGAGATGTGCAGAATGTTTACTGCATTTAAATTATACCCTTCTTCTTCCATAATGCTACCTGTAAAAGTACTGAGCAACTTAGGTGTGGATGGTTTATTATTATATAGCCCAAACCCTTAGCTGCAACAATTGGAGAAGGCTTTGGTGTTCAATAATTTGAATTAACATAGAACGCGGAAAACAGGAACAGGCCCTCGTTGGCCCATAATGTCTGTGCCGAACATCAAGATAAACTAATCTCATCTGACTGCACATATCCATATCTCTCCATCTTCTCCGATTACTGCAATATCCATGTGCCTATCTAAAAGCCTATTAAAAAAACACCACTATTTGCATCTGCCTGATCCAACCACCAACACCTGCAGGCGCATTTCAGGCACCACCACCGCTGTGTAAAAAACTTGGCCCAAGCACATCTCCTTGAAACTTTTAAAACCCTTCTGAACTTAAAAAGCCAATGCCCTCATATCTTTGGCATTTATACCTGGGCAAAAGGTTCTGATCGTCTACCGTATGACAATTTTGTTTACTTATATCAGTCTCCTCCCTCCCTTCATCCTCCAGCATACCTGAGAAAATCTAAGTTTGTCCCAAACCAAAAACCTCGACTCAATGAAAGCAACTGTCTGCAAGAGATCAAAAACCCTTGCCTTTGTAAATGTAGTGAAAAAGAATATGAAAAAATCCTGGAACAAGTTGTGCAAGCAGGATTTCACATGACTATTCCAGGGAATTGGGATATAGTGGGAAACTACACTCTGGAAAATTTACTGAAAATAAAAATGCAACAGCACAACAACATAAAGAATACGGCATTTAAATTTTAGGGGCCAAAAGTCTATTTGTTTTGAATTAAGTGTTTGAATAGAGAAAATATTCTCAATTTAATGTACTACTGCAACGCTGAGTTTTGAACAACAACAATATTTACTGTATACAATGATGGAATTATTTTCATTTAATTTTATAATGTATTGAGGAGATTGTAGGACATTTGAGTAAATTAATGGAAAACAAGAAATATACTTTATGCTTTTATGCCTTTAGTAATGATTAGTGGAATTTCTGACATTCTTTAGTAGAATATTCCATTTTAGTAGAACAGGTTGGGAGATTGCAGTTGATGTTCTTGTTGCTACATTCACAGTTAGAACATCCTGACCTTCATACTGTATTTAACAACATGACCATAAATTATATGGTTAAATCATGTCTGGATCACATACATCACAAAGTCACCCCCAGACTCATAAATTTTAAGAGAAACAACAGCAGAAGTATCTCTTACATTTTACAATGTTTCCTGATAGTAGAAGCTTGTCAAGATCTAACATCGGCTTGAGGTTAGGAAAATTTTCAGACAAATGATCATGGAACAACAATTTTCATCCATATAGATCATTCATTGATATTGATTATTTACCACAACCTAAATGACAAGGCTTTGACATATTTCATGAAGCTGTACACACAATCACATGACTTCTATAACTCTTTAGATAAAGCTTACAGGTGAGTCTTACCAAGTGATGGAAGCACCGCTTGTTCCATTCCTCAGATGGAAAATCCTATTCTTACACTAATTGAAATTAATAGGAAATAGGAGCATACTTTCGTCATTGTCTCTTTATCTCAGTAAAAAGAAAGATGTCAGCATCTTCATGTGAAACTTCTTTCTCCTAGGTTAGTACAATATTTTCTATTACAAACGAGATCAAGAAAGACAGAATAAGGTAGTCGTGTCAATAAAAGCCGTATTCATACATTTTGCCTATTTCATAATAACTCACCACAATTACTTTCAGACAACTGCAAAACTCACACACCACATCAATATAGACATCATATGTAGTCATTACATACACAAATGCACTCGCACACATTGCGCAACACACATGCTGAGACTCTGCACACAGGGTGGATCTTATGCACAGCAACGAGCATAGCCGAAAATATTGCATGTGATTCATTTCCAAAGTAAGGAATTTTCGGCATGATCCTATTTTCCTTTCGGAACAAGAATTATATCCCATAAAACATAATACTCTAAAAACCTTTACAATCAGAGCTGGAAGAAATGTTCACCCTCATTCTAAGAGATTGACTCATGACTCCAGTTAATAACGGATGAAAGGTCAGCATCCTTAATAATTAACCTCTTTTTCTATGATTGGTATCGAAATTCTGAGCAAGCAGCTACTGATATAACCTATGTTAATATCAAATATGACATTGTCTTCCCTCTTTACAAATAAGTCATATGGCACAGGACCATATGACATTTAGACAGTGTCACATTGTATGACACAACATGTTGCTAGCAAGGATGGGTAGGGTAACACTTGATATCTTTTGGCATTG
>CM069133.1:88199833-88369833 GCA_035221665.1 Okamejei kenojei
CAACATCCAGGTTCAGGAATAGCTGCCTCCCCACAGCCATCAGGCTATTAAACTCAACTCAAACAAAACTCTTATCTGTTTATTTATGTGTGTATATATATATTATATATATATATTCATTGGTATATGGTCACACTGATCAGTTCTGTTCTGTATTTATTTATGTCTACTATATTCTGTTGTGCTGAAGCAAAGCAAGAATTTCATTGACCTATCTGGGACACATGACAATAAACTCTCTTGAATCTTGAATCTTAATCTTCAATCTAGCCCATTTAAGATTATCATTTAACTTCTCTAACAATCTTCTTGTACAAGCTACTGTTGTGGTCACCATGGTCATATCATCCATATAGGCCCTGACTGGAGGGGCGCAGTCCTTCCTGCCGTCTCTCCCCACTGGCGATGCACTGTGATGCTCAATAGTACACCCTGCCATAATGCCCATCTCTAGTCTCTGCTGTGCTGTTGTAAAGTCTGCTGTACTAAAACACATTTGGACATCTTGGAAATATGCTTTAACTAAATTTACTATTGATACTGGAACGCTAAATAAATCAAAAGCACTACAAATAAGACTATGTGGCACAGATCCAAAAGCATTTGCCAGGTCCAAAAACAATACATGCAAATCTCTTGCTCTCGAGCTTGACTGTCTGAATCTGGTGCCATATTACACTAATGTGTTCTAAGCAACCTGCGAAACTTGGGATTCCTGCTTTCTGCACTGTGGTATCTATTAACCTATTCCTTTCCAAATAACTTGCCAGCCTCTGTGCCATTATACTAAAGAAAATCTTGCCTTCTATATTTAGGAGACATATACTGTAGGGCTTAAACAGACAACTCGAAGACTCTTTCTCCTTGGGAATAAAAATTCCCCCACTATACGCCAAACCCCTGGTATAACCTGCTTCTCCCAAACTATACGCGTTCCTCCACAAGAATCTAAGCACACAAGGTGCACTTTTATATGCCCGGTAAGGGATTCCATTCGGCCCTGGGGCCAAAAAAGCCTTCACATGGCTTATTACGGCTTCCACTTCCTTCCACTTTGGTGGTAAAACATCTAACATACTCTATATCTCCTAAGGATGGTATATCTGGAAGGAAGCCCATTCACCTTTTCTTGTCTGGATCCGGGTATGTCCTTTTTTAAATATTCCTCTAACTCTTCCTTTGAAGCATTGAGCTTTCCACTATTTTCATGTAGTATTTTCATGCACGCAATATTAAAAATTAAAAATTACAAAATAACTTTCACAGCAACTTATACACTAATCGTAAAATTGAACTAATTGGAGAATTTTGATGACATAACTGAATTTTGCCAAACCATGCAAAAATAAGAAAAATGCATGTTTTTAACCTATTTATTTTATAAAGTAGCAGATTTTAAATGAAAGTATGGAAGACAGAATTATAGTAATTAGAAACATTTTACAAAGAAAAACAATACAATGCATAACAAACAAATGATCGACAATTTTAATTGCTTTCTATTTCAAACTGGAGAGGAATATTTTAATATGCAAGTTCTTTAAAAGCAATCGGGGACCATTATTCTTTATGCCCAATATGCCTGAATCTACCTCAAGGAATATAACATTATATTTGCCAGTATGGTTAAGCTGCAAAGTTTTGTTCAGTACAGTACCTACTTAACTAAATAATTGTATTTATTAAAAATACATAAGTCTAATCACTGTTGTAAAACTGGATCCGTTTACTGAAAGGTATACATTGAAATAAGATTATTTCACCAGTTTTTCCATATTAGAATTAGCATTTTATTGGTTATGTCCTTTAAAAGCTCAATTACTGATTAAAAAAATTGAAAAAATATTCCTGCAATAGAAGATTCTTGACCGTATCGGTTAGTCTATAGCAAAGTAAATAATTTCTCGTGTTGGTATTTATACTATTTGGATTGATAATGCTACAAGGATTTTTGGGATGATGAACAACACACAATACAGTTCACCCGTTTCAAATGTCTGGAAAGGTCCTAAATATCTGCCTACCATCAGAAGTCAACTATATTAAATTATTACAGATTAATTTATAATTCATGTTGTCTGTTTGACCCATTTGTCAATATTATTGTAAATTCATCAACAATATAGAGAATGCAGAAAGTACTAAAGTCGCGCTCCCGTAATCATCCGTTTTGTTACTACATCAGGGCTTGCCATAGTGGTGGGATAGAGAAAGAACGTAACATGGATTGCCACTGTCATCAAAAGATTGCACAATTGTTACACCCTGAATCTATAAAATCTCACAAAATAATGTTTACCTTTGTTTAAATGTAACTACCTGGTAGAAGGATGACCAATTAGTTATTTTATTCAAGGTATACGAGTAAATAGTATCTATGAAACCTATTCCAACAACATTTTCCACAAAAATCAATCTTGAATACAATGCTGCATTCAAGAAAAAAAATATTAAAAAGATTTAACACTAACCTAGTTATTTCAGTATTTACTTGAGCATAGTACAGCCTTCTTGTTTCGAGCCTAACTCACCACAAAAGGAAAAAAAATGTAGACATTGTTTGAGGCCTAGTATTAATCCAGTTTCCCTTTAAACTGGTAAAGTATCGGAAACCTCAATGGTAAGGTTTAGAAATATTAATTAAGAAACAGTAGTAACATGTACATTTTTTAAATCAATTTTCACCACTGACTGAAAATAGGGATGGCAAGCAGTATTTAACGTAAATGATATTTGGATTGAGGTGGCTAGGGTTGCAAACTATTCAGCCTCGACTAACAAGACATCACAGAAATTGAACACAATGCATTGGTTTAGAAGGCATTTTTGCCTTCTGCTGAGACTGCACTGAAACCACTTTCAATGTCACTATCACTACACGATCTGCCTGTATATTTTAAAATAACTTTTATTACAAAAGATGTGAAATTTATATTATGGTTCAAGACAGAAAACAGAAGTAGCTTTTACATTTTTAAATAACATTAATTAGCCAACAGCTCCGATCTACAACATATAGCAAACTTATTTAAATGTTAGCAGCAAATTTTTATAAACTAGATATATTTTGGGACCCATACTTTCTATTACCATATAAATGGATAGCTTCACAAACAGTGATTCCTTTCTTTCAAATTCATTCAATTTCTCAGTTCCTGCTTGGAAGGAGTTTCAACTACTTTATTTCTCGGTTATCCATTCCTTTGCTCCAAATGCTCTTAATAGGGATTGTCCGCTCCCTTTTCTCAAACTTATTTTGTTTTAGTTGTGGACATGATTATACTTTGGGCTCCATAAGTTAATTTTATATTGGAAGGTTTCAATTTTTTCCATTCACTCATAATGCAATTGCTATTCCCTCCGATCTAATAAAAAAACACAGCAGTTTAGCATTCAACCATTTCACAGGTCTAATGGTTGAATTTTCAGCACGAGGAACCTTAAGGTAGCTGCTGCATCACTTCTTGCGATTCCTAAAGTGCCTGCACACATTAGCACCTTTGACGTTATATCATTATATTGTTAGGAAGGCATTGTGAAGCCTATTTTGCAAACACTTGGTAACTATGTAGTCGATAATTTAATTGATCATTCAAGAATATTTAAATCTAACATCATGAAGATCCTTAGTATGCAAGAATAATTTGTGCAATTATGTATGATTTCATTTCAAAAAATATATATGGAAGACCTGAATTAAAGTTGTAATTTCTGACGCTTACTCAATGTATTGCAATGCGCACAGTGCAATGTAATAAATGGGGCCCAGATTCACTTCCCTTTTCCAAGTTCTTGACCATGGCGGACTAAGTACAGTTTGTTCCCTACTGATGCGAGAGTCATCACTGAATACTTTTACTACTCTCAAGGATGAGCTCAAGAACAGGTGAAAAGATGAGAGTGAAAAGATCCAAAATCTATTTTAGAACGACGACAGGCAAAAAAGCTGTTTATTTTTAAATGTGAAAATATTTCATTTTATATGGATAAATAGTACAACTATATTTTGCTAAGCCATATTCACTTTGCATACCGTTCATAATTTTAGTGGGTCACAAATAATACTATTATATGTTCATTAACTTATAAGGTTTCCAGCTCATGCAATTTTTTGTATGCAACAAAATGCAACTCTGTACTCAGTGCAGCCTATCTTCGAATGTATAGGTACTGCACAACTGCACAATACCTGTCATTCATACATGTACGCTGGAATACGGAATATGATAATATATTTTAATCTTAATACAATTTTGATTTTCACTGGATATTAAAAATGATAAATTTTCACTTACATCCTGATCTTTTGCATTTAATCATTTTTGCCAGATATTTTAAGATCTATTTCAAGGCTGCTGTATTTATCTTAATTCATCAAATGCTAAGTTCATGTTAAAATGAAAGCAAGTACACAAAAAAGCAATACTGCAATGCACATGCATATGTATATCATCTTACAATGCGCTTTATATATTTATTTGCAATGGAAAATATTTAATGATGTGTTGTAGTAAGTGATCGCTGTGCAAGTTTATGTTGCAAGGTGCCAAAAATCTAAACATTGAGAGTATTTAAAATGCCATTAAAATGGAAAATAATATTATTTGTTGCTTCATCCTATTTTTTGTATTAACACTGCAAAAATACTATAAATTATCCTATTTTCTTCTTCCAACTGTTTTCAGGAATTATTTTTGTTAAGAGTAGTGACATACAAGATCATAACAAGAAAACTATTGTGTATTCCACAAAGCTCCTCGACAATGTTAAGCATTATATTAAATTTTACATCAATAGAAAAATATAATCATAACTATTTTTTTGATATTGTGGAAAAATGCTGCTCTAATGGATTAAACTCTGTGCTCCTAACCCTCAACGTGATTATATATCTTTATGTGCTGCTGAAAATTGCCAATTCTGATGACTACCCAAGTTTGATTTTAAGGTTGAAATCTGGTTGGTCACAGTATGTTTTACAGTTACCGTGCATTATGCTTTGCTCTTTATTAAGCCAAATGGAATTGATATATATCATGGTTATCCACCTAATACTTCTATTGATGTCAGCTTAAACAATTTTGGGAAGACTATGGTGGCACTTGATCCAATTTTCTGAATAGCATTTGCTAAGAGTTGGAAAATGATTTGATTTTCTGCACAGCAGGATAAATTTAAACCAATCTAAATCATATTCAAAAAAGTATCCAACCAAAAGCTCCTAAATAGTAGTAGTCTTGACAGTTTGTTCAAATGAATCTTTTTAACCCTAGTGTGATCAAGTGGAATTGTATTTAGAAATTTTGCATTCAGACCACAATTTCACTATATTTGAAACTATGGTTTGCAGCCTTTTGTCACGATATCCACAATGGTTAAATAATTTTACTAAATATATCAAATTTAGATAACATGGATTAATATACCATAAAGTTGCACAAGTTTGGAGTGTGTCAAATATGTTTCTGCAAAATAACTGTTTTCTCTAGAAGACACTTCCGTCAAGGTTAACAAAATCTTTGTTATGGACTTCATTGAATGTTTTCAGAACGTAGCTCCAACAGGCAAAATGGATTGAACTCTTTGGTTAGGTTGTAATTGGCCTGTATGATACAGTACGAGGGGTAAAACTGACCATTTTATGAGTTCTGTCTGAAAAACAGAAAGCATGTGTAGGATGGAACTGCAGATGCTGGTTTACACTGAAGATAGACACAAAATGCTGGAGTAATTCAGTGCGACAGGCAGCATCTCTGTATAGAAGGAATGGGTGACGTTTTGGGTCAAGACCCTTCTTCAGACTGAGAGTCGGGAGAGGGAGACACAGAGTTATGAAAGGTCAAGGAAAATGTAGAATATATCATTGTTAGCTAGCGAAAGGTGCAAACATAAAATTTAATCAGGAAATCAGCCAGACTGTGCAAACTAGGATGGGGAGGGATGGAGAGAGAGGGAAAGGAAGGGTTACTTGAAGTTAGAGAAGTCGATATGCATACTGCTGGGTTGTAAGCTGCTCAAGCGAAATATGAGGTGCTGTGCCTCCAATTTAGTTGGGCCTCACTCTGAAAGTGGAGGAGGTCCAGGTCAGAAAGGTCAGTAAGGGAATGGGAGGGGGAGTTAAAGTGTTTAGCAACCGGGAGATCATGTAGGTTTAAGCAGACTGGGTGGAGGCATACAACTAAATGATCATGGAGCCTGCACTTGGTCTGATATATAGGAGTTCACACCTGGAACAGCGGGTGCAGTAGATGAGGTATGAGGAAGTACATGGGAGGTGTGACACAAAGTGCTGGAGTAACCACTGAATTTACATGGGACCATTCTTTAGACAAATTTACATGGCATCATTTACGGCCTCAATGCACCTCAAAGCATTTTAGAACAATTCTTATAATTCTGAATAATTTTACAATGTAGGGACCATGACAGCCGAATACACAAACGGCTACAACTAGCAATACATGGATGATTTAAAAAAATATAATTTTGCAATATTGACTGAGGGATTAACAATGGTCATAACACTAGGAATAACTCCACGGTCTTCTCTGATTATATTGACACATGGGCACAGTACAGTATCGATGGATGCAAATCCTCCTTCACCTCCCACAGTAGAGCACTGTAACTCAGTATTCTTTAAAGTGAGATTTACAAGCTTCTAATTCAGAGGTCTGAGAGCTACCATCTATTTGAGCCTCACCTCATATAGCATTGATATGAAAATAGCAAAAAAATATTATACCACAAGCAGTGTGGATCAAAACAACAAACAATTGGTGAGTTACTGTAGGATCATTTAATATGTAGCAATTAGAAATGAAAATGTGAATGCTGGAAACTCGAATTATTGAAAATGCATAAAGTCAAGACTAATTATAGACTGAACTGTGCATCTTTCGTATTTTCTTCCATTTGCACATAACAATGCTTTTAGGGGAAGGAACTCTTTAAAAAAAACATCTGATCTGTACTGCCACTTTGTGCCTTCCACCACAGTGATGAATGCTGTGGTGGATGTTTATGTTAACTTTTTTGTGTGTTTTGGGTGTTCTTTATCATTGTACCGCTGCTGGCAAATTCATTTCACTTGCAATTTGTGTGCAATGTGATGAATAAAACCGTATTATATTGTATTGTACTGTTTTCTCAAAAATCGTTTTAATCCTGCTGTGATATTTACTGAAAACTAAATACATTTACACTAGCATGGTGTGACTCCTTCTAAGCAATGCAAACTTTGAAAATTGCCCTATTGGTTATGTGTTATTAGAAGTTTGAGTACCTGTCACCACTGTTGTAAAAATCTTGTGTTCAGTATGTCTACAGCAAGCGAGGTTCCTTGGTTCTAATAAATACCACTTACAGTATTAATCCTTAAAGAAGCAGACCAAAGCAGACTTAAAATAGCACTGCATACATAGTCATTAAAAGATCTATGCTTATTGTCATGGCATGGCCAAGAATCAATATGTAAGAAACAATACACCCTTCCTTCCTCACCTCCTTCGAAATTGTTGATCGCTACTCTTGAGGTTTTATAACTAATATTTAGATTTCCATGGCTAAATAAAGTAATACCCAATAATTAGGAATACAAATGTAAATGGAAATACAAACATCAAAATATACAGTCTAATATGATACAGTGGGAAATGGCAAGCAAAATCAAAGTTTTGCATGCCACTTGTTCTTAATCATTTTAGTTTGTTGTTACCACATAGTATTGCATGGGCTGAACATTTTTCAACAGGGTTTTAAAATCAAAAATAGCTTTGTGCACTTAAATAACTTTAACCAAAACTTATATCAGCCATTACTGAGTACCTATATGTAGAATTATAATAAAGCATGCAGTTTCTGGAAAAATAACAGGCAGCTGGATTCATTCTTAAAACTTTTTTATATTATTGGATCACTTTTACTAACTTCTAGACTTCTGTTAAATGAATTTTGATGTATCATGTACAATTCATTCTTGTGTTGTATCATGTGCCACATGCCACCTTCCTGGTGTCTCATCATGCAAAAGGTACTTGGTGAGATAACTGTGTGGGTTTCTAATAAACAATGCAAGTTATTTTTTTCATATGTATCTAACCATCATCCTAACCTCATTATTCAGGTTCAAGTTGAAATCAGCAATTTATCATAGGGGGAAATACTAAATGTAAAAGTAACTATCACCATCCCAGAAAACAATTTGCTGCATTCTCTCATTGGTAATTATTCAGATATTCTTTGCTGCTCCATACTTTTTAATTCTGCTCATGTTCTGTTCAAGATGGTAAAAATATTTTCTCTCCGAAAGAAAACGCTTACTTATAAAAAGTGGTGAAACAGAAGAATCAAACTGTGTTGTATTTTCTCTTTCTCTCTCCCTCAACCACTATTTCTCCTCCATATTGACCTCAATCTAACAAAATAACAATTTATCATTAATTTAGCTAATACAACGAGATCAACAATATGCTCACCATTAAGGTTATTTTTTCAGTTAAATTATAGGTGATCAAATTAAATTTCCAGTATTTGAGGTAAACTGCATGCAAGTTAACAAAGATAAACAGAGCAAATAATGTATTTTAGTAATTTAGGCTGAAATATTTTGCTTGTGCACTGCTCAAGTCTCCATGGTCCCATTCCACAAAATGTCATAAAAGATTACGGGTAGGAATATCCCACTTCATTGAAATAAAATCCAAATATTAATCATTTTGAAAATATCAGATTATTTCTCTCCCAGCACCTACCTCATTGTTAAACTACACACTGCTTTGATGATCCATTTTCCTACAATTCTGTTAAGGAGAATGGATTTGTCCACTCACAACCACACCTGACAATCATACAACAAGCTTCTTTACAGGAGGTTCCGTTAAAAAAAAAGATGAAGACGATACCACCCTCCTGGTACAATGCAGTAATCCCCTAGCACTCCTGAATGACACATGCACATGGGTAATTTCCTGAGTCAGGGTCACACAGCTTGGATTTGATTCAATTCACTGACTCTGTGTAAAAGACAATGTAGTGCACTGTGTAAACAGGGACAATGTTCACTTTGGGTCCACATAAATGAGTTCAAAATGAAACAATTTGCACCAGCGTTGATATATGGGTTTAGTTAATACTGTGATTTCTAAATGTTGGAAAAAAAATCAAGCCGTGTGTTCTTCAATTTATTTGCAAAAGTAATATGTTGTCTCTTAAAAAATAAGTTACGGAAAGGAACACAATACAAGTGTGGTGTAAGGATTTACTTTTCTACAAAGCCATTCTAATTACACGACATAAGGTCCTTTGTACATTGCCGGATGTTACATGTGTTAGCAATGAGCTATTACAAAAAAATAAAAACCTAAAATATCCAGGAGCTTTTAGTAATGAAGCCTGATATAATAACTAAACAAAGTCCCATTATTTTTAAACAAAAATCTGCTTCAATAATTTGGTGATAAATTGAAGAGAACTACTGGTACATACATCCCACTTTCTCTATCGCTCTTTCAAATCATCACTGACTCCTGACATTAAAATCCCAGAGTCATGTCCACATAGTACAGTGATTTCAGAAACAAGAAGATCACCAAGTGGGCTTGCTCTTAAATATCAGTGTTAAATTTAATTAACAAAATACCTTCTTCATTGAGCATCAATACAGTACTTTCGAGATCAATTGAACAATTATGTGGAATAGTCAGTCTGCCAACCTATCTATGGGAATTCTTTAAATAGCTCAAGTTATTCTTAGTTTCAATATGAAGTCTCACTTAAGGTAAAACCAGCAAAACAATTGAGTGGCAACAATCCAAGTTACCACGAAGCGGAAGAAATATACAGTGGCTTGCAAAAGTATTCATACCCCTTGAACTTTTCCACATTTTGTCACGTTACAACCACAGACGTAAATGTATTTTATTGGGATTTTATGTGATAGACCAACACAAAGTGGTGCATAATTGTGAAGTGGAAGGAAAATGATGCATGGTTTCCAAATTTTATTACAAATAAAAAACTGAAAAGTGTGGCGTGCAAAAGTATTCAGCCCCCCTGAGTCAATACTTTGTAGAACCACCTTTCGCTGCAATTACAGCTGCAAGTCTTTTGGGGTATGTTACTACCAGCTTTGCACATTTAGAGACTGAAATTTTTGCCCATTCTTCTTTGCAAAATAGCTCAAGCTCAGTCGGATTGGATGGAGAGCATCTGTGAATAGCAATTGTCAAGTCTTGCCAGAGATTCTCAATTGGATTTAGGTCTGGACTTTGGGCCATTCTAACACATGAATATGCTTCAATCTAAACCATTCCATTGTAGCTCTGGCTGTATGTTTAGGGCCGTTGTCCTGCTGGAAGGTGAACCTCCACCCCAGTCTCAAGTCTTTTGCAGACTCTAACAGGTTTTCTTCCAAGATTGCCCTGCATTTGGCTCCATCCATCTTCCCATCAACTCTGACCAGCCTCCCTGTCCCTGCTGAAGAAAAGCTGCCACCACCATGATTCACAGTGGGGATGGTGTGTTCAGGGTGATGTGCAGTGTTAGTTTTCCACCACACATAGCGTTTTGCATTTAGGCCAAAAACTTCAATTTTGGTCTCATCAGACCAGAGCACCTTCCTCCACATGTTTGCTGTGTCCCCCACATGGCTTGTGGCAAACTGCAAACGTGACTTCTTATGACTTTGTTTCAACAATGGCTTTCCTCTTGCCACTCTTCCATAAAGACCCGATTTGTGGAATGCTCGACTAATAGTTGTCCTGTGGACAGAATCTCCCACCTGAGCTGTGGATCTCTGCAGCTCATCCAGAGTTACCATGGGCCTCTTGGCTGCTTCTCTGATCAATGCTCTCCTTGCCCGGCCTGTCAGTTTAGGCGGACGGCCATGTCTTGGTAGGTTTGCAGTTGTGCCATACTCTTTCCATTTTCGGATGATGGATTGAATAGTGCTCCGTGAGATGTTCAAAGCTTGGGATGTTTTTTTATAACCTAACCCTGCTTTAAGCTTCTCCACAACTTTATCCCTGACCTGTCTGGTGTGTTCCTTGTGCTTCATGATGCCCAAGGAACATTGTTTGTTCACTAATGTTCTCTAACAAACCTCTGAGGCCTTCAGAGAACAGCTGTATTTATACTGAGATTAGATTACACACAAGTGGACACTATTTACTAATTAGGTGACTTCTGAAGGCAATTGGTTGCACTGGATTTTTATTTAGGGGTATCAGAGTAAAGGGGGCTGAATACTTTTGCACGCCACACTTTTCAGTTTTTTATTTGTAAAAAGATTTGAAAACCATGTATCATTTTCCTTCCACCACAATTATGCACCACTTTGTGTTGGTCTATCACATAAAATCCTAATAAAATACATTTACGTTTGTGGTTGTAACGTGACAAAATGTGGAAAAGATCAAGGGGTATGAATACTTTTGCAAGCCACTGTACATTGGCATAAAGATTAACAGAATCTATCACTGTATTGTATAGGGGATCAAACCATAAGTGTATGTATATTTGTATGTATGTATGTGTGTATGTATGTCACACATATATATAAATTCAATCATGCTCAAGGTGCAAGACCAAGTTTGTTATGGAAACAATAATGACATTTTCTATTCCATAACTGCCGCCACTTCACAATTATTGTAAATCAGATGTCTTTTTTTTAATCCATAGATATAAAATTGATTCACATAGGGTTGACAATTTTATGATGACAGATAATAAAAATTGTGAAAGTTAATTATAGTTAGTATGATAATTATAGTATAGATTGGTTAGAAAATCAGGAAGGAAACAGACTTCAGATTAATGATTGAAAAATGGTGCAAGTACTTTTTTTTATTATCCTACATAGAGTAAATTAAAATATAGAATAATTTTTAATAGTTGAGATAGAGTGTATGCCATAATTTTAAATGTAACTGTCATTGTACTGGCTAAGTTCTGCAAATGCACTGTAGAAAGTATCTTGACTGGTGCATCATGGCCTGATACAGTAGTTCCATGGCAAAGGACACAAGTGCAGAGTGGTGGACTCCGCCCGATGGGTCATGGCCATAGCCTTCCCCTCTATCAAAAGCATCTACATGAGATGCTGCCTCATGAAGACGGCATCCATCAATAAGGGTCTGCACAATTCAGGATATGCTTCCTCTCACTGCTGTTATCAGGCAAGAGGTACAGAAGCCTGAAGTCCCACACCACCAGTTTCAACCACTATCCCACAACCATCAGACTCTTGAACCTACCTGTACAACCCTAATTCTAGCTCAATAACAGAACACTGCAGAGCACTTATAATACACTACCATGGACTTGTTTCCAATTACGATTTTTTACTAAAGTCGTGTTTTAGTCTTTTTCTTTTCGCTGTATTGCATAATTTATGTATAATTTTAAGCACTTTTTAAAAATTGTACCTGTACCTCTTCGTAATTGTGCTTATGAGAATACACTTGACAGCATAATTGAAAAGCTAGAGTATAAAAGAAACCAAAGAACAGGCAGGGAAAAGGACTAGAATCAGTCACACAGCACAGAAACGGGTCCTTCGGCCCAACTTGCCTATGCCGACCAAGATGCCCCATCTGCAGCAGTCCTATCTGCCTGCATTTGGCTCATCTATCTTCTATCTATCTATACTATTACTAAAACTTTCATCTTGACAACTTCCGGTCTGCGTTGTAATTAAATTTGCGCAAAAATTATCCCACAAAGCGCTATGATGTTTTGCCACCTTACTCCCCATTCTACTCTGCTGCAAGTCAAATACGTTTTGTCGCCTTCGGTGAAATAGTACAAAAGTTATGAAGGTTTAAAAATCGTAAAAACCACCCCTTCCAAACCCGCTATCAATAATGCGGCAAGGAGAATAAAAGGCTGAAGGGGCGCAGTGTGTTGAGCAGCTTGCGGGGTGTCAGCGGCTCGCGTGGAGTCAGCGGCTCGCGGGCTGCTTCTGCGGCGACCAGCACGACCAGCCGGAAACTACTGAGTTGACATGAAGCCTCTGAGTGAAGACGGAGTGGGACCGGGATCTGCTGCGTGAGGTCGAAAGCTGAAGGTGCAGGGGTGAGCAGAGTGCGAGCCCCCCCCCCCCCTCTCCTCCCCACACCCCCCCCCCTCCTCCTTTTCCCCCACACTCCCCCTCCCCCCCCCCCCCCCCCGAGTGGTGGAATATTGCTTTGGGGGAACGGGTTGCGTTGGGGGAACAGGTGAGTGGTGGAATATTGCGTTGGGGAATGGGCTGCGTTGTGGGGGGACCAGGCGTCCCGTGAGACTGGGACCCAATGGGTCTCACTTATTCTAGTATATCACTAAACCTTTCCAATCATTAGACCTATCCAAATATCTTTTAAATGTTCTTATAGTACCTTCCGCAAATATCTCTTCTGTCAGCTCGCGGCATATACCCACCACTGTCTAGGTGAAAAAGTTGCCTCCAAGGTTCCTATTACATTTTTCCCCTCTCACATTCAACCCATGTCCTCTGGATCTTGATTCCCATACTCTGAGTAAAAGACTGTGCATTCATCCTATCTATTCCCCTCATGATCTATACCCCTCATCCTCCAACGCTCCAAGGAATATAGTCAATGTCTAGTACAACTGTAACATAACATCCCAACTTCCGTACTCAACACCCTGACTGACGAAGACCAATGTACCGACAGCCCTCTTAACCCCCCCTATTTACCTGTGGTGCCACTTTCAAGGAACTGTGTACCTACACTCCTAGATCCCTCTGCTCCACAACACTGCCCAAGGCCCTGTCATTCACGGTATAGGTCCTAACTCGTTTGACTTCCCAAATTAAATACCTGCACTTATTTGCATTAAATATGATTAGTCAAGCCATAGCCACTTGGTCAACTGATCTAGATCCTGCTGTAATTTATGATCAGCAACTTTGTTATCTACGATGCTACTCACTTTAGTGTCACCTGCAAACTTACTCATCATGCTTTCTACATTCTCATCCAAATTGTTAATATAAACCACAAACAGCACTGATCCATGAGGCACACCACAAGTCACAGGCCTCTAATCTATAAACTGGCTTTCACCTTCACCCTCTGCTTCCTTCCATGGAGCCAATTCACTATCCATTCAGCTAGCTCTCCTGGATCCCATGCGATTAGTACAGCATTTGGCAGGATACGATCGACCAAATATCCTAAATCTATACTGAAAATTCTAGAAATCTGGAAACAGATTTATAAGTTGTAGATAGAAAGGGCGTATTTCAAGTATAAACTGGATTTCTTCAACGCGTAAAAGATAAAGTCTGAATTAAAATCGATGGTAGTGTTGTCAGAAGGATGACAGGATCCAACTAAAAGTAAAATTCTGGCTATTTGAACCTCACAGAATCCCTGTTTAACAACTACCAGTACATGCAATATTTTTATGCAAAATACACTGAACTGATTTTATAATTAACTAACAATGATTTAGGGAGTGTATGCAGTGCGTTGCTCAATCTCAAAGTGTAAGATGACTTCTGCTCACATATCAGTGATGCTACAAGTGTTCTCAACATCCCTGGGTTTCGAAAAAAAATAAAATGACCCTCATTACCTGCTCTTAATCTCAATTCAATGCCTGTAGCTGGACATGTGAATACATTTACATTGAGAATAGACAGAATCAGACTCAGCTGTGATGTTGTTTGCCCCCGCATCAGTCAATCAAAGAAGAGGGAATAGTCATTGTCTGTGCCACTTAAGGTGCTCAAAGGCAGAGTGCTAGTAGAACAGTATCACATCAAGAAGCTGATGACTTCAAGAGGGGGGGCAAATGATAAGAAGATAATTACTTCACTAAGTAAATTATAAAAGCAAAATAATACAATTCTGTTTTACCATTTTCATTAACTAAGGGTTTGCAAGTGCATAACTGCAGAATTTCACTGCCATTTATATATTTGTTTCAGTAAAAACCATTGTGTTTTTTGCTGTACACTGTTTGCATTATATCATGAGGTTAAGTAAAGGGCAGGTTTTGTGTGATATATGCTACGCTTTACATTCATTCAAATCTTAATCAATTGCTTCAGCATGTACATTCCTAAAAATGTGATTTAAAAAGATTCCAGCAGCCAATCTGTATATTATGTAGATAAAGGATACACAAACACAATCAAAAGCAGTTTTGCTTTGTGTTTTACACAGAAAAAGTGAAAACAATGCAATCTACTCCACAACCCAGGCTTTTGGGATGGTACACACTAGTGATCACACAATACTGATGCACTACAGTTACCCCTGGCAACCTTCCTCAACTGTAACAATGCTGCTGTACAATAGCTTTCCCTGGATTTCTTTCTCTTCAGTTAGCTAAACGCTTGGGGACCATCTGCGTCGGCATGCTTCAAAGAACGGCCTGCCTGTGGGCCTGTCACTCCGAACACCACCTCTCTGACCCTGACTAAATGGAACTTTCAATGCATTTCTGTTCTCCCTGTTGACTTCTCCTATTAAGGCAACTTTTGACAAAGAAAGCGGAAGAGTGGGCTAACTGCACCCAAGAAAGGTGGTGTCTGATACATTTGAACACAAGGATTAGGAAACCAATACATAACAAAAGATGTGAAGGAAAATGCAGTGGCGTAGAACAATATTGTTTTAGTCAGTTTCTTCAAAAATACAAAGTGTACCTGTTTCAAACAGTCAACTGGGCAATAATTCTTCAAAGTAAGAAACAAGTTCTGTGCGACAATAAACTTAGATCTATTTTTAATGAGTCATTTGGATTTTTTTTGGGGGGGAGGGGTGGGGAGGGATGATTGAGGAATGATATGATATGAAATTAAATGGAAGACTGATTGCTCCACAGATGAATCCAGGTTTCAAGGTAACAACTTCATATTTGATCAATCTGACTTTTCCTGAGCATATTCCTAAAGTAAATATTAGATTGGCTCAGCTAAAGCACATTCATGACTGCCATAGGTTGTGGGTCCATACCTCAAGACACTTGACAGTGCTGAGTTATGAAAATGAAGTTAAATTGAGGACCAACGTGTCTTTTGAGATGGGTACAACAAAAATGTGGGTTGTTTTACCTGCTATAGACTTATCCCTCATGTTCAATTCACAAATTACAATATTTACCTAATTCGTTGTTTTTAAAACTTTACTGGTGAACATCGGCTAGATGTTTAACTACCACAAAATGTGCACCTGAAATCAGCTGGGTGTGAAGTGCTCATAGTTGTAAAAAAGCACCAGAGTTTTGCAGTTTTAAATAAACGTTTATTCAATTACATAACTTCTTACTCAAAATACAAAATCACTAAATTACATTATAATTGATTTTTCCAAATTTTAAATATTCCTTCATGTTTGTATCCATCACATTGAATAGACTTATCGATGATGATTATGCTTTGTTTTAATTAATTTGTATTCCAGTCACAATGGATTGATTTCTGATTTTGTTTAATATTGGATAATTCAATTTTTTTAAACTCACAGTAGCACCTTATTGTAACATGTAAGAAATAATTAGAATTTCTTTCTTTCAAATTATGGCAAAATAAGATTAACAAATATTTCAGCTCATGGACTCTAACAGATGAATTACTGTTACAGTACACTATGTGCAATTAGCACTGCACATGGATTCTTCAAAGAAAAGAATTATAAACTTACATAATGCATTATCTCGTGCCTTCTCTGGCAGGTGCTGACTAAAGATAAGGTATAATTTCAAGAGAACCATGGCTAATTTTCTTCCAGTCTCATTCGTCCAGAAAAAGCCAGGCCAATGGAGGCTTTTGCCATAACCCTAATCAAGATGAATATTAGGGAAATTGTTAAGATTAATTTTAGGTCATATTTAATAATAATTTGGGTTGAAATCAAATTTTCTCTAAAATAATTGCCCGGGATCTTCAGGCAAGAAAGTGTTTGTTTGGACATTCTAGAGTGATTTTAGCAATTAAAAATATTTTGTATATAAGGAAATTTCATAAGATCTGAGAGTTTAAAAACAGATAATTATTCACCGCTTGCAAAATGCACACGTATATATGCATGCCAATGTCACGAGCGAGAGAGAGGGGAGGAAATAGAGAGAAGAGAAGAGAGAAATGGAGAAAAAGAAGTGGAGAGAGAAAGAAAGGTAGTGAAAGAGGGGTGAGGAGAGAAGTGGAGAAAGAGAGAAATGGAGAGAGGGAGAGATGTGAAGAGAGAGGTGGAGTGAAAAAAGGTAGAAAGAAAGAATGAAAGGGAGCGAGGAAGAAAGGGAGAAGCAGAAAGAAAGAACTGGAGAGAGAGGGAAAGTGGTAGCGAGAGAGAGCGAGAGAGTGAAAGAGAGAAGTGGAGAGAACGAGAGAGAAGTGGAGAAAGAGAGGAGTGGAGGGAAAGGTGGAGAGAGAAGGAGAGAAAGAGAGAACACACACGCATACACGGAGAAACAAGGTGGCTAGGTCAAAGCTAAGGATCCCAACCTGTGCCATTGCATTAGGTAATCCAATGGTAACAGTTCAAGCATTCAATCAAAACTGCAGCTGGTGGAAAAACTGAAATTAGTTGCAAAAGAAGACTAAAACTGTTTGATAAAAGCAGTGGATCTGAGAATTCATGAGTGGCGAGAACAGAGAATCAAATTCAATTTTTAGCTTAGGGACCCACTGAGGCAAAAAAAATTTCAATGCAGTCCTCTCAATAAAGGCATGGCCGGATGAGTTTTACTATCGAAGCTAATGCAAAGAGAACTGAAATCCCAATTCTAACGTATAATATTTAATAAACAAATATATATATATTTTAAAATAGTAATTTCACTGAAAAGTATTCCAAAAATAACCTTCAATGCTCTATAGTATTTTGTAAAAAAACACCCTCCGAGCACATAAATTTTGTAATTGTCTTCCGTTCAAGCATTTTATGCCCATACCCATATTTATGCCCAATGAGCTTAAGTCTGCTGTTGTTTCACAACTTAGGGATCTTCACTCCTTCAGCTCCTAGTGAAACATCTTTCACTTTTTTCAAATCGCAGCTTTGAAATTGCCTTGATCCAATCATCAATCTGTGCAATTGTGACAATTATATAATATTTTCATTCATTACTCCACTACTTTCAATGGGATTTGTTAAACCATCCTCCATTCTATCCAGCTCTTCCCCAAGGTCCACTTTGTTTGATTCAAATCCTATTATCGTCAGTATATTTCTAACAATGGCTTCTCCTGCCGCCTATATGTATTTGTCGCTCGTGTACCCAAAGGTTGCTCAGATACTACTTTTTACATTTGCATGCATCTTCTTGGCAAAATCTTTCCAATTATTATTCTGTTTATGCTCTTAACAGCCAACTATACATCTCCATTAGTTTTTATTTTAAGAGATAGAGTGTGGAAAAGGCCCTTCGGCCCTCTGTGCCGACCAACAATCACCCGGATACTCGTGCTATGTTACCCACCTCTGCAACCTACACACTGGGGCAATTTATAAAAGGCAATTAAACTACAAACCTGCACGTCTTTAGAATGTGGAAAGAAACCGGAGCACCTGGAGAAAATCCACGTGGTCACAGGGAGAACGTAGAAAATCTTTAGACATCACCTGTAGTCAGGATTGAACACAGATCTCTGGCTGTAAGGCAGCAACTCCACTGCTGCCTCACTGTGCCGCCCCAATTCCACACCTATCTCTCTCTCTACCCGTCATTTCATATTAGTCAAGAAAACAGTGATTATAAACTAAAATCTGCAACAGCCTCCCAATTCTTTCTTAATTCCTACAATTTATGATCATGTACAACTTTAATCCTATTGTTGTTTAAAAAAAAAATACATTGATAAAAAAAAAATTTTATTTTGCTAATGCTACTATCCCTCTGATGTCTCACACCAAAACCTCACAATCCAAAGTGCAAAATCTAGCAACAGGAGATCCTGTTAGGATTAAGTTAAGATCCTTCTTGAACTTAATATGTTTTAATTAAAATAAAAAGCAAGCATGATTAACAAGCAACAAGAAGTAACCATAAAAATAGGGCAATCAAATTCTTTAGTCAGTTTTCTTTAAATTACAAACCATAATCCAACTGACACTGTAATACTATTCACATGAAAAATAAGCAAAAAGGATACAATAATATGAACAATACAGAATTATCAGCAAGATTTTTCCCCCCCAATAAAATCCATCCTTGAGGTTATTGGTGTGACATAGACTGAGGTATTTCAACAAATTCAATTTATTTACCAAGGTAACGTTTTTGCTCTGCTTCAGCCACTGGGATATCCAAGATGCACAAATCAGATACTCTCTCATTAGACATTCAGATTCATATTAGTTTATTGCCATACACAGTGCAATGAATTTCCTTGGTCGTATGAAGCTCATAGAGTAAATAGTATAGATGGTAATGATAGTGGAAGGCAGTAACACAATCCGAACTTGAGCTAAAAAAGTGAAATAATGGAATAACCAAATCACAATGACAATGATACTTTACTAGCCAAGTATGTTTTGCATCATACGACAAATTTCATTTGCCAAGTCAGTCATACAAATAAAAAGCAACGGAACACACACAACACATTTTAAAATAAACATCCAAAACAGCGACCCCTCCACATTCTTCACTGTGATGAAAGGTGAAAAAAAGTTTAAATCTGTTCCCTTCATTGTTCTCCCACGGTCGGGGGCCTCAAGCCTTCTGTTGACGGGCAGATCTTGACTCCCGTAGCCGGCGGCATTTGGGCCCTCCGCATCGGGGCGATCAGCTCCTGCATCGGGGGGATGTCAGCTCATCCGCGCCGGCAAACGGACCCCGGGTCGGGGCTGGTCGGAGCTCTGCGTTGTTGGAGCGTCCAAATTGGCCTCTCCCAAGACTGCGTGCTACCGATGTAAAATTCGCAGGCCGTGGTTGGAGCGATCCCAGGCAAGGGATCAGCTCTGATGTTAAGTCCACGCCCCGCGGTGGGGCTCAAGGTCAGTCCGAGGACGCCTCCAGCTCCATCGATGGTCGGCCGCAGAGAGACCAGAGATGCAATCCAGAAAATAATCGCACATCCGGCAAGGTAAGAAACTAAAAAATAGTTCTCCTCTCCCCCCACCCCCACATAAATGAAACCAGAGAATATTTACACAAATTTTTAACACACACTAAAACATTTTTTTAAGTAGAAAAAACAGACTGTTGGCGGTGCTGACAATCGTGCGGCAGAGATAAATTAATACTTTTAATAGCACATCTGTCGAAATTCAAGAGAATTCATATGAACATGCCGCATCTTCTCAGATGCCTAAAAAGGTAAATACTCTGATGTGCTTTCTTGATCACTGCATTAGTGTTTAGGAACCAGGTAAGGATGCTGATTATATGGATGCATATGAACTTGAAGATGTTGACCATCTCCATAGGACCTGAACTGCACACACCCCCCCTCCCCCCACACTGGCCAAAACCTGAAGAAAAGCCAAAAGCTTTATGCTTGGATCCACTGTAAATGGTAGCCAAATAAATAAAAGGGATACACCTGAATAAAAGATAATGTCCTAGAAACACTCATCGGGTTAGGCAGCATATGTGAAAATGTTTAATTGTTTCCCCTTGCAAATTTCTGTAATTTAATTCTAATATCCTTATTTCAAAATATAGTTCAAAGGGATGAACTTTGTTTGACAAAATATAGTTCAAAGGGATGTCTTTCTTCACAGTATATTTATTGCATGATGAGAAATTACCATGAATACATACTTTCTGTAGGCCAAAATTCTACCTTCTCACTACCATCCTCCACACAGTTAAGTGATCTAATATTCTGTTAAATCAGATGGATTTAGAATTATCTGTACTTTCAAAGCTGTTCTGGCATTGCTTCAATGACTGCACCCCCGTGACAAAATAGGAAATTGTCCAATATGTAATGAATCTTAAAAAGGACAAATCCAATCTGACTAATTACTATTCTGTCAATCTACTATGAATTAATGGCAATGTGGTGGAAAGTATGGTTGACACTGCTATTAATCAACACATTCACAAATAACTTGTTTACTGTACTGCTGTCTGGGTTCCATTGCAAACTTGATCAAATTATGGACAAAACAGCTGAAATTAAAACAAGAAGAGTGAGAAAGCAAAATCCAACTTCAAGAACTGAATGCGGCATAATGAAACACTGGTAAAATTGAGGTCAATGTCAATCAACGAGGAAACTCCTCACAAACTGTGCTGTTGAAGGGCAGTCATAAAACCTAGAAAAGTGCAACACAGGAACTGCCCCTTTGGTCCACAATGTCTGTGCTGAACATGATACTAAGCTACACAAATTCATCTGCCTGCCCATGATACATACTAGGTATGTTACAATACCTACCTTTAGCGGGGCTGCAGTTCTGCCACTCCCCGTGTGCGCGACTTTGGCGCCTTTCAGAGGGGGGGCGGGTTTAAAATGCCGTTTTTCCCTAGACAGTCCAAATCGATCCATGTCGGGCGATTTCATCGCTAAAGAGAAATCGCTCAGACATTTCATTCATGAAGTTATTTTTAAACTACGCTAGATTATTTATTAACTAGAGTAGTTTAAAAATCATCTTCTAAAGCTCTGAACGCCGACAGCAGAACGGACCTAACGTAGGCAATAAAAGAGGCGACACAGTTTATTTTTACATAAAAACGTGGTTCTTAGGAAGCATTTAATCAAATTTTCATGTTGCGAAAAGGGGACAAAAAAATATACGAACCGGCTGTATTTATCATACCGACTGTGGGTTAAATTCACCGCAAACCGCAACGTTCCAATCCACCGTATTCCACTAAAATCCACTCGCTAGTTGATTTATATGGCCATTAATTGACAGGCATTAAACACTAAATTCCTTCCATTTGGCCTATAAATTAATGAAAATTAGATTTAAAAATCATGTTATATTGTAGATTATTGTGTGAATGTTATTTGGACACTTAGGCAATTTAAAAAAGTTTATCTTTTCTTAAGAAATGGATAGATGTTTAGATCTAGTAATTGAATTTTGTAATTAGCTACAATTAGATAACTAACTAATTATATGCTTTAATTTCAGGTCATCCAAGTAAGATTTGTTCATATTTGTTTCAGAGTGCTTCAATCTATAATAACTGAAAATTTCATTGAGTTCTCTTAATTTTTAAGAAAGTTATGGGCTTTTGACTGTTCTAGATCACAGCTTTTGAGTTAAGTCAATGGAAAGGCAATGGGGAACAAGATGCTAATTTCCGAGTATGAAAATGGCCATAACTTTTTTAATACTGAAGATATGAAAATGAATTAGGTGTCAAATTAAACTTCTTTTTATGCTTTATCTGATGGGATAAATTGCAGACTTGATTTTTAAAATCTCAAAATTATGTAACATTGCTATACATACCCCTCCATTCCCTGTATATCCATGTGCCTTTATAAAAGCCTCTTAAATTCCACATTCATACCTGCCTCCACCATTACCCAAGGTAGACAAAAGTACTGGAGAAACTCAGCGGGTGCAGCAGCATCTATGGAGCGAAGGAAATAGGCAACGTTTTGGGCCGAAACTCTTCTTCAAACATATGGCAGAGCATTCTAGGCACCCACTCACTACCCACTGTAAAAAAACCTGCTTCTCACATCTCCTTTAAACTTTGGCCCTTTCACATTAAAGCTATGCCCTCGAACCTTTGACATTTCCACCCTGGTCTGACTTTCTACCCGATATGCACCTCTCATAAATTTATATATTTTTATCAGGTCTCCCCTCAGCCTCCAAAGCTCCAGAGAAAACAATCCAACCTCTCCATATAGCTCATACCCTATAATCTAGGCAGTGTGATTGGCCTCCCCTGCCATTTCTCCAGCTGATCCATATCTCGCTGAATACAGCCTTTCCACCACAACCCTCTATCTGCTATTTGTAAGCCAGTTCTAAATCAATATCACCAAAGCATGGTGAGTGAATTCCGTGCATCTTAACCTTTGGATTAGGCCACCAGGGGGGACTTAATCAAATGTCTTACTAAAATCTCCTTGCAGACATCATCCACCACCCTCATCAATGTCCTGTAAAGTTCAAGCAGGATTCCTCCACTTTTGCACTCAACCCCCCTTTGATAAAGGCTTTCCAAATGAACTGCAATACCTGCAATGCTAACCTCAAGTGCTTCACATACAAGGACCTGAGATTAGTTGACACAGTGGCATATTAGTAGAGTTGCTGCCCCACAGCACCAGCAATCCAGGTTTAATCTTGACCTCTGATGATGTTTATGTGAACATTTAATGTTCTCCCTGTAACTACATTGGTTTCTTCTTTGTTACATCCCAGAGAAATCCCAGTTTAATCCCAGGATATTTCACTCTGTCACTTACTCGAGGTAACTTAGAGTTGGGGTGGGGTGGGGGGTTGATGGGAGTGTTGGAAGAATAAAGGGGCAGCCTAATCTGCGAGTTTGCCCTCGACTCAAACTCGTAGCATGGTCGACACGTGGTCCTAGGAGGTCCTATGAGGTCACTGGAACTCTCCTTCATGCTCGATGGAAGCTCCCGAATGCTTGCGGCCTCAGCAAGGTAGCGGAAAATGTTTCAGCATGTTGAAAATATTTCTGCGAGTAAAATTTGGACGGCACGGTTCTTTTTAACTCTTAGTGCAGTGGACTGGGGTCGCTATTTAATTACAGGCAGTCGAGGGCAGTCGTAGGCAATCTCCTTCACTGACTGGGGCATTTTGATTGTCTCATTGGAGTTTTCAGGAGCAGGGAAAACCGACTGGGAGGTAAAATGGCTGCTAAACGCATGTGAGCGTGTGCGTGTGCATGTGCGTGTGGTCCATCGATCCAGCTCCCAGTTTCAACGCGGTCGGTCGATCCACCTCGAGGTTTTCCAGGCGAGTGCCCTCGAGCTTGAAGGTCGATGACACTCTTAACTCGCGGATTAGGTCGCCGCAGTGAGACAGCCCCTTAACAGAGCAAATATTATGGAGGAATCAAATTGCTCTGTGAGCTGCCATCAACTCAATGGGCTAAATAGCCTCCACCTGCATTGTAAAACATATGAAATATGGATTTCCTAGTACAGCATTATTATCCAGCTTCGCTTCATTAATTAATATTCAATTTTCTCTTTTGTTTACCAAAGTGGCTAAACTCATATTTCCCCAAATTATATGAAATCTATCAATATATTATGGACACACTAAACCTATCTCTATCCTTTTTTGGACTCTGTTCTCCTTGTAACTTGTTTCTCCACTCATCTGTGTGTCATCAGTTAATTTAGCTAGAATACACTTAGTTGCATTATCTGTTATTGATGCACACTGTAAATACGTGAGGTATTAGTGCTGGTCTCAAGGAGCCTCAATCTGAAAATGATCTATTAGCTCTGTCTCTTTTCCTGTGATTAACAAATGCCCATCCATGCTGATATATTTCTCCCAACTTCATGATCCCTTATGTTGTGCAGTAACTGCCAATACATGGTCCCTTATCGGATACCTTTCGGAAATCAAAATGATTAACATCTACAGATTCTCCTTTATGCCGTTTACATCGTCAGAGTTCCTTTAAATTTGTGGGGTGAAACACAATTTCACATTTATGAAACTATATTACGCCCAATGGATTGTATCATGATTTCTTAAATGTCCTGTAGTATTTCCCTTATAAGTGACCCCAACATTTTCTCAGCAATAAAACATTCAGCTAGCTAGCTACTAATTTCTTGCCTTCTGATTCCTCCTTTTTTCAATAGTTGTGGAAGTTCACAACCAACCTACAGGAATTTGTTTTAAGACCGTAAGCTAACCGGTTTGAGGGCTTGTACATCCTTCTTTCCATCTAATTTCGTGTTTATTTCCCTCTAGTGGTAATGATAGATTTAAGTTCTCCCTTTTTTTTGTCTCCATACTATTATTATTAAGATGTTTTTAATTTCTGTCCCCATGAAAAGATACAAAATATTTATTCAATATATCTGCCACATCCTCATTTCCTGTTTCTTCATTGTTTGCCCCAGAGGGACCAATATTTATTTTGGTTACTTTCTTCCTTATTATGCATAGATAAAAACAGATGGTCAGAGTTTATATTTAGACTTTAGAGATACAGCACGGAAACAGGCCCTTCTGCCCACAGTCTGTGCCGACCAGCGAGAAAACTCACGCAGTCACAGGGAGAACATACAACTTCCGTAAGACAGCACCCATCGTCAGGATCAAACCTAGGTCCCTGGCGCTGTAAGGCAGCCACTCCTCTGCTGTGCTACTCTGCTGCCGCCCACAAACAGATGCTAAAAGACTTTAGAAGGATCATCAATATCAAATTATATAAAAATCTAATTCAATTTACCTTCAAAAATCATTCCCATCCAGGTCTTAAAATGGTTGTACATTTTAATATACAAAAAAAGCACGGTTCTGGAAATTTAAATTTAATTTAGAAAGAAAGACATTTTGTATCTCAAAAGGGGGCAGGCAGTAGATGAATCTTCACTACAACTTTGATGGTTAGTGTGAAAGAATGGGGACAAATTTCAGAATGTACAAATAGCGTTCTCACCTACAGTTAATATATAATGCTAAAATATTCACATTTAATGTAAACTTACAAACAGTTTCCCTGATTAAAATATAAAATCAAATTGCTGGATGACTTTCACTGTACCCTTGCCTTTGGGAGACACGAAGGAATGACCTGGACTTTTAACAACATCATGGGATTACGTTTCTTGGAACTTGGAAAACTTTATTGTCATTCAGACCTTGCAGTCTGAATGAAATTTCGTTGCCTCTAGTCAAACATATAGTAAATAACAAAACACACAATAAACACATATTTAACATCCACCACAGTGAGTTCACCAAGCACCTCCTCACTTTGGTGGAAGGCAAAAATCTTGTCTTTGTCTCTTCCCTTCTTCCTCTTCCTCTTCCTCTGCGCTGAGGCGACCCAGGCCTCCGATGATGTAAATAAGTCCCGCGGATGAACCGCGCTCCGCGAGCGGGCCGGTTCAACTCCACGGCCCGGGGCGGCCGAAGCTGCCGCCCTCCAGTCCAGCGGACGCAGCTGTTGCCGCGGGAGCTCCGGAAAAACAGGTCACCAACCTGTGACCCGCGAGCTCCCAACGATGTCGTCCACTGGGCCCGCGGCCGAACCTCCGAAGTCGCTGCAGCCGCCACCGCCACCGGAAAGCCGCCACAGCTCCGAGTCGCGCCGTGGGAACGCCTGAACCCGCCACAGCCCCGAAGTTGGCCAGCCCCGCGCTGGTAAGTCCTGGCTGGCTCTACCTCCGGAGCCTCGGGTCGGTCGCTGTTAAAGTTGGAGGCCGCAAGCTCCACGATAGGCCTCAGCGCAGACGGAGACGGAGACGGGGGATACGACAAGAAAAGTCGCGTCCCCCCAAAAGGAAGAGACTAAGAACGTTTCTGTAAATTCACTGATTATAACACAAAGAAAGTGTTGGAACGGTCAGACTGACACCTAAAATTATCAGCACGACACTTAAAAAAGTACAGAAGTTTGAGTTTTGTCCTTCTCACATGCCCATCTGGATACTCGGAATAACTGGAAAGATAGCTGTTCCACAAACAGCAATATTGAAAAGTGCCAAGAGCCAGGGACCAACTGTTGATTTTTCATCTGGTGTTGATTTTGAACTTTTAGGAAAATTCCCTCGCTGTGTGATGTTTTTCCTGCGTTTCTCGTTTGCCATGCAAAACCATTTCTAGCTACCTACCTTTAAAATCTATTTTCTCCCTCTTTACCATCCTATCAAGCCTTCATTTTTCTGAAGAAGAGCCCCAACCCAAAACGTCGCCTATCCACAGTAAATGACATGCTTAGTTACCCCAGCACTTTATGATTTGCTATAAGAGACAGCTCCGACCGTAACAAAAATGTTTGCATGTCTTTCAGCTAAAGGTAAGGTACCAGAAAAATGAAGCATAGCTATTGGTGTCCCTTTATTGAAGAAGAGCAGCAGATATTAACAGGTAATTCCAGGACTGGGAGCTTTATGCTAGTATAGAAATTATTAGAGAAAATTCTAAGGGATAACATTCAATTGGAATGTTAACATTGGAAAGTCAGGGGCTGATCAGGAATAACCAGCATGGCTTTGTGCAAAAGTAATCCTACCTCACTAAACTGAGACAAGGCTGAGCTGCCAGGGTAATCCAAAGACTGCCAGTGTTGTGACCTTAAACTCAAAGCTGAGTCACCTTGATGAACCCGAGATCACCAGGACAAACCTGAGACTGCCTGCGCCTCCTCTTGAGGCAAGAGTGAACTGCAAGGAGAAGCTTGCAATCACCACACCTCTTCCTTCGAATATCAGGATTGAGATGCCAGGTGGTTTTTCTGGGCAAAATTAAGCATGAAGATGATAAACGTTTCAAAATTAAACCGATATTTAACAATTGCCCTAAAGTTATATCGGGTTCAGGGGCAGATCAATTTCCTTGTAGCAGCAGAACTGGAGCAGCTTCAGAAAAAAACTCTCTCATTCCACCAAATTACTCACATTCCATTATTTATATGTATGACTAACCAAATTAATAGCCATTTCATTTCACAGATTAGATTTCAAATAGGTGTGTGAAGTTCCAATGTGCAAAGTTCTCCCAAACACAATACAGGTGCAGTGACAAACTTTGAAAGTAACTTGCAAGGAATAACTCATCAGTAACTATCAGCGAGCACTTAATGCTGCAACATTGGTCAAAAGTGTTCAGATGTACTTTAGGCCACTTCAAAATAAATGTTATTCCCTTATCATGTATCCGTACACTGTCTGGTCTTTGTATCGTCTTTCCGTGGATAGCACGCAACAAATTCCTTTCACTGTACATGACAATAAACTAAACTGTAATTGTAAATAACAAAAAACAATGATAAATAAATCATGGCTATGTAATAGTAACAAATAACTTGAAATGTTACTGAAAATTACTTTCTTTTTCAGCAAGTTACTGAAAATATTATAATTTACTATTTTGTGCACTTTATCCAAACCTGATTCCACTGAACAGAAGAGGAGACCATTTAAATTTATTTCAAATTTTTGTCACAAAATAGTGTGGACCTCCGTGCTCTAATTCACAGTAAAGGTGAAACATTTGCTCTAACAGAGAAGCACTGGATTCCCTTAAAATATTCCTTACAATACTAATTTAAATATAAAAAATTATAACATAAAATAACATTAAGCTATTATAGCTGAAGATGCTGGCTCGAAGGGCCGAATGGCCTCCTCCTGCACCTATTTTCTATAATGTCAAGCGCTTCATTTGCTGTCAGCAGCACAAATGCCTCAACGCCATTGAAAATGTTACTGTAAGACTACTTTTTTTTTCATGGCACTGTAGTCAGTTGGGCTGATCATGTAATGTATGATAGCTTTTACCACAACTGTGGTGTCAGAAAGCAAACTTTGAACAATCTAAATTTACTTTTTATTTCCATTTACAAGTTTAATAATGAAATACATACATTAGCAAAGTAATGCATTATTAAATATAAATAAAACGTAATGAGATCTGTACTCATTTTGAAAGTAAAAACCTCATTTTGAATTAATTATATTATTATGATCATAAATTATAAATGGGAGCCAAAACAGAAGATTTGCTCAGTTGTACTAAATAGCCTGTTTGAGAATAAGTGAGTTTGGTATTCTGACTGCGCATGCCCAGGTCATGGGTCACTCGTGATAAACATTCTCGGCGGCTGTGCTGATGTGTGGGTGCAGACCTGCATTTCATCCACGTACGGGATCGGGCCGGGGTCTCTGGCGCTGTTCAGTTGCTCCCCGTCCCCTCCCGGGTGTCCCATCCCTGTCCGGGGGGGGCCCTGGGCTAGTGGCGCGCCGGCCTGGCCCGGGCTTGCAGCCGGCGCGGAGTAAAGGCGCTGACTCCGGTTCGGTTGACCGGCAGCCCTGGACTGGTGGGGCACCGGCCTGTTGCGGTGGCGGCCCGGGCTTGCAGCCAGTGTGGAACAGAAGCGCTAGCTCCGGGCCGGGATCCCGTCAGTCCAGGACTGTCGGTTCACCCGGTGGAACAGCGAGAGCTGAGCTGGAGTTGACGCTTCTTCTCTACGCTGGCTGTGGGCCTGGGCCGCCGCTGCAGAGGGCCGGTATCCCGTCGGTCTGGGGTCACCCTGGGTGTCTCCGGCTGCCTCCAGATGGGGATGGGGCACTCGGAGGGGAACGGATGATCCAGTGCCGTTTCAGCGGCGCCGGAGGCCCGGGTTCGATCCTGGCTGCGGATGGGGCGCGGGTCTGTGTGCATGCGGCGGCACAGTTGCTGGGAGTGTTTATCGCGAGTGACCTTTGACAAATTCCATGATTCCTTGCATTTTATGGAATCCCGAACTCGCTTATTACACATTTAAATGAAATTAGATACATTTTCAACTTCAAGCGTAAAACTGGGCAAAATAACTTCATATGTAATCATATTCAACATAAGAAATGCATCACCATATTTGATAGACGAGGGTATCCAAAGATAAGCAAAAAGCTCCAGAAATATACAATTTACCCAAATATCTTTTCTTGCAAAATGGAGATACATGGAACTTTTTCAATCAGTCTGAAGAAGGGTCCCAACCCAAAATATCATTTGTCCATTCCCTCCACAGATGCTGCCTGATCCACCGGGTTCCTCTTGCAACTTTGTGTTTTGATATATTCTTGTAAAATCTTTGCAATGCCCCTTATATATTTTAACAGAATTATACTAAATAATAGCAACTACTGGCTTCAGTGTACTGGTTTGAAATTGCAGTATATTGGAATTACAACAAAGGATAACTTATTATTTTTGAAAGCCAACAAAATTTACATTCAAAATTTAACACATAAAAGCCCGGGTGCAATGTTATGGATATTGTAATTAATTTGGTAATTAAAGTTAATTGTAATTTAATGGCAATCTGTGTTATACTGAAATAGGGACGTGTACACTGCTCCAGATTTACTGTCATATGAGAAAGATCACCAATGCCAGGAGAGACAAACTATAAATAACCAGAAATAAGGATTATTTAAAAAAATATTGGGTTGATCTTCAAATCAAATAATACAAAATAATAAAAGGTATCAAAAGGGCTATATTAGACTAATATATACTGTCAGAATAAATTCAGTCACCATCTACAGCATGAGACTTTTTAAAAGATTCCAGTATAGGCAACATGCTGTAATTTAAATATGCATCTTTAATTAATACAATGGTATTCATAGATATTTGAAATAATACAACTGAAAAGCCATTTATTAAACCTCATGTTCCGCATAACAGTTGTAGTACTTTCATCTCAGAAGGCTAAATGAGTGACAAGGATATGGATCCAAATCTATATGGCTGCCAAGTGCCAAAGATAACAATAGTAATCAATTTTTAGACATTTATAGAACGTTAAAGCAGATTCACCATTTTTGAATTGGTATTTTTACAAACATATTAAAATTGAGGATGTCGGAAAAATAGCGGCCAGGCTCTTGGGTGGGGAAAATAAGCTCCTCAAGACTGGCTATGTTTGTAGTCACACAAAGACAAGGTAACTGAATTTGAATTATTCTTCATGCTCATCAGATCTCCTCTACCTTAAAGATCCAAAGTGTTCCTATGTACCACCACTATAATTGAATAATATTGTCCAATGACAGAATAATGAAAAAAATAAACATAATGATATATCATATATGTTATTACTCCGTTTTTACAGGAATTACCACAGCAACCTAATGAGATTTCCCATAAAATTGGGAATAATCTATCATATATAATCATCATATATCATCTATAAACTTTTGAAAGTGTGTGTGTGTGTGTGTGTGTGTGTTATTTTGCATGTGGAACGTATCTCCTCGAAAACCAGACACAAAAACGCGAAGATTTTTACTATTTCGGTAGGTATTTACCTTATGAGTTCAGAAATCCACTCCTTGGTCAATTATTTCCCCAGATTTTTAATAGAATTGTTCACAAAACTAAATTTTTTTAAATAGAAACGCCGCTCATCAGCTGCTGATGTCACAATGCCCACATGCCCACCAATCCAGGCCCACCTGCGTCCTGCCCCCCACCCCCCCCGCTGTTGATTAAAGGCGCAGAAATATCGAGAAAGTTCTGCAAAACAAAGATTCTACAACTGCGTTCCGCTATAGCTTCTTTGTCCCACAGATCTCGGGGCAGCGACTCCTCACGAGCTGAATTTCTCCTCATAAGTTCTGCTGAACTTTCTCCTCACAGCCGGCGCAGCTCGCGAATGCCCCGCCCGTCTGCGCACCCCGCCCGTTTGCGTTCCCCTTCCATCCCCCCTCTCTGACTCCTCCCTGTTCTGTGTTCCTCTCTGTGAATGAGCAAGTTCTGCAGATCCGGAGGACAGGCGAGATCCTGGGGAGGTGAAGAGGAGTGGGAAGGATTGAGGGAGAGGAGGGAGTAGGGGGAATAGGGAGGTGAGGAGAGAGAATGTGGGAATAGAGGAAGAGGAGTTGAGGTGATAGGGAGTGGGGAATAGATGGTCTGCCCCCACCCCTCTCCCTCCCCCTCTCCCCTACCGCTCTCCCTCCCCACTCTCCCCCCTCCTTCCCCATCTCGCTCCCGTACCCCTCTCCCACTCCCTCCACACTCTTCCCGTTCTCTTCCCCTACCCCATTTCCCTCCTCCCCTCCCATCCCCTCCCCCACACTTCCCTTCCCCCCCTCAGACCCCTCTCTCTCTCTCACCCCTCCTCCCCCACCCTCCCTCCTCCTCCTCCCCTCCACCCCCTCTGTCTCTTGCCCTTCTGTCTCTGCCCCTTTATCTGTCTCCCCATTCTCTCAAGCAAATTAATATATTAACAAGGGGGATAGTTAGCGTGTGTGCGGGGTGGGGGGGGGGGGGGGTGTGTGTGTGTGTGTGTGTGGTGTGTGTGTGTGTGTGTGTGTGTGTGTGTGTGTGTGCGCGTGTGCGCGCGTGTGTGTGTGTGTGATTTTGCATGTGAAATGTATATCCTCGAAAACCAGACACAAAAACGCAGAGATTTTTACTATTTCGATAGGGATTTAACTTACGATTTCATAAATGCACTCGTCTGTAAATTTGGTAATTTATCTGCCAACATTTTCAATAAAATTGTTCACAAAACGGATTGTTTATTAAAAATCAAAGTTCTGCTGCAGCTGCGGTCATATCAATGCCCTAGCCCGCAGCAGCACCCCCCCCCCCGTTCTTAATTAAAGCAAATGCTCTCAACGCGCAGGCGCACTTTCCACCACCACCCCCCCCCCCCCCCCCCGGCCCGGCCCGGCCCGGCCCTGTCATGCTGGTGGGTGCGCTTCCCTTAGGGGAAGACCCCCCCCCCCATATAACATATAACAATTACAGCATGGAAACAGGTCCTCTCGGCCCTTCCGGTCCGTGCCAAACATTTATTTTCCCCTAGTCCCATCTACCTGCACTCAGACCATACCCCTCCATTCCCTTCCCGTCCATATACCTATCCACTTTACCTTTAAATGTTAAAATCGATCCTGCCTCCACCACTTCTGCTGGAAGCTCATTCCACACAACCACCACCCTCTGAGTAAAGAAGTTCCCCTTCATGTTACCCCTAAACATCTGTCCCATAATTCTCATGTCATGCCCTCTTGTGTGAATCTTCCCTACCCTCAATGGGAAAAGCTTATCCACATCAACTATGTCTATCCCTTTCATCATTTTAAAGACCTCAATCAAGTCCCCCCTTAACCTTCTGCGCTCCAAAGAATAAAGACCTAACTTGTCCAACCTTTCTCTGTAACTTCGTTGCTGCAACATTCTAGTAAATCTCCTCTGTACTCTCTCTATTTTGTTGACATCCTTCCTATAATTAGGTGACCAAAATTGTACACCATACTCCAGAATTGGTCTCACGATGCCTTGTACAATTTTAACATTACTTCCCTACTCCTATATTCAATGCTCTGATTTATAAAGGCCAGCACACCAAAGGCTTTCTTTACCACCCTATCTACATGCAATTCCACCTTCAGGGAACTATGCACAGTTATTCCTAGATTCCTCTGTTCCACAGCATTCCTCAATTCCCTACCATTTACCATGTACGTCCTATTTTGATTTGTCCTGCCAAGATGTAGCACCTCACACTTATCAGCATTAAACTCCATCTGCCATCTTTCAGCCCACTCTTCCAAATGGCCCAAATCTCTCTGTAGACTTTGAAAATCTACTTCATTATCCACAACACCACCTATCTTAGTATCGTCTGCATACTTACTTATCCAATTTTCGACCCCATCTTCCAGATCATTGATGTACATGACAAACAACAGTGGGCACAACACAGATCCCTGAGGCACCCCACTGGTCACCGGCTTCCAACCTGACAAACAGCCGTCCACCATTACTCTCTGGCATCTCCCATTCAGCCACTGTTAAATCCATCTTGCTACCGCCATTAACACCCAAAGATTGAACCTTCTTAACCAACCTTCCATGGGGAACCTTGTCAAAGGCCTTACTGAAATCCATATAGACAACATCCACTGCTTTACCCTCATCAATTTCCCTAGTAACCTCTTCAAAAAATTCAAGAAGGTTTGTCAAACATGACCTTCCAGGCACAAATCCATGTTGACTGTTCCTGATCAGACCCTGTTTATCCAGATGCCTATATATATTATCTCTAAGTTTCCTTTCCAATAATTTGCCCATGACTGACGTCAAACTAACAGGTCTATAATTGCTAGGTTTATTCTTTGAACCCTTTTTAAACAATGGAACAACATGCGCAGTACGCCAATCCTCCGGCACTATTCCCGTTTCTATTGACATTTGAAATATTTCTGTCATAGCCCCTGCTATTTCTACACTAACTTCCCTCAATGTCCTAGTGAATATCCTGTCAGGACCTGGAGACTTATCTACTTTTATATTTTTCAAAAGTGTCAGTACTTCCTCCTCTTTGAATCTCATAGTTTCCATAGCTACTCTACTTTTTTCCCTTACCTCAGAGAGTTCAATATCCTTCTCTTTGGTGAATTCCGAAGAAAATAAATTGTTCAATATCTCCTCCATCTCTTTTGGCTCTGCAAATACCTGTCCATTCTGGCTCTCTAATGGTCCAATTTTATCCCTCGTTATCCTTTTGCTATTAATATAGCTGTAGAAACCCTTTGGATTTACTTTCACCTTTCTTGCCAAAGCAACCTCATATCTTCTTTTAGCTTTTCTAATTTCTTTCTTAAGATTCTTTTTACACTCTTTATACTCATCTAGCACCTCATTTACTCCATGTCTCCTATAATTATTGTAGATCTCTCTCGTTTTTCGAACCATGTGTCCAATTTCCCTTGAAAACCATGGCTCTTTCCAATTTTTACTATTTGCTTTCAACTGAAGAGGGACATAAAGATTCTGTACTCTTACAATTTCCCCTTTAAATGTCCTCCATTTCTCTTCTACATCCTTCCCATAAAACAAAATGTCCCAATTCACTCCTATTAAATCCTTATGCATTCCCTCAAAGTTAGCCTTTCTCCAATCAAAAATCTCAACCCTAGGTCCAGTTCTGACTCTCTCCATAATTATATTGAATCCCCTCTCTCTCTCTCTCTCTCTCTCTCTCTCTCTCACTCTCCCCCCCTCTCTCTCTCCCTCCCCCTTCTTTCTACCCCCCTTCCCTCTCTAGACACGCCTGCAAGTTGAGGGTTATGCGTCAGTAGATTATGGGGCGGTTATGGGGTAAAAGGTGCAAATGAATAATATTAATATATTAACAAGGGGATAGTTAGCGTGTGTGCGGGGGTTAGTTAGTGTGTGTCGTAGCATATAAACAAGAGGGTCTGCACTTGGTTCTAGTAAAATCTAAAATGTAATTATTAATCTCCAGATGAACATATCACTTAGCTGTACATTGAGAAAACAGAATACATTTTTAATTAATATTTTCAAAGGAAAATATCTTTGAAAAATCCAAGATGCAAGTATAGAAAAGTAATCTTTGCAAAGAAAAAGTATGCAGACAGCATAGATTTTTCTTCTTTCTGTGGAATGATTTGATAAAAAATGAGCAGGAAAGAATTATGGACTATGTTTTCATAAATTTGAATAAATGCCTGGAGGCTGAATGTGAGGGTCACCAGGGTCCTCCAGACGGATGTACAAGTCAACAAAGGATCACTGGAGAGCACAGACCAAGAGAGTTACAACAAAGTAGCTGAAGATTTGACAAAAGAAAGCCTTGTGAACAGCACTGCTCTAATGAGAATGAGCAAACATGCTGTGTCTGCTGTCAATGCTCTCTTTTCATCTCATTCTTTTTTTAATACCACCATCAGAGTCAAATTTTAAATTATCTTCTGACCAAGATGTATGTGCACTCTTAATTTCAGCATCATAAAACCACATGCATTGTTCAGAAACACTACAAACCTTCAATTTAAATTTATAGTTAGAGCAAATCAAAGCAATATGCACTCAACAATTTTAATAACCTATTAAGTTACAACTTCAATTTCATTATATAAATATTTTCCTTGGGGAGCAATACCATCATGAAGAAAGATATAATTTTTTTTTGAAAGATAAATAGCATCATTAATCAGCAACATCTCTTTTCTATTATCTTTCAAAATGAGGTGTTATTTTTCAAAATGAGTACAGATCTTCATGTAATTAGCTCCTTTTTCACCACCAAGAAATGACAGTGTTCTGAAAATTAAAAGAATTTCATTAAGTAGAATTTACCATGATATCATCTATCTTTATATAGTTTATAAGTGACAGCAATAGAACTGGGAATCCAACAGCCTTTACCACAGCAGAGTTAACATTTTGTAGAAAATAATCCAGCTGACTTTTCACAAGTCTTCAAGCTTTTGGATAATCAAATGATCTTTAAAGTTTTAGTTCAACATATACCACTTTTGATTAAAATCCATGATTCCCATAATAACAAAGTGGCGGATAACTAAAGTCCTTTGAATGATTGTGAGAATGTGCTAGACTATTTACGAGTTACTTGTATTATGAGATACTTAAGCTGCACAAATGCTATTGGTGATGTTGCAGTAAGTGGCCTGACATGAAATGTAAAACAGCCACATGAAAAACAAACTAAAAAATACAGCTTCAATGGAATGCTGATCAGGTTTACTTGCACAAAACAGATATATTACTCACTGTCCTATGAAGAGTCGTGAGCACATGCTTAAACTCTTACGGCAGAAAAGCAGCAACAGACATTAACAATATTTGTGCTGACCACCCTTTCCAATGATTTCCCACGCCATTAAGTTTTAAAAGACAAACACAAATGTTCGTACAAAAATTTAATATTTCTCTCTGCATATCCATTGCAGCCCACCACACCACACTTACTGAGATATTATGTCACTGAAATGTTAAAAAAAAATCAGAAGCTGGCTACTCTGCCACCTAAATAACTGAGAAAAATATTATAAATTCAACACAATCATTAATGGGGACATTTTTACCTTGGAAGTTTTGCATGCAGTTGAACGCATTTCAAAATTAAAGTTGGCTGAGGTATAATTGGAGTCCAGTTAATAAATATCGACAAAAAAGGTTCAGTTAATCAACAATAGATAATTTATCAATTAATCTATACCAACAATATAGCGATCATTAACTTGTAATTGTTTCCAAGTCAACAGAACAGAGAGCATTGAAGTAATAGCTCTCAACAACTAATCACCAAAAAAATCTATGATTGCAGTGTACAAATTTAAATAGCAAATACAAATGTAACTGAGTATGGAAATTGTGACATTGTGTTATGGCACATTGGTGAGGCCGCATAGTCTTTTTCCCAGGGTAGGTAAATCAAGAACTAGAGGGCATAGGCACCAGGGACTAGCTGCAAAGCTACTTCGGGTGCTGCCAGACAGGCGCATGGTACGCTACATCATGGAGCTGATATCAAACCGCAGCTTTGTGCTTCAGACCAGTGATGGACAGCAGAGTAGGCCACGTAGACTGAAAAATTGCATCTCGCAGGGATCCGTCTTGGCTCCACTGCTTTTCAACGTGTACATCCATGACCTCCCAGATACCATCGCTGGAAAATATGGGTATGCTGACGATCTAGCCATCCTGATGAGAAACAAAGAGTGGAAGACAATCGAACGCTCCTTGAGTCAAGACATGGGGACTTTGGCAGTATATGTACGACAGTGGGGTGTAAAGCTGAGCGAAGGCAAAACAGTGTCAACAGCATTCCATCTAAACAACAAAGAAGCTTAACAATAGGCACTTGGACTTCCAACAAACACCCACTTTCCTCGACATAAAACTGGGCAGGTCGCTTACATTTCGTCAACACCTGGCTGGTCTCCGCGATTAGGTCATGGCACCTAGCGGCCTCATCCGACGCCTGGCAGGAACAAGTTGGGGAGCCAGTCCATCAACTCTTCGCACCTCTGCCTTAACCCTTGTGTATGCCCCAGCTGAGTACTGTGCACCCGTATAGAGTAGAAGTACTAGCCTGGTAGACACAAGCCTGAACAGCACCTTGCGAACCATCACTGGGTGCCTTCAACCTACTCCAGTCGAGCAGCTCCCTATACTTGCAGGCATTCTGCCTGCAGGGATCCAAAGGCAAGCAGCAACTCTGGCACTATCTTGTTGTGCCATGGACCCAGATCACCCCCTCCATCATGCTATCAGCAGAGAGCAGAGGCCACCCCGACTGAAGTCCCGTAACCCCTTTGCTCCACATGGAAAACAACTCCTAGCATTCATCCAGCCAACTGAGACAAAAGCACAATGGAAAGCCACCAAGTGGTCACAGGAGTGGAAGGCAACCTCATCTCCATTACACAGCTACATCACCCAGAGATGCCAACCCTAAATTTAGTTCACAGTAACATTCAACCCATTTGTCCGTAACAAATGGGGTTAAATGCATTTCTCTCCGACTCACTTGGGGTTGTTGCCGGCGGCTATGCGCCTGCGCACTGGTGCAGATCAGCGGGCTGCCGGCGGGCGGGTGCGGCACATGCGCACTTGGCAGGTTGCCGGCGGGTCTGCGCCTGCGCACTGGGTGGGGGGGAGGCCCGGTGATGGGGCTGCCGCGAGCGGCCGGCTGGCGGCAAGAAAGTGCCGCTGATCGCGCGGGCCGGCGCCGCCCGGGCTCTGTGCCGGGCGTGGCTGCGAGCTGCCGGGCTGGCAAACCGGGGGCACATGGTGCCGGCGTTCACCACGGGAGGAACACTGGCGCGGTGGTGTTCGTAACAGCATGTTTGGCTGCCGGAACACCGTAAAAAGGTTATTTCGCCGGGACAAAATACGGCGAATCCGGGACACTTGGCATCTCCATTACACAGCTGCATCACCTCACCAGATAAAAGCTGTCCAGGGTCTGACCTCCCCAGAGGAGCATGGGTGAAGCTCAAGAGACTTTGTACTGGAGTTGGGCGTTTCAATGCCAGCATGTGGAGATGGGGACTCCACCAGAGCCCAACCTGTGAATGCGGAGAGGAACAACAGACAGCCAACCATGTAATCTCTGGGTGCCCTCTCTACCACCCACCAAATGGAGCTCAGGGCCTGGCACACATTAACGCATTAACAACCTGGCTGCTCAACATCCGGCTTGAGATCAAACTATTCCTTTGGTTTATGTTTCATTTGCAAGAAGAAGACGAAGAAGGTTTAAGATGAGAGGGAAAATATTTAATAGATGCTGCCAGCCTCAAAAAAGCTGGCAGCACCATCAAGGCCCCACACCATCTTGGCCACACACTCATCTCCCTGCTACCTTCAGGTAGAAGGTACATGAGCCTGAGGACTGCAACAACCAGGTTCAGGAATAGCTACTTCCCCACAGCCATCAGGCTATTAAACTCAACTGAAACAAAATTCTGAACACTAATAGACCATTATTGTTTATTTGCACTTTATCTGTTTATTTATTCATGTGTGTATATATTTATATAATAGTATATGGACACACTGATTGGTTATGTATTCATGCCTACTATATTCTATTGTGCTGAAGCAAAGCAAGAATTTCATTGTCCTATCTGGGACACGTGACAATAAACTCTCTTGAATCTTGAATCTTGAAACCTGAAGGGCAACTTTTTCCAGAGGATGGTGGTGATATGTAACAAGTTGCCAGAGTAAGTAGTTGACACAGGAACAATAACATTTAAAAGATATTTGGATAGGTAAGGTTTAGAGGGATATGGGCCAAATGCGGATAAATTAAACCTGCTTAGAGGAAGCATTTTGGTCAGCATGAACAAAAAGGCCCTATTTCTGTGCTGTATAACTCTATGACTGTAATACCGATTGCAAACATTGTAAAACACTCAAATTTTTATCTGAACTCATTGCCTTATAATTGCTCCCAAATATCAAGTGTTCTGGATGCACGATGGTAGGACGCTGTTATTGAATCTGGAGATAATGGTTCTCAGGTTCCTGCAACTTCTTTCCGATGATAACAGCAAGAAGAGTGCGTGGCCAGGGTGATATGGGTCAATGATGATATTAGCTGCTTTCTTGAGGCAGCACTTCCTGTAGATTGCTTTGATAGTGGAGAGGTCAATACCCATGATGGACCAGGCAGTGTCCTCTTCTTCCTGAGCATTCTAATTTCTGAACCAGTCAGTACGCTCTCAACCGTACACAAGTAGAAGTTCAATATAATATTCAGCAAAATTCCAAATCTTCTCAAACTTCTGATTGAGTCGCAGTATTATTCATGAATTCCATGATAGTCTACTATGTTTCTAGTTTTTCATAATCTGTTTATTCAAAAATGTCCCAATTACATGCAGTAATTAAAATTACAACTGCAATGTATTACCATTTAAATACCTTCTTTGCTGACATTTTTAGTTGATTACCAAACTTTAGCCACCCAATCTATCTATGAAATTGGATTCTAAATAATTCCTTTGTATAGGTGCAAGAAAGCGTATTCAATTGTAACATCCCTTCAAAACAAAAGGTATGCCATTGTGGTTTTTGGACAACTGGTTCTTCTTTAAAGATCATGTGCAACTTCACATGAATCGGTTACATCTTCCAATCTTCTCCACTAGTTCATCGAAACACTGATCCCCACCAATTCCATTGCCCCCCCCGCAGCGTGCAGGCAGGCAGGCAGGTGCGCAGGGCGGGGACGGGCCGAGCGGAAGCAGCGGGCGAGCGGGTATGGCGGGAGTCGGAATGGGCAGAGGGAGGGAGAGTCGGGTTGCAGGGTGGCCGAGCAGTTTGCGTGGAGTTTGAGTAACTCACACACACACACGAAGCAAACTGGTCCAATCATCAAGTTAACTGGATCTAAACCACATCTAACTATGAATGGCCTGTGGAGGAAGGAACTGCAAATCCTGCTTTTTATGGAAGGGAGGTAGGGAGGGAAGGAAGGAGGGAGGGAGGGAGGGAGGGAGGGATAGGGAAAGGAAAGAGGGAGGGAGGGATTGGGGGAGGGAGGAGGAGAGGGGAAAGATTCTGGGGAGGTGAGGAGGGATGGTGGTGGGATTGAGGGATAGGAAGGGGTAGGGGGGGAGAGGTGGGCAAGTGGGGGAGGTCAGGAGAGTGGGGGAAGAGGGGGAATAGAGGGAGAGGAGTGGGGCAGTGGGGGAGATAGGGAGTGGGGAATAGAGGGAGAGGAGGGCAGTGGGGAGATCAGGAGGGATAGTGGGGGGGGGGATAGGGGGAGTTGAGGAGTGGGGGTTAGAGGGATAGGAGGGGGGCAGGGAGGGGAGAGGAGTTATGGAGGGAGGGAGGGAGTGACTGAGGGTAGTGGAAAGGAGAGGGAGGGAGGGAGAGATGAGGGATTGGGGAGGGGAGGAGGAGAGGGGAAAGAAGAGGGAGGGTGAAGAGGAGGGGGAGGGTGTGCTGGGGGATGATGGGAAATGAGCCGTGCTTGCGCAGTTGCGGGCTATGCGTGAGTGGTGCAATATTGCGTTGGGGGGACGGGTTGCATTGGGGGAACAGGTGAATAGTGGAATATTGCATTGGGAAACGGGTTGCGTTGGGGAACAAGGCCTCCCGTGTGACAGGGACCAAACGGGTCCCACTTAGTCTAGTCCCAAATAAATACATCAGTACATGCGCTTGATTTAAACATTAGTCAAAGCTCAATCTTCAGAAATAGTGGAACAAAATTGTCTTACAAAATAATTACTTTGTTTCCATAATGGCCATTTGATGTCATGGGAAATGGAAAAACAAAACACTAGAGAGGCAGGTGATCTGGAAAAAAAGTGCTGGAAATACTCAGCAAGTCAGGCATAAGATTTGACATAAACTCTGTTTCTCTTTCCCATTGATGCTGCATGGCATCACAGTAAGTGGTATCTTTCATACAATTATAGAAAATCCATAACTGAACAGGAGTCGGGGTGTTCGCGTGTACTCAAAATAAAAAGGTAACCCAATCAACCCAATTCCAGTATTCACAATAGATATCATAGCTCTTACAGTGTAAATTCAAGTAGAGTCATAGAGTGCTATAGTGTGGAAACAGGCCCTTCGGCCCAACTTGCTCACACCGGCCAACATGTCCCAGCTACACTTGTGTTTGATAAAAGGTATGTTATTTCTATGTCTGCCACCCGTTCCAGTAGTGAGTTTCAGACTATCATCCTCTACCCAATTACTTATATATGTCACTTTTTTTTTTACTATACACTCTATCTTGAACCCTTACTATATTGTGCAAATTCAGCAAGTTTTACCTTCTGTCCAAATTAATTGAGCCTTCTTTTAACTTGGACTGAATATGGTTTTACAGTTATGGTAACAATATTGTGAATCTGTTATGCACCCACTTCAGTGCAAACACATCATTCTGTAAGATGGTGCCTGGTGTACAGAGTGCTAAAGATATAGTCCAAGTGAAAGCATTCTGTATACCTTTTGAACCACATTATCAACCCTGCTATCTTTTAAATAATCTGTGATTATATACACCTCAGCAACCTCCTATATACTCTCCATTTTCCTTGTCTTGTTGTAACACCAACATCCCATCCCTGCAGAAATACATTACTTTCACACGTTGCATGGGAATGGAGCGCAGGCACTGGTACCCTGGCTAGTGGGAAAGGAGTGTGACAAACATTACCTGGTGTGCCAGATGTTAAACCATGGTCGGATGGTGGAATCACCAGTGTTTAACAGTAGATGGTAGTCAATTGAGACGAAAGTTAGTAAATGGAGTTTAATCCAAGGAAGTGTAGGGTTATGTCAATTTAAATACCATTACCAATTTAATGTCCATACCTTGGGGTGTTAAATGAACTAGCATGCATTAGTATGGTAAATCGGCTAATCCAGCACCAACGTCTCAACCATGTTTGATTATCAGAGTCTTACTAAATATCTTCCTTCAATAAAGGTTTCTTCTTCACTGTCAACTAGAAAGTTATCATAACCCCTACATACAAGTTTAATTTATTGATATACACTTCATGCATGGCAAGTAATGCAAGGAATCCTATTGAGCCCCACTGGGTGACAACTTTCCTGACACAGAAACACCCATCAATTATTACCTTTGCTTCCTGCCACTGAGTTAATTTGCCTCTTTCCTTTCAATCTCATTGGTTTAAAATAAAATTCTGGCCAGGTTGCCATTTAAGATCTTGCCAAAGCCATTGCAAATATTCACACAAATTACATCAAATGCACTGCCTTCAAGGACAACGCCCGAAAAAGAAATTGTAACATTTGGGGAACATCTAGTTCTCTTGTGTTACATGAGAGGATAAGAAAGAAGGTTTGACCATGTTGCTTTTAAAATTGGTACAATACTTGTTTGAACAACATATGGTGCACTATTGCTAATCATGTTGACCATCTATTTTCAATTAATGTTAATATAGTCATGAAGCTTTTTGTTTGGTTGATTCTGGGAGTCAAGGATGAATGAACTGGTGTGTGTTACATGCTGGGGGGGATCAAAGTAGAATTATGAAAAAAACATCAGGCTAAAACTTAAAAATATTTCTCTCTCCATTGATACTGCCCATTTCCATTTTTTTAAAAAGATTGTCACACAACAGTATTTTACTTTTGCAACAATTCTGTAAATCAAGATTATTTTTAAAAGACATTGTGCAAACTAGACAGAAACTACCAAAAGTATTATGTATGTAATATATGCTCCATTCATTCATGATGTCTCAATGTATAATGGAAAATTGACTAAATATTATTAAGCTTGTCTTCCTATTTTATTCTCCAACCTTCTGACACATTTTAAATTCCATCCCTCCTCTCTACTTTATGTATTTATGCCTAACTGAAGAAACAGCTCTGTGACTTCTTATAATTCAAAATTCAAAATTGTTTAAACAAACTAATTTAGGCGTCAAAAGGAAAATATGAATGAACATGTTAATTTGCTTTTACAAAGATAAATATGACCTGGTAATATGATAAATATGAGATATGATAATATGAAATTTTACTTGGCCACATGCTCACGGGTGTTCAAATTGAAAACAAAAAAGGAGAAAGTGTTACAATAAGTCAACATTAAAAGAGAAGTAGCAAAAGACTCAAATTCATTTCCAAAGGTTTATTTTTGAAAAATAATCAAACTTAGATGGCACATTGATTCAATCACACTTGAAGCAATGTGAACAAAGCAGCACCAGTCATACCTAAAATTAGAAGGCAACCTGGTGAAACTGATGGTCCTGCCCCACGGACGATTTTTCAGCAGATTGCTGGCGACTGTCAAGTTGCCGGCAGTCGCCTGAAAAACCGGCAACTAGAACAGTGACTGTCAGAGTGGAACACACACACACATTGTTTCCTTCACCAGCCTGTGTGAAATTTTAGACAGCGCTCCCCCGCTTGCCCTGTCTAAAAAATTCACACGGTGCAAAGCCAAGGTGATACAGACACACACATCCAGATACAGAACAGGAAGGTTGGCGCTGTAATTAAAACGGCTAAAGCACAGTGTACGGTAAGTCTTTTAAAAGGGGGGGAGAAAACTTTTAAGAAGCCAGAGAAACATGGCTGTGAAGCTCGGCGGACATTTAACGTATCCTTTCTTTTAGAATAATTTTATTTAAAAAACTGATAAACATAACTGTGATATTGATACATAGGGATCAATATTACATTAATAACAAGTATAACCTAAGTATGAGTCCAGTGTCAAAATACACATTGAGTATAAACCTCTATGTAAATATAGTTAAGTGTTTAAAAGATAACTTGTCTATATAAAAACAAAAAGATAAAAAGAGAAAAAAAAGAAAAAGAGAGAAAAAAGAGAAAAACAAACCCCCCTAAACTGGGAAAAAAGCAAAACAAAATCTGGGCTACAAAGAATTTCAACAATTTGTCCCTGTTTCCCTGTTTGTCGTGAAGTCCGTTCCACCATATAAAGGTAAAATAATTATTATAACGGTTGGAGAGGGAACAATTTATATTGTGTGAAAATGTTGAATAAAGCTTCCCCAAGTCCTATCAAATTTAACCAAGGGTTCAACAATGTCACTCCCAATTTTTTCTAAGCTTAAACATGAAATCATTTCAGAGTACCAATGGAGAGTGGTAGGAGGATTAGAGTCTTTCCATTAAAATAAAATAGATCTTCTGGCAATTAATGTAGTAAAAGCAATCAGCCGATGGGCGGAATGGGACAGATGAGTAGAATCTAACACTGGTAGCCCAAAAATTACAGCAATAGGACGAGGTTGTAAATCAATACCTAAAACTACAGAAATAGTATCAAAAATGTATTTCTAATATTTTTCCAAAAGTGGGCAAGACCAAAACATATGAGTCAGTGAAGCCACTTCAGAATTACATCTGTCACAGGTAGGATTTATATGACCATTAAAACAAGCTAATTTATCTTTTGAGCTCTGTGAACCACCTTGAATTGTATCAGAGTGTGTCTTGCACACATTGAAGAAGTATTAACTAATTGAAGAATCCCCTCCCATTTCTCTATGGGTAGAGAAATTTGAAGTTATTTTTCCCAGTCATTCTTAATTTTATCAAATGTATCTATTTGTAATTTCAAAATCAACTCATAAATAGTCGTTATTAAACCTTTCTGACAAGGATTCAACAGGGCTCTCGCTTAACTTTTTTTCCCTGTTGCCAGCCGGGCAACCTCGGCAGCTTTTCAGGTTGCCAAATGACAGTTTAGGTGGTCAAGACGGCTTGCATGACGCATGGGATAATGTGCTCGGACGAAGTGCATAGTTACCAGTCGGAATTATGGTCAATGAAGCATTCACATATTATTTCTGCATCAAATAAAGTCACAAACTAAACATATTCACCAATCAAGACAGGATATATACCACAATGACATGCAGCAAAATTACAATACAGTATCTCATCTCTTTTTATACGTTGCAATGAATGCAATTTCTATTATCTCTTGGTGATCGCTTCGCACAACACCTCCACTCAGTTCGCAATAACCAACCTGATCTCCTGGTGGCTCAGCACTTCAACTCCCCCTCCCATTCCGAATCCGACCTTTCTCTCCTGGGCCTCCTCCATGGCCAGAGTGAGGCCCACCGCAAATTGGAGGAACAGCACCTCATATTTTTCTTGGGTAGTTTACACCCCAACGGTATGAACATTGGCTTCTCCAATTTCAGGTAGTCCTTACTTTCTCCCTCCTTCCCCTCCCATTCCCAGCCGTCCCACAGCTTACTGTCTCCGCCTCTTCCTTTCTTTTCCCCCCCCCCCCACGCCTCTCGACATCAGTCTGAAGAAGGGTCTCGACCCGAAACGTCGCCTATTTCCTTCGCTCCATAGATGCTGCCTCACCTGCTGAGTTTCTCCAGCATTTTTGTCTACCCATTCACACAAGTTCTGTTACCCCAGTTACCTTACCCACTCCCTGCACATTAGGGGCAATTTTACAGAGACAAGTTAACCTACAAAGCCAATGTGTCTTTGGGATGTGGGAGGAAACCCACATGCTTGCAGGGAGAATGTGCAAATTCAACACGGACAGTGCCCGAGAACAGGATCGAACACAGATCTCTGGCGTGTGAGGCAGCAAGTCCACCAGCTGTGCAACTATATTTGATTTTCCAACAGACAAAATTATCAATTATACGTTGATAACTTTGGTTATTAAAAAAAAAGAAACTATCCATTTTCAGTCTTAAATCTCTAAGTGCCGCTATGTCCCCCTTTACAGCTGCTGTATGTTTTAATTCACTTCAAGGCTATTGGGGCAGTACATTGGCCATAGATTTGCTGCCTAAAATTGCCAGAGACCCGGAATTTATCCTGAATATGGGTGCTGTCTGTATGGAGTTTTGTTTTCTTGTTTATAACATTGTTTATAGAGTACTATGTTTACATATTCTGTTGTGCTGCTGCAAGTAGGATAAACCTTTTCAGAATGGCAGGCAGTGACTAGTGGGGTACCTCAAGGCTCGGTGCTTGGACCCCAGCTATTTACAATATATATTAATGATTTGGACGAGGGAATTGAATGCAACATCTCCAAGTTTGCAGAAGACCCGAAGCTGGGGGGCAGTGTTCGCTGTGAGGAGGATGCTAGGAGGCTACCAATGACATAGGTAGAAAAAGAAAACAGGGCCTGAAAGGAGAATTTAGGGAGTTAGGAGCAGAGTTAAGGAGAAGGACCGCAAAGGTAACAATCTCAGGATTACTGCCTGTGCCACGCGACAGTGAGAGTAGGAATGGAGCGAGGTGGAGGATAAATGCGTGGCTGAAGGACTGGTGCAGAGTGCAGGGATTCAAGTTTCTGGATCATTGGGACCTCTTTTGGTGAAGGTATGACCTGTACAAAAAGGACGGGTTGCACTTGAACCCGAGGGAGACCAATATCCTGGCAGGGAGATTTGAAAAGGCTACTGGGGAAGACTTTAAACTAAAACGGTTGGGGGGAGGGACTGAAATAGAGAAAGCTAGTAGACAGTGTGTGAGGCAGGAGGCAGAGAAGGGAAGCATTCGGACCCAACATGTAGGGAGAAAAGAAGAAAAAATAAATGAACAGAGAATAAGAGGTGGTGGGTTTCTTAAATGTGTGAGCAGAGAGACAGAGAGGTGTAAAATGAGGGTAGAAGCAATAGGTAGCAAGGTGAAAAGTAAAAGTGGCAGGGTGACAAATCCAGGGCAAAAATCAAAAAGGGCCACTTTTCAACATAATTGTATAAGGGGTAAGAGTTTTGTAAAAACAAGCCTGAAGGCATTGCGTTTTAATGCAAGGAGCATTCGTAATAAGGTGGATGAGTTGAATGTGCAGATAGCTATTAATGACTATGATATAGTTGGGATCACGGAGACATGGCTCCAGGGTGACCAGGCTGGGAGCCGAACATCCAGGGATATTCAATATTCTGGAGGGATAGACAGAAAGGAAAAGGAGGTGGGGTAGCGTTGCTGGTTAGAGAGGAGATTAACGCAATAGAAAGGAAGGACATTAGCTTGGAGGATGTGGAATCGATATGGGAGAGCTGCGAAACACTAAGGGGCAGAAAACGCTAGTGGGAGTTGTGTACAGACCACCTAACAGTAGTAGTGGAGTTGGGGATGGCATCAAACAGGAAATTAGAAATGCGTGCAACAAGGGTAAAACAGTTATAATGGGTGACTTCAATCTACGTATTGATTGGGTGAATCAAATTGGCAGGGGTGCTGAGGAAGAAGATGTCTTGGAATGTGTGTGGGATAGTTTTCTAAACCAACATGTAGAGGAACCAACGAGAGAGCAGGCTATTCTAGACTGGGTATTGAGTAATGAGGAAGGGTTAGTTAGTAATCTTGTTGTGCATGCCCCTTGGGCAAGAGTGACCAAGAGTGTCAGGTTGAGTTCTTCATTAGGATGGGGAGTGACATAATTAATTCAGAAACAAGGGTTCTGAACTTAAAGAAATGTAACTTTGAGGGTATGAGACGTGAATTGGCCAAGATAGACTGGCAATTGACTCTTAAAGGGTTGACGGTGGATGTGCAATGGAAGGCATTTAAAGACTTCATGGATGAACTACAACAATTGTTCATCCCAGTTTTGCAAAATAATAAATCAGAGAAAGTAGTGCATCTGTGGATAACAAGGGAATCAGGGATAGTATCAAAACAAAAGATTAAGCATACAAATTAGCCAGAAAAAGCAGCCTACCAGAGGACTGGGAGAAATTCAGAGTCCAGCAGAGGAGGACAAAGGGATTAATTAGGAAAGGGAAAATAGATTATGAAAGGAAATTGGCAGGGAACATAAAAACTGACTGCAAAAGTTTTTATAGATATGTGAAGAGAAAAAGATTAGTTAAAACAAATGTAGTTCCCTTGCAGTCAGAAACGGGTGAATTGATCATGGGGAACAAGAACATGGCAGACCTATTACCTTGAATACTCAGAATAACTACTTTGGTTCTGTCTTCACTAAGGAAGACATAAATAATCTGCCGGAAACAGCAGGGGACCGGGGGTCAAATGAGATGGAGGAACTGAGTGAAATCCAGGTTAGCCGGGAAGTGGTGTTAGGTAAATTGAATGGATCAAAGGCCGATAGCCCCAGAAATAGTGGATGCATTAGTGATAATTTTTCAAAACTCTTTAATTTCTGGAGTAGTTCCTGAGGATTGGAGGGTAGCTAATGTAACCCCACTTTTTAAAAAGGGGGGGAAAGAGAAAACGGGGAATTACAGACCAGTTAGTCTAACATCAGTAGTGGGGAAACTGCTAGAGTCAGTTATTAAAGATGGGATAGCAGCACATTTGGAAAGTGGTGAAATCATTGGACAAAGTCAGCAAGGATTTACGAAAGGTAAATCATGTCTGACGAATCTTATAGAATTTTTCGAGGATGTAACTAGTAGAGTGGATAAGGGAGAACCAGTGGATGTGTTATATCTGGACTTTCAGAAGGCTTTCAACAAGGTCCCACATAAGAGATTAGTATACAATCTTAAAGCTCACGGTATTGGAGGTTCAGTATTGACGTGGATAGAGAAATGGCTGGCAGACAGGAATCAAAGAATAGGAGTAAACGGGTCCTTTTCAGAATGGCAGGCAGTGACTAGTGGGGTACCGTAAGGCTCGGTGCTAGGACCCCAGCTATATACAATATATATTAATGATTTGGACGAGGGAATTGAATGCAACATCTCCAAGTTTGCGGATGACACAAAGCTGGGGAGCAGTGTTAGCTGTGAGGAGGATGCTAGGAGGCTGCACGATTACTTGGATAGACTGGGTGAGTGGGCAAATGCATGGCAGATGCAGTATAATGTGGATAAATGTGAGATTATCCACTTTGGTGCCAAAAACAGGAAAGCAGGCTATTATCTGAATGGTAGCCGATTAGGAAAAGGGGAGATGCAACGAGACCTGGGTGTCATGGTACACCAGTCATTGAAAGTCACTTGCAGGTGCAGCAGGCAGTGAAGAAAGCGAATGGTATGTTAGCATTCATAGCAAAAGGATTTGAGTATAAGAGCAGGGAGGTTCTACTGCAATTGTACAGGGTCTTGCTGAGACCACACCTGGAATATTGCGTACAGTTTTTGTCTCCTAATCGGAGAAAAATACATTCTTGCCATAGAGGGAGTGCAGAGAAGGTTCACCAGACTGATTCCTGGGATGTCAGGACTTTCATATGCAGAAAGACTGTATAGACTCGGCATGCACTCGCTAGAATTTAGAAGATTGAGGGGCGATCTTATAGAAACTTACAAAATTCTTAAGGGGTTGGACAAGCTAGATGGAGGAAGATTGTTCCCGATGTTGGGGCAGTCCAGAACAAGGGGTCACAGTTTAAGGATAAGGGGGAAGTCTTGTAGGACAGAGATGAGAAAAACATTTTTCACACAGAGTGGTGAATCTCTGGCATTCTCTGCCACAGAAGGTAGTTGAGGCCAGTTCATTGGCTATATTTAAGAGGGAGTTAGATGTGGCCCTTGTGGCTAAGGGGATCAGGGGGTATGGAGAGAAGGCAGATACAGGATACTGAGTTGGATGATCAGCCATGATCATATTGAATGTCGGTGCAGGCTCGAAGGGCCGAATGGCCTACTCCTGCACCTATTTTCTATGTTTCTATATTAAATAGCGAGCATTAACTGCCCAATAGTAAAGTCTAAGGTTCGGCAGTGCCAAACCACCGTCTTTTTTTGATTTCTGTAAGTATTTTTTACTTAGTCTGGGATTTTTATTCTGCCATATATATCAAGACATTTTTGAGTCAATAATATCAAAGAAAGATTTTGCAATAAAAATTGGTGTCGTCTGAAATAAATACAAACATTTAGGTAGGATAAACATTTTTATAGCATTGATTCGGCCAATTAAAGAAAAGGACATTGGTGACCATTTAGTAAATGTTGTCTGATGTGGTCAATTAGAGGCGTAAAATTGGCTTTAAATGGATCCTTGTGTTTCTTGGTAATCTTAATGCCTAATTAAGTAAAACAGTCGGTAGTCAATCTAAATGGAAACTGTCCGTAATTCGAAATTTGATTGTTTAATGGAAAAAGCTCACTCTTACTAAGATTTAGTTTATAACCAGAAAAACTACTAAATTGATTAAGTAGTGCTACTATTGGAGGAATAGGTTTCTCTGGGTTAGAGATAAATAATAACAGATCATCTGCATAAAGAGATAGCTTATGTGTCTTATTCTCACGAACAATACCAAAAATATTAGGTGATTCCCTAATAGGCCAAAGGTTCCAACGCGATATCAAATAATAAAGGACTTAAAGGACAGCCCTGTCTAGTACCTCGAAAGAACCAGAAAAAGGGGATCTCTGATTATTGGTAAGTACAGAAGCTTGAGGTATATGATATATCCAGGAGATAAATTTTGGACCAATCTTAAATTTTTCAAGTGTATTGAATAAGTATTCCCATTCTATCAAATATCTTCTCAGCATCAAGTGAAATAACACATTCTGGAGTTTTATTTGACGCTGTATATACAATATTCATTAATCACCTAACGTTAAAGTATGAGTAACGATTTTCAATAAAACCTGTCTGATCTTCAGAAATAATTTGCGGTAAAATATTTTCCAATCTCATAGCTAATATTTTAAAAAGAATTTTGGAATCTACATTTAACAGTGATATAGGTCTATATGATGTCACCAGTAGGGCCTTTATCTTTTTTAGAATTAAAGAAATAGATGCTTCATAAAAGGATTGTGGTAATATATTCATTAAAGAGCCTTCTTTAAAAACCTTGCATTGCCAGTGGGACAGTAAACTTGAAAAATACTTGAAAAATTCCACTGTGAACCCATCTAAAAAACCGGGAGCTTTACCAGAATTCATCGAAATAATTGCTTTCTGTATTTCTTCCTCCGTGATGGGTTCATCTAACAACAGAGACTCATTATGTGGTAAATTTGGCAAGTTCAGTTTCTTTAAAAACTCATGCATTATATTGGAATCAGTAGGAAATTCTGATTGGCATAGGGAGGTATAATATTCCTGAAAGGATTTATTAATTTCATCATGATCTACTGTCAATGTACCATCCTGTTTACTCAATTTAATAATCTGACGTTTAGCTGACACAGCTTTCAACTGATTGGCAAGTAATTTGCCAGATTTATCACCATGTATATAAAATTGACTTTTGGTTTTAAGTAACTGATTCTCAATCGGTGATACTAATAACAAATCATGTGTCATTTGGGGTGGGAGATTGCAACCTTCATGTGGTCCGCTCTGTTTCAACGAATGCAATCAACCTGGCGTGCACAATCATATAAGACCAAATAGAACAAGTTGTCCTACAACTTTAGGCTGTGCACGCCATACGCAATAAGAAGATGTCTCATTTGAAGTTCAACTCTATTCTTATAGAGCTCTAAACTAGGAGCTTCTGAGTATTTTTTTAATCAATTTCTTTAATCGCATCAGCCAATATATGTATTTCGTTCTTAGTTTGTTTTTTAATCCCACGGAGTATGAAATAATTTGTCCACAAATATATGCCTTAAAAGCTTCCCAGACTATACCATTTCTTCAGTAGAGTTTGTTAACAAGAAGAAGGCAATCTGATCTTTAATAAAATTAACAAAATTTAGATCTTGATGCAAGGTAGTATTAAATCGCCATTGTTTAGCGCTAAACTTGGAATCAGATAGTTTGATTGATAGTTTCAATGGTGCATGATCAGAAATAGCAATTGCATCATACTCATACGCAGTGACCGATAAAACTAGCCGAGAATCTATTATAAAGTAGTCAATCCTAGAGTAACTATGATATACAAAAATAATTATTTTTGTCGTTTGGGTGTAGGAATCTCCAGACTTCTAACATTCCAGAGTCAAGTAAAAAAGAATTGATAAAACTAGCGGATTTAGAAACATAGAAACATAGAAAATAGGCGCAGGAGTAGGCCATTTGGCCCTTCACCGCCATTCAATATGATCATGGCTGATCATCCAACAGTATCCTGTACCTGCCTTTTCTCCATACCCCCTGATCCCTTTAGCCACAAGGGCCACATCTAACTCCCTCTTAAAAAAAGCCAATGAACTGGCCTCAACGACCTTCTGTGGCAGAGAATTCCACAGATTCACCACTCTCTGTGTGAAAAATGTTTTTCTCATCTCGGTCCTAAGAGTGAAAGAAGACGAGTTTAACAGAAAATAGGAAAAATGGATTAGGTATAGAAATAAAGATATCAACACTGTATAATTTTATTGACAATAATGTAAGTTATTGGAAAATGTTTTAATAAGAAAATAGTTCTGTATACTGCATCATTAATTGTAAACTGAACCCCCCGCTACACTGTTGTACGTTTCACTGCATTGTTGTATGTTTCGTTGTTATATTTGTGTTTTATTTGTGTATACATAAAAGCAATGAAGAATAAAGTGAAAATTTTAAAAAAAGTGACCCTTTGTTCTGGACTTCCCCAACATCGGGAACAATCTTCCTGCATCTAGCCTGTCCAACCCTTTAAGAATTTTGTAAGTTTCTATAAGATCCCCCCTCAATCTTCTAAATTCCAGCGAGTACAAGCCGAGTCTATCCAGTCTTTCTTCATATGAAAGTCCTGACATCCCAGGAATCAGTCTGGTGAACCTTCTCTGTACTCCCTCTATGGCAAGAACCTCAGATTTGGAGACCAAAACTGTACGCAATACTCACCAAGACCCTGTACAACTGCAGTAGAACCTCCCTGCTCCTATACTCAAATCCTTGGAAGCGCAAGATCAGATGCAGATCTGTCCATCGAGGGGTTCAAACAACAGTTAAAATCTCCACCCATTATCAAAAGATGTTCATTTAAATTAGGAAAGGATGCGATTAACTGTTTAAAAAACAGATCAATATCAATATTAGGTGCATAAACATTCACCATAACAACGTTTTGGTTATGAAGAACACCAGTGATCATCAACAATCTACCATATGGATCAGAAATTGTTTCATAATGAACAAACGAGATTGAGGAGTCAATAAAACTAGAGAGTCACTTTCGCCTGTGAATTTGAATGAAACTGCTCTCCTCTCCAAAACTTAAAGAATGGTTGATTGTCATCTTTCCTTACATGAGTTTCCTGAGCAAAGATAATCTAAGCATTTAGTCTACAAAGAACTTTTAAAATGTTTTTCTCTTAATGGGATGGTTCAGACCATTTAACATTCCACAAGAGGAAGTTAATAAATGTATCTATATTGTTTGTAAAAATCATGTGGAATGCAAAGGGTTAATTTCGTAGACCATAGCAGTTCATGATACTGGAAGGAGAAAAATCTAAGGCGGAGCCGGCAGTGACGACATTTCAGACATTTTTGTAGTTCAAATTTTGCACAGATAGAAAAAACTAAATTACAAGCAAAAGTCCCCCCCCCGCCCCACCCATGCAAAGCCGAAACTGACCAGTAGGCAGTCAGTACGCTACTAACCCCTCCCCTACCCCCGTCTCTTCTAATGACAGCTCCAAACGTTAAAAAAAAAAGATTTACCACTCAATAGCCAAAGCAAATTAATATTATGGTTAAAAGGTACGTGCAAACTGTGAAAAACAAGAACTGCTTCACATTGTTTGTCTAAAGATAGGAAAAATCCTTCGGAGGACATTTTAAAAGTGGAAGAACTAACAAAGAAGATCTTAAAAGTTAATGTATAATACCACTACATTAAATTAACAGTATCTTAGAGAACTTAAAAGTTATGGTATGATACCATCATACTAAAATTCTAAAAAGTAATTAGAAAATAACTCATCCGATTAAATTCTTTATCATTTACAGAGCGTTATATTGTCAAAATAGGAACAATAAATCTACAATTGTAACTCAGTCAGTTATCAGTAACTCCCCATCGCGGTTTCAGTATCCACCCCCATAATCCTCTAGAAAACTGGAAGCTTCTTGCGGATTGTTAAAAAAATCGGCTGTTACCATTAGGGAGTCCAGCTGGGTAGAACAAAGCAGGGTGTAGCTGTTTTTTAAACAATTCAGACACTACATTATGGAAAGGCATTCTCAGTCCCATAAGCTCACGGCTGTAATCAGAGACAAACCGTAACTTGCATCCTTCAAATTCAACCATGCCCAACTTTTTTACTGCTCGGAGGATATTCTCCTTCATCTGCAGAAACTGAAACAGAACGATCAGATTTCTCGGTTTGTCTTTGAGACCAGCTTTCTTTCCGACCCTGTGTGCGTTCTCCAAAATTGGAAGATTTTCATACTGCTCGATGTTGAAAGTCTCCTTTATCATTTTAGAGACATATTTTATAACATTGTCCCCTTCCTGACCTTCAGACAAACCAACAATTCGCAGATTCAGTCGACGGCTTCTGTTTTCCAGATCCATGTTTTTAGACTTGTATTGCTCGAGTGCCCGAGTATTTTCGGTCATTTTCCGTTCCAGTGTTTCAATCTTCAAATCTCTTTCCTGATCCAAGATTCGCAAGTTATCAATTTGTTCCTTCTGATCACGAGATTCATCTTGTAACATAATCAGCTTGCCTTGAACTTCCTTCAATTTGTTCAAAACTCCTTTCATCATTTCTTCCGAACCGCAGAATCTTGTGTTCATTTCTCCGTTCATTTTCAATATTGCTTCTTAGGTACCGGAGTCAGAAACTGCGCCTTCTCCACGCTCCTACCTTGGAAAAACATTTTTTGCTCTTGTCTCCATCCTATACACGGTTGAAACGTATATAAAAGTGTTATCAACACTTTTAAAAAGGGTTAAACCGTGTCTTGAAATCAAGTAATAACAAGTAACATTGAAAGAGTGGTAAGCAAGGAATTAAAGTTAAGGGAGCAAACGATGTACAATCTTACAGCATGTCGCCACTAGGAGATTCCCATTTAACGTATCCTTGGTTCTGAAAACTACTGTTTAACATTTTTTTTCCAATGAGACAATGAAATTCAACGGTCTGCACAGGCTACAACCTACGAGAACCTTCGACCTCCTGGCAACCCACTAAGGCCTCCTGCCGATCCACCTACAGCTCGAGAATTCCCACTACTCTCCATGGCGGCTTCATTCTAGTCGGCGCTAATTTTTCAACATGTTGAAAATACAGTCGTTTTTAATTTCAAAGTTTTGTGAGATTTTTGAACATTTTCAGTAATAACTCGTGTGACCACATCTGGAGTATTGTGTACAATTTTGGTCTCCTAATTTGAGGAAGGACATCTTTGTGATAGAGGCAGTGCAGCGTAGGTTCACGGGATCCCTGGGATGGCGGGACTGTCATATGAGGAATGATTTAAAAGACTAGGCTTGTATTCACTGGAGTTTAGAAGGATGAGGGGATATCTTATAGAAACATATAAAATTATAAAAGGACTGTACAAGCCAGATGCAGGAAAAATGTTCCCAATGTTGGGCGAGTCCAGAACCGGGGCCACAGTCTTAGAATAAAGGGGAGGTCATTTAAGACTGAGGTGAGAAAAAACTTTTTCACCCAGAGAGTTGTGAATTTGTGGAATTCCCTGCCACAGAGGGCAGTGGAGGCCAAATCACTGAATGGATTTAAGAGAGAGTTGGATAGAGCTCTAGGGGCTTGTGGAGTCAAAGGATATGGGGAGAAGGCAGGCACGGGTTATTGATAGCGGACGATCAGCCATGATCACAATGAATGGCGGTGATGGCTCGAAGGGCCGAATTGCCTCCTCCTGCACCTATTTTCTATGTCTATGTTTCTATGTAACTCGAGAAATAAAGCATTAAATTTTCATGTTGAAAAATCTGCGGCAACCATAATGAGGCCGCGACTGGTTCCCAGAAAGCATAGTCTCCTGCAGTCACCTAAAAAGTCGCCTAAGTGGGACAGGCCCATAAAGCACACGTGTGCCAAATAACAGGAGTCCCTGCTGCAGACGAAGCCAAACAGACCAAATCTAACCAAATTGTAAAAGACCTTTAGTCCTGTTACAATCAAGCATCTAAATACTTAAAAGTCTGATTTTGGATGTGTATGTGTTTGTTTGTGTATAATCACATCTTCGCGAAAAAACGACACGGTAACGGTAACATTTTTACATATTCCGGTAGAGATTTTTCCCGTGGAGTCCGAAATCGACTTATTAGAAAATTTCATGCTTTATTTCTCGAGTTATTACTGAAAATGTTCAAAACTCTCACAAAACTTTGAAATTAAAAACGACTGTCTTTCGCTGATGAAGGCACAATGGGTCTGCGTCGCGTGCAGTCTTCTACGCGCTGCGAGTGACGTCACCCCCCCCCCGTTAATCAAAAGACGCAGAACGAGCAAGCAAGTCGGGCCCTGTACTCGCCCCGGGTTGGCGCATGGTGGGGAGGTTGATGGAGCCTGGAGCCGGAGTGAGGGAGAATTGCGTTCGGGTATTGCGCCCTCCCTTGTGATACCGCGCCCCCCCCCACCCCTCACCACTCAAACTCTACCCCTTTCATCTGGTCCCTTAATGCAATATTCCACCTCTCCACCAATTCCAATATTGCTGGCCAGTAGTGGGGGGGGGGGGCTTTCTGGAGTGCTAGTATGGGTGTTGAGGGCCGAATGGATTATTGGGCTGGCAGCTCAGTCACTCAGGCCTGGCAGCTCAGAGACTGTCAGAAATTCTGCCCAAAACAGGTGAGAGACTCTGTGAGAGAGAAGGGGGAGAGAGTGGGGAATCAATTTTAGACATTTTTCATCTTTTTCTGCAGATCACAACAATGAAGGAGGAAAATCTATCCTGGCCTGGATCTCGCAGGGAGCAAATGAAGGGAGGGAGAAAAATACTGGGGTGAGGTTTGCAGGGGGAATACTTACTGATGGGCCGAAGGGATTCCTGGGCTGGTACAGGTCTGATGGGCCGAAGGGGCTCTTTAAATAAAACTCTGTGAAAGGCACTTTTTCTGGACTTTTCCTGGCCTGACACAGGCCTTTTGGGCCAAAATGCTTCTTGTGGGCTAATACGGGCATTTTGGGCAAAGGAGACTGGTTTCTCGGCTAATAGGGGCCTTGTGGGCCGAAATTAGTGGTTTCAGGCAGACCAACTCATTTAATTTCATCTCCAATTGCATTGCAGTTTCAAGCACAGGGCAGGACGAATAGGTCATTGCATTTTCATTTCACTTCCATTGCCATTGCACTTTCAAGCACAGGACAGGCTCAAGCCAAACAACTCATTGCATTTTCACTTCATTGCCATTGCCATTGCACATTCAAGCACAGGGCAGGCCCAAGCCAAACAGCTCATTGCATTTTCACTTCATTTCCATTGCCATTGCAGTTTCAAGCCCAGGGCAAGCCAAACAACTCATTTCACTTTCATTAAGGGCTAACAAATCATTTATTCAAGTACATTGCATACTCACAGTTTTCTGTAGTTTCCCAGCTCAGACAGAGAGTGGTGACCGCACCCTCGCCATCTTGCAGACAGACTGAGCCACGCCCACACTTCTGGGTTTTAAAGTCCCTCCACCCTCCCACCGGAAGGGGCGTGGCCTTCATGGTGGTGATTGACAGGAGAGAGAATCTCAAGATTAGTGAATCTCAACACTAATAAGTCTTTTATTGTTCATTGATGGGAAAAATCCTCAGGGTCTGCGCAGTGGAGGAGGAGTCCGAGTAAGATGGCCAGAAAATCACAGCCATATGTGGTAGCGTTTTTTTCAAAAATCAAAGCACAGTGCAAACAGAAAGTGGTCAAGATGACACTTTTAATTATATAGATAATATCAAGGGGGGTAGTTAGTGTGTGTATGTGTGGGGTGGTTAGTGTGTGTGTGTGTGTGTGTGTGTGTGTGTGTGTGTGTGTGTGTGTGTGTGTGTGTGTGTGTGTGTGTGTGTGTGGTTAGTGTGTGTGTGACATTGCTGCCCCCCCGCAACCGTGCGTTGAGGGGACGGGACCCAATGGATCCCACCTGGTCTAGTGACATTTAAAATCCTAACATGAGTAAATGGCAAAAGAAACATTCCCTCCCTCGGTGGCACTAAAACAATGTGTCTACATCCACCTATTCTCCAGAGTGAACACTTTTTCCTCAGTCTTTCTTGGAGATCTCCACTATCCACCTTCAGTTAATTTGATTATTCCTACGCAATACAAAGAAATAGTGTGGAACAGCAAGATCAAAACAAACACGTTTTGTTGAAGACTCACGTTTCAGAATAAGCTGAGCTGATTTAACACGGCTACAATATGACATCTCTCCTTATTCACAGGGAACTTTTTCTATTTCCTATTCTCAAAACGTAAAATAAATCAAATGCAGCCATGGGTGGCATGGTGGCACAGCGATAGAATTGCTGCCTTAGCATGCTTGCAGCGCTGGAGATCCGGGTACGATCCCGTCTCCCGATCCCGACGGGTGCTGTCTGTACGGAGTTTGTACATTCTCCTCGTGACCGCGTGGGTTTTCACCGAGATCTTCGGTTTCTTCCCACTCTCCAAAGACGTATAGGGTTGTAAGTTAATTAGCTTGGTTAAGTCTAAATTGTCCCTAGGATTGTGTATAGGACAGTGTAGGATAGGGAATTGCTGGCCAGCGCAGACTTGGTGGACGGACGGACCTGTTTACGCGCTGTATCTCTAAACTAAACTAATTACATCAAGTGTATTTTTACAATACTGGAGAAATTTCAGCACAGAACATTAAAAATGTCATATCTCCACTGTTTCAAGTAGTATGGTGTTAAAATTTTCAGGGATTGTTACTCAAATGTGCAAGAGATAGTAGAAATAAAATCAAGTTAGGAATTAAATTAATTCCCTGATTCAACCAGTTTATATCTCAAAAATATCAATTTTTAGCACAACAAAAATGTGACATACTTTGACACAATTGGTAGGGAGAATTTGCATTTTTCAGCTTGAAATTGTGCATTCTGGTGCATACTGTTGCGAGTCTTTTAACTTACACTTGAATGAAACATTTATGCTTCAAATTGGATTAGGTGTGAATAAAGTTAGGCTAAATTACATTCCTAACTACATTCCACAGTAGAGCCAGGCTCTGATCAACAGGTGCAGCACATGAATGACCTTAGTATATTCATGTATGGAAATCAGATTATAATCCATGCTGCTATGCATATATATAGAGAAACAAAAACATAGAAACAAGGCAAGAGGAGTTGGACTTCCATCATTGTTCTGCACAAATAAATCAATCAACCTTTGACTATAGAAACAAGACAAAAATAATGCCTCATATTCAACCGTATATGGTTCAATGAAATTAAGATATATATGGAAAACATATATATGGAAACAGACTCTTCGGCCCACAAAGTCCACATCAACCAGCAATCTACCTTACACCAGTTGTATGCTGCACGCCACGGACAATTTACAGAAGCCAATTAACCTACAAACCTGCACTTCTTTCGGATGTGAGAGAAACCGAAATATCCAGAGAAAACCATGTGGTCATAAGGAGAATGTACAAATACTGTACAGACAGCACCCATAGTCAGGATCAAATCTAGGTCTGTGGTGCTGCAAGACAGCAACTCTACTGCTGCGCCATTGTGCCACCCCATTAAATACTTTTTTCTGTAATATATTTACTATTGTGTCACGTCAATAAAGATGAACACATGAGTATAATTTCTGCCCTTAGTTGGATAACACACATCTCCAGTCATTGTGTTTTATGGCTGGTTTTCAACCTCTTCAGTCTGAATGTCTCGACCCGAAACATCACTTGTTCTTTCTCTCCAGAGATGCCGCATGTCCTGCTCAGTTATTCCAGCTTTTAGTGTCTATCTTCAGATTAAGCCACCATCTGCAGTTCCTTCTTACACTTTTTGTTAAGTGAAACAGGTCTAATTCTCATAATATTATTCACCTCAACTAAGTATTTTCTCCACCTCCGTTGTTACAGAGAAAACAATCCCAGTTATCAAATCTTTCTTCAAAGTGAAAAAAACATTCCAGCCTCACCAATATGTTCATAAATCGCCCCTAGGTCCTCTCCAGAGCAATTTCACCCTTTCTGCAGTGTGCCACAGTCTTACAGCATGGAAACAGGCCCTTCATCCCCACTTGTCCATGCAGATCAAGATGCCCCATCTAAACTAGTCCCATTTATCCGCATTTGGCCCATATCCCTTTAAACCTTGTGTGTGTGTAAGGGTGTTTGTTAGGTTGTGTGTGAGTGTGTGTGTGTTAGGTTGTGTGTGAAAGTGTGTGTTAGGTTGTGTGTGAGAGTGTGTGTCAGTAAAGCGGCGACAACACCCGGAGTGAGCGGAGACTTGGCGATGTCCAGGGAGCAATTCCCCCCCTCCCCGGGAATGCGGGCCGGCCCAGGTGCTCTGTGTCTAGCTGGGGTCCGGGGGAGGTGAGGGTCAGTGATCCGGGCATCCGGGGGAGGTGAGGGACAGAGACCCGGGGGTCGGGCATCGGAGTGGAGCTATAGCCTGAGATTCATCCCCGCGGCTACGGAGACGGCACCGACGCCCCCACTCACGCGGTCCGCTCCTGGCAACTCCATGCGGTGTGGACAGAGCGGCCGACAGACACAGAGCCACCGCAGGTGAGGGTGGGAGGGTGTGAGCGCTGCCTGGGGGGGGGGGGGGGGTGTCGGTGCTGAGACCACCGCTGTGTCTCACCTACCACACCATCTGCACGGGAATAGGAATGTGGGGGAGGCAGCATCTATAGAGCGGTAGACAAAAATGCTGGAGAAATGCTTGAGTCTGAAGAAGGGTCAAACTCAGACATAGATGCTGCCTCACCGCTGTGTTTCTCCAGCTTTGCTGTCTACATTGCCATTTTAAATAGTGTGCGATGGACTTAAGCCAATTGCTCGTTCAAAAAAACTATTGTCATTGGTGAGTGTGGAGGAGGGTGACTATTTATTTATTTATTCATATATATTTTAAAATATTTTTTTGAGCACGAGAACTTCTGTCATCAGCGTGAGAGCGTGAGAATTTCCTCAAATGAGTTAGTCTCACGCTCAATGCGTGAGAGTTGGCTGCCCTGCTTAATATCAAGATTTTGTAAAAGCTGCTGCATGCCAAAATTAGTGAATATTTTTGGTGTCCACCATCACACTCGTAACACCAGCATTTTGCAGTAGCTATATTTCCATCACATTATGTACTTGCAGTCTCTTATTATGTATGGACAATTACTTCCATAAAGTTTATTCAGAACATGAGAAAAATTACAAAAAAAGAAATACTGGAAGAAACAGGAGCTACTTTCATTTTGGTTTCCACCCTTGGAAACTGTGTAATGCGTGTAACACACGTTTCAGTAGAAAACAGGAATATTGCTCATTTGGTCACATACTCCATGTTTCTAGCAAGAAAGCACGTGTGTTGAAAACAGCAAAAGTGAAGAAATCAGCTAACATGCTTTAGAAAAAAATGACTTTCTAAATTTCATGTTGTTATGGTGCACACCAAACATAAAGTGTAAAAAAATGCATAGGAACGCATGTTAAACAAGGAATTTTGTTAATTAATGAAATTTTCTCAAACTTCATGAACTATCTCTCCCTGCCATGTACTGCCGTTGTAAGGGTTTTTGATTAATCTGAATCATGTTGAAATAATTTATATATGAACTTCAATTTTATGTATGTCACACTTTTTGTACCCAGTATTGTAAAAACACTCAATCTACCCTTATCAGCAACAAAATAACAGAAGAACACCACAAAGGCATTCAATGCTTGTTCTGCTAGGGCCATTTGGTCTGCTTGGCTGTGGATAGCACTGATCATCTTTAAAGATGTTTGAGTTACTCAAAGAAAGCAAGCTGCATTCCATATCATTGTGACCACAATTCAGGGACTGGCGCCTAACTTAGTTATCTTCCAATTTTCAGGCTTGCCACATTCTTCCCTAATCCACCAGAGCCTTCTTGCCTGCATTCTTATCACTGACCAAGCTGCCAAACCTCCCAAGCTCCAGTCCTCTGATTACCAAAACGTGTCAATTGCTGCTTTGCACCTACTTGAATGCTACGCAACACTATCAAACGCCTAATCAATGCTTTAACTCTAAGCCATCAAACCACCTCTACCACCGACTCCAGTTCTTGAACATATGTCGCAGTTCGCATATATTCCTTCACTCACTCTGTATAACATGGTGAAAAAATAATAATATCAGTTAAGTAGCAAATAATTTGTAGCAGCAAGCCATCAAATGAAGTGTCACTGTGGCATCCAGAGGAAAGGCTATAGCAGCACATGAAATTATCTTACCCAAGATGTTCCGATGGCTGCAACAGGCCTTTGTGGCCAGCTGCAGCTGGGACTTTAGAAAATGGCACAAAACCTGGCGTCTCTTGCATCTGGACTCAGTGGCCTGTTTCTGCACATTCTGTACTCAATCTGGGATTGCATTTACATATGATAATAATCTTACTGCAAAAATACAATTTCACTGCATCTTGGTACACGTGATAATAAAGAACTATTAAACCAGGAGCAGAACTAGGTAAATCAACCAGCCTCAAATTTTCAGTGCCTATCCCTCAAGATCCCTCTTCTCAAAGAACTCTTACAAATAGGAAAGGATTTGAAATGACTTCCATAATATGCAAAACAATGACATCAGATAACTGAAGGTATCATAGTGATCAATCCACTATGCAGAAAATTTCCCAAATGTAGCTGAAAATTTAAATAGTTACAAAGATTTACTGCATTCATTCAAAGACCTATGATCAACGAGATGGGATTGTAAATGCTGTACTTGCTTTATTTTTTTTTAATACAACTTTCTAACCCTAAATAAGATACAAAGTTCTAAAGTTCAAATCAAAATACCTGATGCTATTACACTTGAGATGTTTAAATGTTTACTTTGCATATTGTGTGCTGCCATTTTGCCCAATGTTATATCCAATTTGCTATTTGGAACCAAGTGTTATGGCAGAACTATCTGTGTATCATATCAAATGGTATCTTAATGGCTTAAGTCAAATCACCATTACAAAATATCATCCTAATCAATACAATGGTTGAGCTCCAATTAATATTATAGTAAACCTTTTATTATAATACATTATTTTGCATTCAATACCATAACGCAGTCGGCCCATTAGTATATCAAGTATGCTTATTGTTCCATCTCTCACCATCATTTTGTCTAGTCTGATCATCTCGCTGTGTCACTCCTGCCAGTTTACATACCGAGATTAAAAAACGAGACATCAACTAAAAGAGCAACACAGCAGTGGTTGCTCTTTTAGTTGATGGTCTTGAATTGTCGCAACCATTTCACCAAGCCTGGTTGGCACAGACTCAGTGGACCGAAGGGCCTGTTTCCACTCTGTATCTCTAAACTAAACTTCCAATAATTGCATTGACAACTGCATTCCAAAGAAGATGAGGGTCTATTTTAACTAGAAACCTTGGATAAACAGGGAGATTCACCCTCTGCTATGTCTGAGATTTTCAAGAAGGAAGAACTTGTACTGTACAAAACAGCCAAGTATGAGCTCCACAGTGTTATCAGGGATGCCAAGAAAGAATACCAGAACAAACTAGGAGCACAATTTAATAATAGGATGCCAGGTGACTGTGACAGGGCCTGAATATAATCAGGGCTACAAGCTTAAAATCAGGGTCGATCACTGGTAATGATGCATCTCTATAGCTCAATGCCTTTGACTCAATTTGAACAGGCAAACAAAGTTCCACCAAGGCATGTCTCCCCCATTCTCCACTGACTCTGTCCCATACATCTCAGCGGCTGATGTAAGATCCACTTTCATGAGAGCAAACCCTTGAGAAATAGTTGGCCTGGAGGGAGTCCTTGAACGGGATCCGAAATTGTGTGCCAATGAATTGGTTAGTCTTTGCCGACATCTTCACCACATTCGGCTCTGAATCATCTTGACAATAAGAATAACTATGTCAGGAAGATATTCATTGACTGCAGCTCAGCCTTCAACGTCATAATACCATCATAATAACTCATCAGTAAACCTCTGGACCTTGGGACCTACATCAGCAAATGACTTAGAGACTTTGAGGTGACCGGAAGACCTCAGTTGATTAAAATTGGTTCTAACATTACCTCCATCCTGACCCTCAACAATGGTGCTCCTCATCCATGACTTTAAGTTTGCCGATTATATCATTGTTGTCTGCCAATTCAACAAAAAATGATAACATGGAGTACAGTCACCTCCCTTTGCTCTGGCATTTTATTTAATGCGGATGTTTAATCAATAATGTTTTATTATTAATGTTTAATGTTTTATGTATCATTCCTAACTGTCACTGTATGTCATGTTGTCACTTGCGGGTGGAGCACCCAAGGCAAATTCCTTGTATGTGAATACTTGGCCAATAAACTTATGCATTCCTTCAGTGCTAGAGGTCACAGCCTCAGAATAAAGGGGCGTATCTATAGAAAGGGGATGAGGAGGAATTTATTTAATCAGAGGGTGATGAATCTGTGGAATTCTTGCCACACATGGCAGTGGAGGCCTAGTCATTGGGCATTTTTTCAAAAAATGGAGATAGTCAGGTTCTTGATTAGTGAGGGTGGCAAAAATTATCGGGAGAAGGAAGGTGACTGGAGTTGAGAGGGAAAGATAGATCAACCTTGATTGGATGGCACAGTAGACCCGATGGGCTGAATGGCCCAATTATGCTCCTATGACTTAGGATATGTAAAAATTATTTTTTCCAATGAGAATGAAAACAAGCAAACATAAATTTAAGCATAATGCAAGTATACTCAGACCAATTTTGCCCATTCAAATAACACTCTACCGCCAAAGATTGAGGGCTTTGGAGTAAATGAAGCTTTCAAGACAGATATCAAGCTGGCAAGAGTGTTTAGCAAAAGACAGTGATACAACAAAGTGAGTTGAGGTATTAATTAGCTCGAATGTGATTGAATGGCAGAATAGGCTTGAAAGGCTAATGGAAAGGATATGGAAAAGTTATTAAAGCAGTAGCAGGAGTGCGTGTTTTTTTTCAATGTAGCAATGGATCTAAAATAAATTCTCAAAATTGCAGGAACTTTTTTTTGTTGATAGAACAATGGGGTACAAATTAAAGATTATCAAGACAAAAGAATGTGATTTGAAATGGGCTCTCCCGAGGCGTATTAGAACATAGAATATCTTAATCACAGGCAATTACTGAGGCAGACACAAATTAGAGAAGAAATTGGTGAAGTATTTGAAGAGACACTATTAAAAGTAAAAAAAAAACAGGTATAATAGAGATAAATGGGATTGAGGCTCACCTACAGCAAAAAATAGATAGAAATAATTGGTTTACTTCCCTGTGTTTAGCCTTCCAGGATACAACGCTAATTATCCATCCTAAAAGAAAACAAATGACCAGAATAATTTTGTGGAATAATTTTGTGTTTTTAATGGTTTTGCTGACATCATTCTTGACTTTTTCCTATGGCAATTCTGCTTTGGTGTTTTATGGACATTTGAGTTAATCAGATGGAAGAGTACTTGCAATTCCAATTACATTTGTGATGCATGATTCTTTGAGATATGATATACCAAAATGACTATTTTTATGTACATTTATTAAATCCATGCAATCCCATGGCAAGTACAATCCAGTTGACTTAATCTGTATGTAGGCAAAAATTAGCAATGAAGGGAAAATATCTAGAGAGACACAACAATAAAAAGGGTTTCCGGAGACAATTGTTCCAAGAGCAGTAGTATAATTTCTGTCTGGTAGTATCATTTCAAGTACAGACATGATTGATGGCAACATTCAGTATCTTAAGCAAATGAACTGAAGAAAAAAGTTAAACAACCTACCAGATGAGAGGAAAGATTATTAGAGATAAGTAAACGGAATGGTATTAAGATGAAGATAGCAAACGAGATTAAGAACTGTAATCTTAAAGTACATATCCTATTATCTTCTGGTAAAGCAGAGGTTTTATGCTGCACTGTAATGCAAACATTACCAATTCCCAGGAGCCAAAAAAAAGCTTCACTGTCAATGAATAAGATTTTTATAAATGTTTAGAGACTCCTTCATAAAATGTAAGACACACTGTATATTGTGTGAACATGCAAAACTATTTATTTTGATATGAAGAATAGAAAAGCAGTATTTTTAAACAGAGAGATTACATACGTGGATACGTTTTTCCCATTGAGGGTAGGGAAGATTCAAACAAGAGGGCATGACATGAGAATTAAGGGACAGAAGTTTAGGGGTAACGTGAGGGGGAACTTCTTTACTCAGAGGGTGGTGGCTGTGTGGAATGAGCTTCCAGCAGAAGTGGTGGAGGCAGGATCGATTTTAACATTTAAAAGTAAAGTGGATAGGTATATGGACGTGAAGGGAATGGAGGGGTATGGTCTGAGTGCAGGTAGATGGGACTAGGGGAAAACAAATGGTCGGCACGGACTGGAATGGCCGAGAGGGCCTGTTTCCGTGCTGTAATTGTTATATGGTTATATGGTTAAATACAAGTAACACAATCTCAGAAGGTTTTATTAATAAGCACCTCCGCTCAGTCTGCCTAAACCAACCTGATCTCCCAGTTGCTAAACACTTTAATTCCCCCTCCCATTCCCACATTGGCCATTCTGCTCTGGGCCTCCTCCATTGTCAGAGTGAGGCCCAGCACAAATTGGAGAAACAGCACCTCATATTTCGCTTGGGCAGCTTACATCCCAGCGGTATCAATATTGTCTTATCTAACTTCAGGTAACTCTTGGTTTCCCTCTCTTTCCACACCTCCCCCTACCCAGTTCTCCAACCAGTCTAACTGTCCCTGATTACATTTTATTTCTGTTTGCTTTGTTGTTACCTTCTCCTAGCTAACAATTATCCATTCTATATTTTCCTTGATCTGCACCCCCTTAAATGTCATGTTCTCACACCTTACACTTCCTTATCTCTGTATCTTCCCCGACTCTCAGTCTGAAGAAGGATCTCAACCCGAGACATCACCCATTCCTTCTCTCCAGAGATGCTGCCTGTCCCTTTCCTCCAACATCTTGTGCCTTTCTTCATTAACAAGCAGGTAGCTTCTTTATTAAGTCAACATCTAAACCTTCATATAACCATGCCAATGACCAGCTTCCAAATAAATTAACCAAGAATATACCAGGCAAAGAAAAGGCTACCAATTATCAGTTTCTTTCACAATTTACTAGTTCCTCTTTAGATCATATTTCGGACCCAGGAAAAGGCAAGTACCGTGTCAAGAATTTGAAAGGATATAAGGGATCCATAATTCTTCTTTTATCAATCACACATTTCTGCAGGCACCACAAATGGAAGGTGAACAGCAGCAGAATTTTTAATTTCATTCTGCCATGAAAAGTTTTCAGATGAGCTGATGGTAAGGTCCTGTAGGTTTATCCTGGATCTTACTGGAAGTTTAGATTTACCCAATTAATTTTATTTGCCAATAATTCTTTAGGATTGCAGATTCATACAAAAGGCCCTAACTACTCACAGCATTAGATAAGGCAAAGAAAATCACATATCCAAGGATAGATAGCAATGAAAGCAGAACAGATGGAAATAAAATTACAGCAAGTTATTAATAGGTTAATTGACTGGGGACAACAGAAGTCAAATCTGTAGTCATCCATCTTGGATCCAAATATAGAACCGCGCATGTGGTAAACTTGAAACAGATGGAAGCATAGTGACTGGAATCTAAGTAGATTTTTCATTAACATGTCAGTGACACAGAAAATAACCAAAAGTAATGGTGGCCTGATATGTAGAAGACTGGATTACAAAGGGGAAGAAGTCAAAGCCTTGCTAGGACCTCCCCTAGATTATTACATTGCTCAGTTCTGGATAGCACGCTTCAGGAAAGTTATATTGGCACTACATCTGCTTGTCAGATTGATACCTGAATTTCAAATAATAAAACATGGGGAGAATGAACTGGTTAGGAGCTAAGCTGAAAGTTGCAAAAATATTAGCAGGGATTGATGAAGAAATAAATCTGAATTGATCGCAAAGAATGACACAATATACGTCAGGGATCTAATGATGTACTCCTATTCCTGAGTAAAGTCAAAGGAATGGAAGAAAAAAATACTAATTATTCTGCATATTTTTCTATCGGAAGATTTTATGTGTTAGCTGTTTGCAGTGCTGCATTCAACCATCTTACAGGATTGGTGTTAATTTTCCTTGATGCCATGCTAAAGATTTTGTGGTGCTTGGTAGATGCAATACATGTCAAGTAAAGTCAAATCACATTTATTTATATAGCACATTTAAAAAACAACTCTCGTTGACCAAAGTGCTTTACATTTGTTATAAGAGTAGTATGCACAAGCAGGCTACATACATATATACAAATAGCCCTCGCTCAGAGGACGTCAGAAAAGGCTTGGGAGAACAGGTACGTTTTTAGACTAGACTTAAAGGAGTCGATGGAGGGGGCAGTTCTAATGGGGATGGGGATGCTGTTCCACAGTCTAGGAGCTGCGACCGCAAAGGCGCGGTCGCCCCTGAGCATATGCCTAGACTGCGGGACATTCAGCAACCCCAAGTCGGCTGATCTGAGGGACCTGGAGGTGGTGTAGTGGGTGAGAAGACTTTTAATGTAGGTGGGTGCCAGTCCATTGAGGGCTTTGTAGACAAAGAGGAGGGTCTTGAAATTTATTCGGAACCGCACAGGGAGCCAGTGGAGAGAGGCCAGGATCGGGGTGATGTGGTCCCTTTTTCGGGTGCCCGTCAGGAGTCTCACTGCGGCGTTTTGGACCAGTTGCAGGCGGAACAGGGAAGATGATGCCAGTGTAAAGGGAGTTGCAGTAATCTAGGCGGGAGGAGATAAATGTATGGATGATTTTTCGAGGTCATCAAACTGGAGGAATTGTTTTATTTTAGCTATCATCCGAAGCTGAAAGAAGCTAGCTTTTACCACGGCATTGACTTGTTTGTCAAACTTCAGTGCCGAGTCAAATATTACTTTAATAAGATTTTTGACGTGAGGTTTGAGTAGTGGGGTAAGGCTTCCAAGGCTGCCTGCTATCATTTTGATTGAGTCCGAGGGGCCAAGAAGGATGACCTCAGACTTACTCTCGTTTAGTTGGAGGAAGTTCTGGGCCATCCAGCACTTTATATCCTCGAGGCAGCGGGTAAGGTTTTCTCAAATTGCCCTAATTCATCAAGCATGATCAATTTCCACCTTGTGGTGATCTTGTTGCCAGTGGGGTGCAAAGCCAAACATCAATCCATAGAATGCAAGCACTGTGACAAGGAGGGGCAGAAAGAGGAAAGGTCACATCTCCCTTATGTCACATGCAGAAAGGGTAGATGACAGTAGGTTGCGTTTTTCTAGGATGGGATAAAAACAGCAGGTACAATACTAAATGATTTAATATAATCATTTAGATTGTTCACAACGTTCTTTATCCACGAGTGCTGAGAACGTGAACTCTTGGCCAGTGGTTGTGGATGAAACAATAATTGTAGATCCGTTTAAAAGGAACCTGGTCTGAATATAGTGGGTTGCACTCCTAGAGAAGAAATGACAGGAAAAGGCACAAATTGAGCATAGATTAAATGGGCTGAATGAACATTTCTGTTGTTCATCCAATATAATACGATGCGGTTTTCAACTAGGGTTGTATTTTGCATTTCAACTAGGGTTGAAAACCATAGAAATAACATGTTTTCAATACACACAAATGCCCCGCACTGGGTATTTATATATTTGAAATTATTCAACAAGCCATGCAAATATGAACCAGAGAAAAAGAGCAAGCAATGCTGTTAAAAATATATATGTCAATTGAAAGATTGGGGCTCAGAAGGTGAGGGGTGTTGGTTATGGAGGAGGAAATCTTTTGGGGAATTAGGCAAAATATAAACTTGAATCAGCATGATAGAAAATAGATACAATCTAGAAATAAAGATTATTTGCGTAACATCATTATAAATTAAAGATTTAGAAGCCAAAAGTATTATTTGTGGAATAAAATATTTGTGGGATAAAATTAGGGATGATGCCACTAGAGGTCACTCCAGAGTGGACTGATCAGATGTGAAGCTATTGTAAATAATTCAGTTATCAAATTAGTAATTTCATAATATATTTTAGATCTATTTGTACTTATTTCCCTTCCAGAATTGCACACTTATCAAGGCTATTCTGCTCTTGTGGACATTAAATGAAAAGAACAAAAATTGTTTGATTCTTCTAATTACTTGAATCAATTCAAATTTTATCTATTATTTGTCTTTCAATGCCTTTATCCCGCATTACTGTAGATCAGATAACCCACCTATGTATATTTTCTGCGGCGCTGTTAAGCAGAGCAGATGTGAAGCTAAATATCATCCTTCTATAATACATATCATTCAAGTACTTGGCTGCAAATCTGAAGGAATAACATCACAAATAAGTAAACCAGATAACACCCTATGTACACTTAATGTAAAGGAACTCTTATTTTCCAAACTGGGACTTTATAAACTTTAATTAAAATGCCTAACTCGTTGATGTCTTTGTTCTTATTGATCTTAGATTAAATTAATTCCGGTTAGAAACATAGAAAAATAGGTGCAGGAGTAAGCCATTCGGCCCTTTGAACCAGCAGCGCCATTCAATATGATCATGGCTGATCATCTAAAACCTGCTTTTTCCCCATATCCCTTGATTCCTTTAGTCCTAAGAGATAAATCTAACTCTCTCTTTAAAACATCCAATGATTAGCCTCCACTGCCTTCTGTGGCAGCGAATTCCACAGATTCACAACTCTTGGGGTGAAAACGTTTTTCCTCATCTCAGTCCTAAATGGACTACCCCTTATTCTTAAACTGTGACCCCTGGTTCTGGACTCTCCCAACATTGGGAACATTTTACCTGCATCAAGCCTGTCCAATCCTTTAATAATTTTATATGTTTCTATAAGATCTCCTCTCATCCTTCTAAATTCCAATGGGTACAAGCCCAGTCGCCCCATTCTCTCGTCATGTCAGTCTTGCCATCGCGGGAATTAACCTGGTGAACCAATGTTGCACTCCCTCAATAGCAATAATGTCCTTCCTCAAATAAGGAGACCAAAATTGCATACAATATTCCAGGTGCAGTCTCACCAGGGCTCTGTACAACTGCAGTAGGACCTCCTTGCTCCTAAACTCAAATCCTCTCGCAATGAAGGCCAACATGCCATTAGCTTTATTCACTGCCTGCTATACCTGCGTGCTTACTTTCAGTGACTGATGTACAAGCACACCCAGGTCTCGTTGCACCTCTCCTTTTCTTAATCTGACACCATTCAGATAATAATCTGCCTTCCTGTTCTTGCCACTAAAGTGGATAACCTCACATTTATTCATATTATACTGGGAGAGATAGATCAGCCATGATTGAATGGCAGAGTAGACTTGATGGGCTGAATGGCCTAATTCTGCTCCTATTAGTTAGTTTAAAGCTAGAAAGTACAGGGAATATATTTATTGAGAGATTGATGATAAACTCTTCCACCAGGGTCAGTGATGGTGATTGCACCAATCTTTTGACACACAGGTTTGGACATGGGTAAAATTTCTGAATTTGTGGATAACGAAGACGTTGAAAGTGTGATAAACTGTTCCCATTCAAGATGCAGGGGTCATAGATTTAACATGTTGGGTAAACAATACAAAAGTATGAGTAAGATTTTGCACCACTCAAAAATATTTTGCACCAGAGTTTGATCCCTATGAGGCGGTGGAAAATATGCCTTCAAAACAAAAATGGATAAGCAACTGAAACAGAATAATTTGCAGAAGAGCAAAGGATTAAGACTGACGTTAGACACAAAATGCTGGAGTAACACAGCAGGACAGGCGGCATCTCTGGAGAAGAGGAATAAGTGACGTTTCGGGTCAGAACCCTTCCTCAGTGAAAGATAGAGAAAGCCAGAACAAAACAGGGCCGGCAACACATAACCTCAGAAACTGTGGAGTCCATAATAGCCCATTGTTGGATGGCGAAGATGTGCTAACGATAGGGATACAAGGATGCAAAGAGTGGAACTAGTACGATGACTATGATGGAGGAGAGGACGAAATGCATAGCTACTTGAAATTAGAGAAATCAGCTTTCATACAGCCCAAGCAAAATATGAGGTGCTATTCCTCCAATTTGCGTGTGGCCTCACTGTGCCAATAGTGGAGGTCGAAGACAGAAGGGTCAATATGGGAATGGGAGTTGCAATGTTTGGCAACTGGGAGATCGTATAGGCCAAGGCAAAACAACTGCCAACCCCACGCTTGGTCTTGCGACTATATAGGAGCCCACTCATTAGAGGAGGAGCAAGTAAACTACCTCACCTGAAAGGACCGTCAGGGTCCTAGGAGTCAGGGGAGGAGGTATCAGGATAGATGTATAATGACAAGGATTAAGACTGATGGGATTGTCCCAAGAGAAGCAGAATGGAATCACTGTATCGAATGGCAAGCTTCTGCACTGTAATGTTTCTATACTGCAAACTTTTATTTCTTATAAAATTCTTCATTCTGAAGTATTAACCAATATTTAATACCACAGAAACACTCTAAACACTTGAGAGTCATATTAAAATATGAAAGCCAAGCAAAAGAAAGTCATAGTGAAATGCATGACCAAATGTATTATTGGTTCCTATACATTTCGGGGTGCAGTTTCAGCAGGAGATTATAGAATTTGAGACCCTATTTAGATGGCATAGATAGAGTATTACAGAATGGGATAATATTAAAGACATGACGTCAGTACAATCTACAAAGTTATAATTCCCTACCTCCTCCTATTTAAATTTCATCATATACCAATATTTCCAGACTATCCAACCAATATTTGCAAGGTGTATTTTTACTAATTATTCCCAGACGAAAGAGAACATTAGAAAGTTAAAAGTGAAAGTAACTCGAGTAGAGAAATTCTTTTGCAGAAATTTTATTACACACCTAAGTGATGTAGCATTGTACTTCTGCATTTAACTTAGACGGTATGTGCCTTACTCCACAACCTGGATGCATACACCAGGATGCCATTCCACTGCAGAGCATGAGTATGCTGTATTGATGAACTTTAGAAGCAATATTAAGTTGATGCCTTGTTTTCTGCTCGAGAGATCTTGTCATATGCAAAGTGATTACATGTATCGCTTGGGATGAAATAATTTGTAACTGTAATATAAGGTTGCAGTATAGTCAAATAATATTAATAATGAAAAAAATGAGTTTTAGTCACTGTTTATCAGTGACCAAATACTATGGAATAATATGATTCCTGTTGATCTAAAGCTTTCAAGTTATGATACAGCAATAGTATGAATAATTTAATTGTAAGTGTTCAGAACACAGCAGTACTGATAGATCATTAAACATCAAATATTAGCTACAATAAAAACAATTCGTAACATCCAGAAGGAGACCAACCAATTTGTTTGGTAGACCTCCGCCACAGTACCAGCTGCAAGAGATTAATGTACTCTACATTTAAAAGTTTAGTAGCAGTTTGATATTCACAGCATGTGATTCCAGTTTTATGTTGTGGAGTAAACTCTTTACTACCCTATGAAATGGCAGAGCTAGCCACTGAATTGTGCCACATCAGGGCAACTGAGATGGACATAAGGTACCAGCCTCTCTTATCCATGTTTTGAAATTTAAAAAATGTACTGCTTGCAAAGCAATTTGGAATGCATGGAGAATGAGATAAGTTGTTTTATAAAAAGGCATGATCCCCCTTGCTTTCGGAGATACAGCAAATAAAATTGCTATTCAGGCTCAGACCAAGTACGAGCAACAATATATAATATTTCGGAAATAAGATTTCAAATAAAGTCAGCTTTAAATAAGTAATAACTGCATTCTACATGGCATGAATTTCACTTTGTTACAAAATACGACTTCTCCTTTTGTCGTGTTAAAGGAAGTGAAACTAAAATCCCATGTGCATCTTGTTATGTAGTCCATTCACATCAACCAGTTTTGAAAGATAAGATACTCTTTCTAGGACATCAGTTCCCATATGACTACAGCCGCCACCTGGACCAGTAACATATTGTAGGCTAGAATCTAATTATAATATTGTATTTTTACCAATGCCAACTGATTTTGTTTGTATTTATTTATTTTCGGAATAACACTAAAAGGAGGATCGATACTGGAAATATTACATTTTTGGACAACTTCCACACAATTAATAATCTATTTTTGTGCAATAGATTTTGTTCTGTACACCACTGAACAAAGAGTCTGAATTGCTCCTTCAAACACTCAATCGATCCTTGATATCCCTTCAATCTATGGCTAGAAATGTGAATAGTTAGGTCATTTTACCTTTTTCTGAAAGTGAGATCTAAGAAACATGGCTTCTCCAGATAGCTGATAGAAAGTGGTGGTGAATCTTCTGAAAGGCAATAAATGCCAAATTCGCTGATGGATCCCACATATGGTTGAATCTGGCTGCTTTTGTTAATGCAGCATAACAAAAGCAGCCAGCATCATAACAAGAGGATTTCAGTATAGGAGTAAAAAGGTTCTTCCGCAGTTGTCTCGGGCTCCGGTGAGACCACATCTGGAGTATTGTGTACAGTTTTAGTCTCCTAATTTGAGGAAGGCCATCCTTGTGATTGAGGCAGTGCAGTGTAGGTTCACGAGATTGATCCCTGGGATGGCGGGACTGTCATATGAGGATAGATTGAAAAGACTAGGCTTGTATTCACTGGAGTTTAGAAGGATGAGGGAGGATCTTATAGAAAAATATAAAATTATAAAAGGACTGGACAAGCTAGATGCAGGAAAAATGTTCCCAATGTTGGGTGAGTCCAGACCCAGGGGTCACAGTCTTAGAATAAAGGGGAGGTTATTTAAGACTGAGGTGAGAAAAAACTTTTTTACCCAGAGAGTTGTGAATTTATGGAATTCCCTTCCTCAGAGGGCAGTGGAGGCCAAATCACTGGATGGATTTAATAGGGAGTTGGATAAAGCTCTAGGGGCTAGTGGAGTCAAGGGATATGGGGAGAAGGCAGGCACGGGATATTGATAGCGGACGATCAGCTTTGATCACAATGAATAGCGGTGCTGGCTCAAAGTGCCGAATGGCCTCCTCCTGCACCTATATTCTATGTTTCTATGTACTGATGTAGATAGTGGTCTCTATTTTTTTTCCCCACTGCCACTTTCCAAATCCCTGTCGGCTCGGAATCATCATGCTCCTTGAGCTTGAGCATTTACTTCCAATGTACAAACCCATCAGCCTTCTTCTTAAGCTTGTCCAACCGAAGACCTCACTTGAGTCCTCTGCAGAACTGCCAATGAGTGTTTCAAAAATCCAATTCTGCAATCCCTTCACAAGACGTAGCACAGGCAGAAGACAGATATTAGCAGCATAATATCAAGACAGCAACCTCTCTTTCAATGTCAGAAAAATGAAGGAGCTGGTCATTGACTTCTGGAAGCACGGGGAGTACACACCCACGTCTGCCTCAATGGTACTGAAGTGGAGATGGTCACTAGCTTCAAGTCCTTACGTGTAAATATCACCAACAATTTGACCTGCCCAATCACATCAACAATACAGACAAAAATGCACAACAGCGTCTCTACTCCCTCAGAAGACTAAGGAAACTTGGCATGTCTTCACTCTTACCAATTTATACATATGCACCATAGAAAGCATCCTAATGGGATTCATCAGAGATTTATGGCAACTGCTGTGCCAAAAACCACAAGAAATTGCAGTTATACAGCCCAGTTCATCACGCAAACCCGTCTCTCTCCTATCGACTCTATCTACACTTCATGCTGCTTTGGTTATTACACCTTGCACCTCGTACCTTGGTTAATCTCTCTTCTTCCTTCTCCAGTTGGGCAAAAGGTACAAATGTTGAATGCCCGTATCACCAGATTCAAGAATAGCTTCTTCCCCGCTCTAATCAGACTCTTGAAGAGATCTCTCACATGCTAAGGATATATTCTGATCTTCCAATTTAACTAATTGTACTAACTGTTTAGTACTAACTAACTAATTAGTACTAACTAACTAATTGTACTAATTGTTTAACATCTTGCACTTTATTCATCCGCATTTTTTCTATAGTTGTAACAGTATATTCGACAATCTGTTTTCTTTCTCCTTTTGCAGACCGATGTCTGTCCTTTTAATCTTTTTTGCTATTTTTAGTGTGTTTTAAAAAGTTTGTGTTAATGTTTTTCTGGTTTGTTTTATGTGGGGGGGTGGGGGAAGGTCGGGGGAAACTTTATTTCAATCTCTTGCTAAATGCAATTATTTTCCGGATTATATCTCTGGTCGTTCTGCTGCCTAACATCATGGAGCTGGCGGCCTTGCTTGAGACTGACTTTGAGCCCCACCGCGGAGGGGTAGACTTATCATCGGAGCCTGCGATCCCTTGCCTGGGATCGATGCTCCAACCGTGGCCTGCGGATTTCACCATCGAGGAGCTCGCAGTGTCGGGTAGAGACCGATGTCAGGAAGCTCCAAAGTTGCAGGAGGTTCGACTAGCCCCAACCCGGGTCCGAACACCTGGCACGGGGAGCTGAGATTCCCCCCGATGTAGGAGCTTGATTGCCCCGGCACGGAAGGCTCGACCGCCGGTTACGGGAGCCAAGATTGTCCCATCAACGGAGGGCTCGAAGCCCCCGACCGTGGGACAACAAAGAAGGGAAGAGATTTAACTTATTTTTTGCCTTCCATCGCAGTGAGGAATGTGGAGGAGTCACTGTGGTGGATGTTTATGTTAAAATGTATTTTGCGTGTCTTGTTGCTTTTTATTGGTATGTCTGTATGGCAAATCAAATTCCTTGTACGTTGCAAAACATACTTGGCTAATAAAGTATGATTACAATTACCTATTGTACTAATCTATAGTATGATTGCCCTCATGTATGGTATGATCTGCCTGCACAACACATGGAACAAAGTTTTCACAGTACCTCACCACACATGACAATAATAAACCAATACCAAAATGCCAGAGCTGAAAATCAGGGCATGCTTCATCCTGCTATTGTTCAACAGATCAATGTTTACTGTAGTGGATCCCCAGCAAGTAGTCCATGGAGTGCACACTCAACTATGCCAACATAAGGAACCTTGTTGTTCCTTCTAGTCAACCGTACCAAAGCACAATCATTCATCTGAAGCAAAGCCTTCAGACGTAGGCTTAAGAACCATGCCCAAAGCTCACCAGAATGGGTGTGCACTTGAAAAGGCAAAGAGATAAAAGTAAAGAGTTAATTTTCATTTGCATTATGCTGTGATTTAGTTTATAAATTTATGTTTACAGTAAGTGTGCATTGGTCTTTTCTTAACTTTCCTTACTTTCCTACTGAGTGAAAGTAACGAGTGTGGGATTGTTGTGAAATGGTGGGTACAGTTGAGGTTATAACTTTCCTTTAAATTACATAATCATGTTGAAGTAGGTAAAAATAAACAGCCTAAATTGCACTCTCCCTTACTTTTATACCGCAATCAACTTTCACCTTTTCCTCTTCCTTATACTCCTGCACCTCAGCGTTTTGCCATTGCTTCAGGTTCTTGCTTAGTTGTGGTAAAACAACAAACTTGCCCAGCGTATCATCACAAATTCTTATACATATGTATCACAGTGAATACTGAGGGAAGGGCAATAACCTAAACCATTATATCTTTTTATTCTCCTTCATTTGGCTGACCTGCTGAGTAATTCCAACATTTTATTTTGAGTTTGACATGGCTGAGCTAAAATGATACAGAGGTTTTGGTAATGCATTCCAATGGTATGCTCCAAAACCTACCTTGGTGCTTAGAGAGGCTTGTGTAGTCTATTTATTCTAGACAAGAGTAAAGAGCCATGTCTTATGTATAACTCTTGCTGCCTGGTTGTTAGCATTTAACTTACCATGAGTAACAAGCAAGTAGCACTGATTTCTAAAATAAGAAATTTTGACAAGTGCCAAGATAACAATAGAATTACTCCCTCATGTCTTTCAGCGGATATTGCCACAGTTGAGAGCCTTTCTTCCTCTCCCAGCAGCTAAATGTATATTGCTTGGCCTCTCTTTATTCTCTCAGCTACCTTTGAAAGCCACATGTCTGGAAGCAACATGTTTCAGCACTTGCTTTCAAATTAACAAAAAGAAACTTGAGCACCAGCCAGAATAATCCACATGGATCATTCAAATTTTAAACCAAGTAAAGGAAAGTTCCCAAAACTCCCAAGTTCATAACTGATGCCATGATTGTTAGTTACGTGCTTAGCCAAGATGGTGCCTGCAGCCTTTAAATTGGAATTGTGCATTCAGGGCACTGTTAGCCAGTATTTAAAGAATAGACACCAAGCCTAATCTTTCCATTAGCAGCAACATAATATGATTTTAAAAACTGGCAAGGAAATTCTTGAGTTTAACTTTAGTATTTTCCTAAAACAAGCACTGCAACAAACACTGTAAACTGTAAACAGCCTAAAAGCTTCAACAGCTGTTTTGAGGCGATTGAAATCCAAAAGGTTAAAAAACATGGTTAATGGCTAGACTCCAAAGATCTTTTAGATGTCCAACTAGTAAATGCTGCCGAATTAGTCAATTCAATGGCAGTCAACAGGAAACAATTCCACTGATTTCGTAAATAATGCTATCAAGCAGACTTTTGTTCTCATTCCCAAACAATGATTGTCACCAAGATAATGATTGTCATGCAGTACTAAATAGCACAGTGGCATTATGAATAGTGCTTCTGATCATTACTTCACAGCTCCAGTAATTCATGTTGGATCCTGATCTCAGGTTCCGTCAGCATGGAGCTTGAATTATTCTTCCCATGGGATTCCCGCATACCCTCAGGTTTCCTTTCCACATCCCAAATTGGTGCTGTTTTGTTACTCTCGTGCAGCTGGGCAATAGAACTGGAGGGGCGAAGGATGGAGGTAATGGGCAAATGAAAGGGAATAGGATATAGAATAATAAGTGCAGAAATGGCATTGATAGAATTGTGAATTCTGCACGAACTTGACTCGCAGGAAACTGCAGATGCTGGAATCTTGAGCAGAAAACTAAAGGCTGGAGGAAGTCAATCAGTCAGGCAGCATTCGTGGAAGTAACGGACGGATAATTTTTGCGACCTACCTTGAATATTCCCTGCTCATTCCCGCAACAGAAGCTGCCTGACTCTTGAATTCCTCTAGCCTTTTGTTTTTTGCTCTGCATAGACTCGTTGGTCTGAATAGTCTGGCTTACTTCCATGTCTTAAAAAAATATTTGAAAAAAATCACAAGCATATTTCAGTCTCTTGGCCAACTGTTTTTATGATCCTTTAGTTAATTAACAGCGCAATCTTGCATTGTAGCAATTATAGAAAGTATTTTGCTGATATATAGAATTATATGAACCGTTGTTTTGTGATCACTCGGAAGCATTAGCCTCCCACAGTCAAACTAGAGGCGCCTCTGAGGCAATAAATTTAATTCCTCATCTTATTCTTTTTCATCAGGCAGCTCTTAGTCTGAAAACATGTGCACAAATCCTACTCCTAAGACTCGGCCACAAAATCAAGGCTGGCACCTCACTACTAGGACACAATTGTCAATTGAAAAAGTGCCATCTTTCATATGAGATATTAAACAGAGGCAGTTTTCCCTCTGACATTGGTTTCAATCATCATAGTTATTTTACAAAAAAAAAGCATGAATTGATATGAAATCCTGGTAGGTATTTACTCCTCGAAGAACATGATTAGAAAGTAGATTATCGAGTTATTAAAATGTAACAGTTTTGAGAAATGTTCATGGCACAAAATGATGTTCTAAAAAAACAGCAATTATATGGTAAAAATAATGGTATGCTTAAATTACTTTGAGATGACTCAAGGCCACAAAATGCACCATAGAAAAGGAAGTTTTTTCTCCCATTGTTATTTATCCCTCTGTTTTGAACTTTAGATCTCAAGCTTTTTGCTTTACTGTTATTTGACCACTGCTGCTTTTAATTGACCACTGCCTGGAGATTGATTTGTGTGCATTAATTCATAGAAAACAATAAAGATGAGAAACTCTCAAAGCTTTGGCTCTAGCAAAACTCTTCCACTGAACCCAATGGCCGAAACTACAAGACACCGTTAATTTTTGCTTCTTTAGCCTTCCCTTATCTTGCCAGAGAAATCAAGTGCAATAACTAAGAAGATAAACTATCCCCAGGCCTTGAATTTTTGACTTTATTTTAGAAAAGGAGAAAAAGGACCGTAGACCGGTCCTGAAATAAAAGGATTGGCAAACTGGTTAATTTTGGTAATTAACATCCAGCAAGAGTCAACTTTTGTTGTCTATGAAGGGCAACTAAATTGATATCACAGAAACAAACATGGCTAGCGTGATTTGTCCATGTATTGAGTTAGCAAACTACATATTGAGACTCTTCAATTATTTGATAGGTACTTTGACATGTGATCCCTGCCACTTGTTAGACAGTGTTAAAGCTAGCCTTTATTCTGTTTACTTTTGAGGCGGTAGTGGATTTTTTTCATTAATGCTGGTACTTTATTCAACAATGCATGAGAATTGAACCAAACCTACTTTACAATTGGCTAGTAAAGGGATTTAAACATCAAATGTGAGCATGTCAGTCACAGTGTCTTGTCAGTTTACATTTATTGAGACTGTTGGCTGCCTGGTTCAATACAGCATACCATTCACAAAATTTCTAAGGTACACATGCTCTGCACCAAGATCCATCTGACTGAACAATTATGATAGACTCTTTTATTCACATCATTGTGCACTTCTTTGTTTGCTTTTGAAAGCCTTATTTTAAAATAAACTTACTTTACTGACCAGTGCATTTCATAGAAAAGTGGTTTTGGTTAGTAGCCAAAGCCTGTATTTACACACAACATTCTCAGGTCAAGTCTGGTTCTGGTTCTGGTTGATTACTGCGCAAAAACCTCATCAGTGGTCATCTCGCGCAGGTCGATAGTCAATAGTCAAGAGAGTCAATTGACTACTGTTGTTTAACTACCATATGTACCGACAACAAAACAATAAAATACTTGCAGCCACTAAACAGGCCCATAAATGTAATATACAAATATATACTGATTACAAAGTTTCAATAAATTAATAACCATAATATTAGTGCAAAGAAAACCAAAATCCTTAGTGCAACCAAATACAATTCCTAAAAGTTCATAATTGTTGAGGTTTGTGTTATGTAGTGTTCAAGAGCCTGATGGTTGTTGAGAAGCTATTATTTAATCTGGCGGTCAATACTTTTCAGACTTCTGTACCTCCTTCCTGATGGTAGGAACAAAATGAGAAAGTGGCCAGGTGGTGTGGGTCTTTGATGATTTAATTCTTAAAACAAAATGTAATTCTGTATGGTTGCCACTAACCTCAGCAAGGAGGCTTTTTTTAAGTGAAAAAAAGAACCAAGCTGGCCCTCAAGGATATAATTCCAATTTTAGTATTTGGTTTAAAAAAAATATTCAACCTCAACCTATTCCTAACATCCTTCTGAACAATTGACACAATTGATCACCAAATATGCCTATCTATTCTTGGCCTTGTTTTATTTAAAAGAGTCAAGAGTGTTTTATTATCCCTGACAGAACAATGACATTCTTACATACAGGTGCACAGTAGAGAGCTTGCTGACCGGTTGCATCGTGGCTTGGTTCAGCAACTTGAGCGCCCTGCAGAGGAAAAGACTACAAAAAGTAGTAAGCACTGCCCAGTCCATCATCGGCTCTGACCTCCCTTCCATCGAGGGGATTTACCGCAGTCGCTGCCTCAAAAAGGCTGGCAGTATCATCAAAGACCCACACCATCCTGGCCACACACTCATCTTCCTGATACCTTCAGGTAGAAGGTACAGGAGCCTGAAGACTGCAATGACCAGGTTCAGGAATAGGTACTTCCCCACAGCCATCAGGCTATTAAACCTGCCTCGGACAAAACTCTGAACATTAATAACCCATTATCTGTTATTTTCACTGTATCAGTTTATTTATTCATGTGTGTATATATTTATATAATCGTATATGAACACACTGATCTGTTTTTGTAGTCAATGCCTACTATGTTCTGTTGTGCTGAAGCAAAGCAAGCATTTCATTGTCCTATCAGCGACACATGACAATAAACGCTCTTGAACTTAAACTTACAGCAGCACAACAGAATATGTAAACATAGTACTCTGTAAACAAAAAAAAGTTCAGTATATGTATGTATATACACACACAAACACACAAATATATATATCCTGGAAGTGGCGGCGCTGCCTGGCAGCTGCGGCTCACCTGCAGTCCGTCTGTTTTTTCTTTTCTTTTTGTCCTCTTGTGTTTGTTTTAGTTAGAATTTTGGTTTATTAGGCTGAGTATGTGTGTGTGTGTGTGGGGGGGGGGGAGAAACAGGGTTTTAGTCTCTCCCTTCGGGGGGGTGCGACTTTTCTTGTTGTGTACCCCGTCACCGTCTCCGTCTGCACTGAGGCCTAATGGCGGAGCTTGCAGCCTCGGAGCAACGGCGGCGTTCCAGCTTCCAGCGGCGACCCGGCTTCAGAGCTGCGGTGCTCCAGCAGCGACCTGGCTTCAGAGCTGCGGTGCTCCAGCGGCGACCGGCTTCAGAGCTGCGTTGCTCCAGTGGCGACCCGGCTTCAGAGCTGCAGTGCTCCAGCGGCATTCCAGCGGCGGCCCGGCTTCCGAGCTGTGGTGCTCCAGCGGCGGCGTTCCAGCAGCAACCCGACTTCAGAGCTGCGGGGCTCCAGAGTTCCAGCGGCTGACCCTGCTTCAGAGCTGTGGCGGTGTTCCAGCGATGGCGGTGGCGGCAGCCCGGCTTCGGAGGCTCGGCCGCGGGCCTAGTGGACGATTACATTGGAGGCCTGGATCGCCTCAGCGCAGAGGGAGATCAAGGAGGGAAGAAGACAAAGACTTTAAGACTTTTGCCTTCCACCACAGTGAGGAGGTGCTTGGTGAACACACTGTGGTGGATGTTAAATATGTGTTTATGGTGTGTTTTGTTTTTTATTGTATGTTATGACTGCAAGGTAATGAAAATCTGAATGACAATAAAGGATACTTTACTTTATGTATAATATAAATACATACATACACACACACACACACACACGCATACATACTCATTATAAAAACAAACAATAATAGTGCAAAGCCAATGCCCCCAAGTTAATGAGGTTCAGAGCTGATTTGGGGGTGGAAGATTGCAACCTTCACGTGGTCCGCCCTGTTTTGACTAATACAATCAACTCGACATGCACAAACGGAAGATCAAATAGAACAAGTTGTCCTCCAACTTTAGGCTGTGCACACCACACGAAAGAAGAAGAGCTTATTTGGAGGTTGTGTTTAATAGCCTGATGGATGTAGGGAAGAAGCTGCTCCATAATCTGGACATTACAGTTTTCAAGCTCCTATATCTTCTTCCCAATGGCAGGAGTGAAATGAGTGTGTGACCAGGGTGGTGTGGGTCTCTGATGATGCTGTCTGCCTTTTTGAGGCAGCGACTCCTGTAAATCCCTTAGATAGTGGAGAGGTTAGAACTGTGATGGACTGGACAGTGTTCACCACATTTTGCAGTCTTCTTTGCTCCAAGTGCATATTCCAACCAGTCCAGTTCAAGTTCAAGTGAGTTTATTGTCATGTGTCCCTGATAGGACAATGAAATTCTTGCCTTGCATCAGCACACAGAACATAGAAGGCATTTACTACAAAGTCCATATGCTCTCTCCTGTACTAAGCCTGGATGTTAACTACGCACCATATGAAAGCACACAGATTTCCATACACTTCTGCAACACTTCTCCAGACCTCACCATTTTCCCTAGAATCTTCAAGACTGCTTGTTCAACAGCCATTATCAGTGAAAATTCCTGCTCATCCAGTAAAACACAGGCAATAAATTGAATCTTTCCTGCAGTCCGCATTTCAAATTCATCTTGCTAACTCTATATATCACTCTATCAATTGTTGGAACATAATGAGACCTCACCTGACCTCTGTACCATGTATTTGTGGCAAGACAAAGTCCATCCATTGCTAAACCAGTAACAAATCCTAATTCAATATCCCCCAGTTTTTATTATCAGAATTATGATCTATGCCTTTCTTTCAACAGACAATAGACAATAGGTGCAGGACTAGGCCATTTGGCCCTTCGAGCCAGCACCGCCATTCAATGTGGTCATGGCTGATCATCCTCAATCAGTACCCCGTTCCTGCCTTCTCCCCATATCCCCTGACTACGCTATCTTTAAGAGCCCTATCTAGCTCTCTCTTGAAAGTATCCAGAGAACTGGCCTCCGGCAGAGAATTCCATAGTCTTACAACTCTCTGTGAGAAAAAGTGTTTCCTCATCTCCCTTCTAAATGGCTTACCCCCTATTCTTAAACTGTGGCCCCTGGTTCTGGACTCCCCCAACATCGGGAACATGTCCAAGCCCTTAATAATCTTATATGTCTCAATAAGATACCCTCTCATCCTTCTAAACTCCAGTATACAAGCCCTCCACAAAAAATTGACAATTCCAGTGCAGCATCATTCTACTTTCCCTGATTCTATTTTCTAAAAACACTTTGGGTTGTGTCACAAATTCAATCGTCTCTTTATCCATCACCTCTGTTTACTGCACTATTGTGGTTCCCAATTAAGTCACGTTTTGCAATTAAAATGTGCATCCTCATCATTAATTTCCTCTGCTATTTTGTTTCTTTCCCGTTACTTTTCTTTTCTTGTCTTTCTTCCGGTCTAACTACACGATGTCTGCACTCCTCCAATACTGGTATCTTGCTCAAGTGAGAGATTTATTGTTCCTTCATTGGTAGCCATACTTGTCCAGCATGGCACTGTCTTAAACATCAGCCTCCCTATTTCTCTTTCTTCCTTGAAGATACTGAAGGCTGATGTCTAAGGTTTTAGACATAATAACATCTCAAACATAATTTACCATTAAATTTGTTGTTTCATAAAACTTGTGTGAAGCACATTCAAATATCTTTGATACACAGAAAATTAAAATTGAATGGAACTTGCTGATATTCTGTCATAGTACAGCTTCAGATTTTATGTATAGATGTGCATACAGTAAACTGATAAACCAGCACTTCAGGGTGCAGCAAATGTCTCAAGAACATAATTATATTTCCACTTAGTAATGTGCCATGCCCAACTGTTTGAGTGCATTCCTCCTTCCATTTTATTTATTTATGTGTGCTTTTAAAAACATTTTTAAAAGCAGTTAAAAACAATAACATTAAAATGGGGAAACAAAAACTTTTCAATCTAGCCTTCTCCCTACGAGTGACTTTTTTGCAAACTCTTGATCACATCTGCTTTATACCAAAGGATTTTATTTTCTTAACCTCCAACAAATACATACAAGTTAAATAGCCGATTTCAAACTTTAGAAAGTTGAATTCTTATCAGCTGGCTTTGTTCATCTTCCTCAATGTTTCAGCGTATACAAAAATCTATCTCTCTCATTCTTTCTCCAAATCTGTAAAATAAATTGCCACAGCAAATATATAATTAGGACATTTATTTGCTCCTGACAATAGTCATAGGATACAAAAACATGCTCTTCAGCTAACCAAATCAACACCGATCATCAAGAACCCTTTTACACCAAAACCATTTTACTCTTGTGACAATCCCATTAACTTCCCCAGATTCTACTATTCACCCAGAGGCATTTTAGTGGCTGATTAACATATACAGTGGCTTGCAAAAGTTTTCATACCACTTGAACTTTTCCACATTTTGTCACGTTACAACCACAAACGTAAATGTATTTTATTGGGATTTTATGTGATAGACCAACACAAAGTGGCGCATAATTGTGAAGTGGAAGGAAAATGATACATGGTTTTCAAATTTTTTTACAAATAAAAAACTGAAAAGTGTGGCGTGCAAAAGTATTCAGCCCCCTTTACTCTGATACCCCTAAATAAAATCCAGTGCAACCAATTGCCTTCAGAAGTCACCTAATTAGTAAATAGAGTCCACTTGTGTGTAATCTAATCTCAGTATAAATTCAGCTGTTCTCTGAAGGCCTCGGAGGTTTGTTAGAGAACATTAGTGAACAAACAGCATCATGAAGCCCAAGGAACACACCAGGCAGGTCAGGGATAAAGTTGTGGAGAAGTTTAAAGCAGGGTTAGGTTATAAAAAAATATCCCAAGCTTTGAACATCTCACAGAGCACTGTTCAATCCATCATCCGAAAATGGAAAGAATATGGCACAACTACAAACCTACCAAGACATGGCCGTCCACCTAAACTGACAGGCCGGGCAAGGAGAGCATTGATCAGAGAAGCAGCCAAGAGGCCCATGGTAACTCTGGAGGAGTTGCAGAGATCCACAGCTCAGGTGGGAGAATCTGTCCACAGGACAACTATTAGTCGTGCACTCCACAAATCGGGCCTTTATGGAAGAGTGGCTAGAAGAAAGCCATTGTTGAAACAAAGCCATAAGAAGTCCCGTTTGCAGTTTGCCACAAGCCATGTGGGGGACACAGCAAACATGTGGAGGAAGGTGCTCTGGTCTGATGAGACCAAAATTGAAGTTTTTGTCCTAAATGCAAAACGCTATGTGTGGCGGAAAACTAACACTGCACATCACCCTGAACACACCATCCCCACTGTGAAACATGGTGGTGGCAGCATCGTGCTGTGGGGATGCTTTTCTTCAGCAGGGACAGGGAAGCTGGTCAGAGTTGATGGGAAGATGGATGGAGCCAAACACAGGGCAATCTTGGAAGAAAACCTGTTAGAGTCTGCAAAAGACTTGAGACTGGGCGGAGGTTCACCTTCCAGCAGGACAACGACCCTAAACATACAGCCAGAGCTACAATGGAATGGTTTAGATCAAAGCATATTCATGTGTTAGAATGGCCCTGTCAAAGTCCAGACCTAAATCCAATTGAGAATCTCTGGCAAGACTTGCTGTTCACAGACGCTCTCCATCCAATCTGACTGAGCTTGAGCTATTTGCAAAGAGGAATGGTCAAAATTTCAGTCTCTAGATGTGCAAAGCTGGTAGAGACATACCCTAAAAGACTTGCAGCTGTAATTGCAGCAAAAGGCGGTTCTACAAAGTATTGACTCAGGGGGGCTGAATATTTTTGCACGCCACACTTTTCAGTTTTTTATTTGTAATAAAATTTGGAAACCATGTATCATTTTCCTTCCACTTCACAATTATGCACCACTTTGTGTTGGTCCATCACATAAAATCCCAATAAAATACATTTATGTTTGTGGTTGTAACGTGACAAAATGTGTAAAAGTTCAAGGGGTATGAAAACTTTTGCAAGCCACTGTATATCCACTAATATTCAGGATGTGGGAGAAAACCAGAACACTAGGAGGAAACCCACATGGTCATACAAAATGTGCAGAAGGAGCACCATTGGGCAAGATTGAATTTGAGTCACTTGAACAATGAGACAACAACCCCACTAGCTGTGCCACTGTGTTGCCTAATACAGTCGCTATCAGGGGATCAGAATCTAAAATTATATCTGATTACAGTAGAGAGAATAGAAGCCATGACTTCTGACTTCTCATGCTTTACCATTCCAACCTTATCAAACATTATTTCCTAGTGATCACTCTTTAAAACATAGAAATTAGACTAGGTAATGGTTAGGATGGAAGCACAACAGCAGGGGTAGCATCCAAATTTAGCAATGGATCCATGGAAGTATTATTTAGCACAGTCAAGTTAGAGAGAGACAGAAAAAACTGAGGGGAATATTGCATTGTCAAAATATTTTCGATGCAGAGCCAGAAGCGATTTAAAATTTTACCCAGAGGAAAAGGCAAAATGATTGATTAGCTCAGCGGGTCAGACAATGTCTCAGGAGAACATGGACAGGTGATATTCTGGGTCGGAACGTTTTTCCAGACTGATCGCTTTGGGTGTGGGGGGGAGGGGAGGGGGAGGGAACGAGGGATGAGTATCTACAAAGCAGGATTAGTAAGTTTGAACATGACACTAAAGTGGGTGGTCTTCAGTCTGAAGAAGGGTCTCGACCTGAAACATCACCCATTCCTTCTCTCCAGACATGCTGCCTGTCCCGCTGAGTCACTCCAGCATTTTCCGTCTATCTTCGATTTAAACCAGCATCTGCAGTTCCTCCCTATACATTTCATCCATGTGTCAAACTCCAGGAAACAATACCACCCATTTTTTGTGTGGGAAGGGACTGCAAATAGTGGTTTAAATTGAAGATAGACACAAGATGCTGGAGTAACTCAGTGGGACAGGCAGCATCTCTGAAGAGAAGGAATGGGTGACGGGTTGCGATGGGGGACCAGGCTTGCCGTGGGGGCTATGGGTGAGTGGTGAAATATTGCGTTGGGGGAATGGGTGAGTGGTGAAAACAGGTTGTGTTGGGGAAACGGGTGAGCGATAGATTATTGCGTTGGGGACGGGGCCCAACAGGTCCCACTTGGTCTAGTTTTCTTTTAAAAATCAGAATATAAAACAGATTGATCAATTGTCACCCATTTTATATAATCACACAACCTCAAAGTCCCTCGATTTTTTTAATTTCAGTAATGCTTTATAAATTTATTTTCCATTTATACCTCAAATAATTTAATTCATTCTTCATTTGTACAGCTACCTACACCATACCAACACCAAATACCTTAAACTGTAGGTGCAGAATACATTTACCCAAATCATAGGTCTCTATCCACATATGCACCCTGCTCAACTTGAAAACATACGTTGCCCTACACATTTTATCTATCCAGCCACGTGAGTACCAAGATCTTGAAAACCTATCTAACATCTCCTTTTTGAGGGAAAATTATCAGTTTAGCCGCTTGATTGCTTTAGGGGTTCAGAATTAGTGATCTCCGGGACCAATAGTAAATTATTGCAATTAAAATAGATTTCTCACAGTGTTGGGTGAAATAATATTTAATCCAATTTCAATAATTAAAACATGTACATTTACACCTTCCATTTTCATGAAATCCCTAACAGCTGAGAGATTAAACACTTTACATTTGTTGGCATTGTTGCTTGACAAAATACACTATAAACAAAATCTACCTAATTCAAACTGCTATTCAAAAGTATCCTCTCCTGTTACTTGAAGATTAACAACCTTCTGAAATGATTGTTATTCAATTTCTATTTATAGTGGTTCTGCAAAAAAGTTACTTGTTAATTGTGTACGAATGTGACAGTTTTCCAGCATGCAAACGAGGGTCTATTTATGAACATATGCTTACTTCCTTGAAAAAGCACCTCTGTCAGAACAGCTGCCATCATAACATAAACCAAGTGTTACTGTTGCAGCAACCAACCTATGTTTCAAACATCATGGTAAAACCACCGTTTCGTTTTTTTTTCATTTTCATAAACTCTTACAGACATCCACAGTGGTATATTAAAAACACATTTGGAAAAATGATTCAAATAAATGTTATCCAGCCACAGCAAGCAGCTTGCTTTGTTGCATACAAACAATGTTCTAAAGGCTATACTTCCAGTGGGTTAAATAAAGAAAAACTTTTCCTGAATTAATCCATATCCAAATTCACTCAGTCACAAGAAACTGCAGGTGCTGGAATCTTGAGCAAAAAAAGTGCAGGAGGAACTTTGAGGGTCCCAACCCAAAACATCATCTGCTCATTCCCTCCACAGAACCTGATCCACTGAGTTATGTCATGTCATAAGTGATATGAGCAGAATTAGGCCATTCGCCCCATTAAGTCTACTCCGCCATTCAATCATGGCTGGTCTATCTCTCCCTCATAAGCCCATTCTCCTGCCTTCCCCCCTTAACCCCTAACAGAGAATCAGTCTATCTCAGCTTTAAAAATACCCAATGACTTGACCTCCTTCGCATTCTGTGGCAAAGAATTCCATATTCACCTCCCTCTGGCGAAATTAATTAATCCTCATCTCCTTCCTAAAGGTGTCTCACACACTCCCCCCTCTCTGCTTGCCAGCGCCCTCTACTGCTGCTCTCTGACCGATGCGGACATACACACATAGACACACGCACACCGACACACACATAGACACACACACAAACACATATAGACACACACGGAATATACACACAGACAGAACACAAACAGGCACACACACACACATACAGAACAGCGCGTTGTTTTTGCTCCAAATTCATTCAAACTGGTTGCTGATTTTCTGTATATTTACAAAGATAGTTGAGAATGAAATTTTGCCAAACTTTGATAATCCAGTAAGAGTGCCATAACATGCAAGAGCTTTTATTATTTTACGATATTTATTTAGGAATTACAAACATTTTTATGTAGCTATATTTTTGCGGGGGGGAGCGTGCAGGGTGGCGAGTTAGTCACTTACAATTATCTTTTCTCTGGACATCTACAGGGATGTCCACATGACCCACCCATTTTCAAGTAACATCAAGCACACATCAAAATACACTTTGGTTTTTAATATACCCTCCAGAAATCGTAGGCAACACAGCCACACACACTAACTGGAGGCATTTACTGCCACTGTTTTCTTGAATATTTCTACTGTAGGTAATAAAGCTCTTATCTCTTTTCAGTTGATAGATTCATTTGGCACTGCTTCCTCCTCTAATCCCACAGGGACCAGACTGCTCGTCAACTGGATGACAGATGAATAGAGAACATAGACATAGAAAACATAGAAAATAGGTGGAGGAGGAGGCCATTTGGCCCTTCGAGCCAGCACCGCCATTCATTGTGATCATGGCTGATCATCCTCAATCAATAATCTGTGCCTGCTTTCTCCCCATATCCCTTGATTCCGCTGGCCCCTAGAGCTCTATCTAACTCTCTTTTAAATTCATCCAGTGAATTGGCCTCTACTGCCTTCTGTGGCGGAGAATTCCACAAATGCACAACTCTCTGGGTGAAAAGTTTTTTTCTCATCTCAGTTTTAAATGGCCTCCCCTTTATTCTTAGACTGTGGCCACAGGTTCTGGAATCCTCCAATATTGGGAACATTTTTCCTGCATGGAGCTTGTCCAGTCCTTTTATAATTTTATATGTTTCTATAAGATCTCCTCTCATCCTAAATTCCAGTGAGTGCAAGCCCAGTCTTTCCAATCTTTCTTCGTATGACAGTCCCGCCATCCTGGGGATTAACCTCGTGAATGTATGCTGCACAGCCTCAATAGCAAGGATGTCCTTCCTCAAATTAGAAGACCAAAACTGCACACAATACTCCAGATGTGGTCTCACCAGGGACCTGTACAACTGCAGAAGGACCTCTTTACTCCAATACGCAAATCCTCTTGCTATGAAGGCCAACATGCCGTTAGCTTTCTTCACTGCCTGCTGTACCTGCATGTTTACTTTCAGTCTGGTGTACATGAATACCGAGGTCTCGTTGCACTTCCCCTTTTCCTAATCTGAACCTATTGAGATAATAATCTGCCTCGTTTTTGCCGCCAAGGTGGATAACCTCACATTTATCTACATTATACTGCATCTGCCCACTCACTCAACTTGTCCAAGTCAACCTGCAACCTCCTCGCATCCTCTTCGCAGTTCACACTGCCACCCAGCTTTGTGTCATCTGAAAATTTGCTAGTGTTACTTTTAATCTCATTATCTAATGGGAGGAACTGACCAGAATTTGAGATACCTAGCAAACAAACTGCGTCCAAGAAGGACAGGTTACCCATTTTTACTATTGTTATGTAATTTAGAATGACGAAGGAATAGGTTTAAAGCCATTATACCACCTGAACATTTCAAAATCAAACTGGTCTGCTTGAGAGTACCTTTAAAAATTAGCCCAAATATTGGATTATAATGATGGCAAAGCTACCATTATTTGGTATCATTATATCATGAAACCATGATCAACATCTACAGTGCATACATGAAAGTTGCTGCAATTCACTACTTCTTTATAGGTTGTGCAGTTTTGCAGCCTCCTCCGAAATATTCAAGGAAAATCAATGATCTAGGGAGAATGCATTTACTGTAAAATGTGCTGGAAAAGTAGATTTTAATCGTCAACCAATCATAAATATTCTTTTAGGAATATCTGGCCTTAAAAATTACATAGAAACATAGAAAAATGGGTGCAGGAGTAAGCCATTCAGCCCCTCAAGCCAGCACTGCATGGCTGATCATCTAAAATCAGAACCCGGTTCCTGCTTTCTCCCCGTATCCCTTGATTCCTTTAGCCCTAAGAGCTAAATCTAACTCCCTCTTGAAAACATCCAGTGAATTGGCCTCCACTGCCTTATGTGGCAGAGAATTCCACAGATTCACAACTCTCTGGGTGAAAACGTTTTTCCTGATCGGTTATACGAGAATTTTGCCCGAACAGTCTGTGACCCATAGCATCATGGCCATAGCACTATGTTTAAAGCCCATAGCGTTGTGGTCGGTAGCACTATATTTAAAGCCCATAGTGCTGTGGCCGGTGGCGCTATATTTAGAACTAGTGTCACACCAGCTGACAGCTTTTTGTTTAAATTCCCACACACTAAGTGTGGGACAGTGAAATGGATGAATAGATCTAGAGACTTAAAGGTCACACATCCTTTGTGAATTTATGCTACTCAGCCTGACGGGGACCAGAGTTGGACTGTACAGGTAGCGACGACGAAATAGTGAAGCTATGGGACATTCGGAAGAAGGCGTAATCCATACGTTTCAAACCACGTACCAAGTACTGGCAGCAACGTTTAATGAAACAATAGATCAGATTATCTCTGGTGGTATTGATGACGGTATTAAGGTTTTGGACCTCCGACAAAACAAGTTAATTTGTACCATGAGTGGTCATACAGACTCGGTGACTGGTTTGACCTTGAGTTCCCTTGTAACATCATCTCATAGAAATGTAGAAATTAGGTGCAGGAGCAGGCCATTCGGCCCTTCGAGCCTGCACCGCCATCAATATGATCATGGCTGATCATCCAACTTGGTATCCTTTACCTGCCTTCTCTCCATACCCCCTGATCCCTTCAGCCACAAGGGCCACATCCAACTCCCTCTTAAATATGGCCAACAAACTGCCTCAACTACCTTCTGTGGCAGAGAATTCCACAGATTCACCACTCTCTGTGTGAAAAACGATTTTTTCATCTCGGTCCTAAAAGACTTCCCCCTTATCCTTAAACTGTGACCCCTTGTCCTGGACTTCCCCAACATCGGGAACAATCTTCCTGCATCTAGCCTGTCCAACCCCTTAAGAATTTTGTAAGTCTCTATGAGATCACCCCTCAAGCAGACAGGAAGGCACTACAACGGGTGGTGAAATCCGCCCAGCACATCATCGGTGCCCCGCTCCCTGCTTTGGATGCCCTCCACCGAAAACGGTGTCTGAGACGGGCTGGGAAGATCAGCAAGGACCCCTCCCACCCTAACCATGGACTGTTTGCCCTCCTACCATCGGGGAGGCGGTACAGGAGCCTCAGGTCCCGCACCAGCAGGATGAGGAGTAGCTTCTACAATAACACCATCGCACTGCTGAACTCGGAGTCCCGCCGATAGATTCCCACATCTGTATTTATTTATCTGTATTTATCTAAACATTGCTATCACTACGTACTGACACTAAACTGCATTTTGTTGTACCCATACTTGTATCTGTGCAATGACATTAAATTTGAATTGAATTGAATTGAATTGAATTGAATCTTCTAAATTCCAGCGAGTACAAGCCGAGTCTATCCAGTCTTTCTTCATATGGAAGTCGTGCCATTCCAGGAATCAGTCTGGTGAACCTTCTCTGTACTCCCTCTATGGCAAGAATGTCTTTCCTCAGATTAGGAGAACAAAACTGTATGCAATACTCCAGGTGTGGCCTACATCTCAGTCCTACATGGCCTACCCCTTATTCTTAAACTGTGACCCCTGATTCTGGACCCTCCCCCTAACATCAGGAACATTTTTCCTGCATCTAGCCTGTCTAATCCTTAAAGAATTTTACATATGGGCCTTTATCCGTTTGAAAACGATTAAAAAATATGAGTCTACATTAAAGCAGCACTGTGGGTCACTCTTATAGAGTTTGTGAAAATTATAAAGAGCAAGAAATTCCATCTGAGGTTTACAGAACAGTAATGATAGGTTTCTGTGCGTCACACCATTATTTGCCAGCATGGCATTTTATATTGTTGAGTTGCAAATTATGACAGTTCTCAGTGGGCAGTTTTTGCATGAACCAGCTGAGGTTTTGCATGAAAGGCAATTCTTAAGCAAGGTGAGAAAAACCCTGCAGATGCTGGAAATCTGAAATAAAAACACAGAAATTGCCAAAAGCACGCACCACCCCAAGCAGCACCTGTAGAGATAGAAACAGAAGTTAACTTTGTCATTGAAATTTGACAAACAAGTCAATGTTGTGGTAAAAGATAGCTTTTTTCAGCGTCGGACGATAGCTAAAATAAAACAATTCCTCCAGTTTGATGACCTCGAAAAGAACATCCATACATCTATCTCCTCTCGCCTAGATCACTGCAACTCCCTCTACATTGGCATCAGCCAATCTTCCCTATCCCACCTGCAACTGATCCAAAACGCCGCAGCGAGACTCCTGAAGTGCACCCAAAAAAAGGGACCCCATCACCCCAATCCTGGCCTCTCTCCACTGGCTCCCTGTGCGGTTCTGAATAAATTTCAAGATCCTCCTTTATGTCTGTCTACAAAGACCTTAATGGGCTTGTCCCACCTACATCAAAAGTCTGCTCACCCAACACACCACCTCCAGGTCCCTCAGATCGGCTGACTTGGGGTTACTGAACATCCCGCGGCCTAGGCATAAGCTCAGGGGCGACCGCGCCTTTGCGGTTGCAGCTCCTAGACTGTGGAACAGCATCCCTCTTCCCATCAGAACTACCCCCTCCATCGACTCCTTTAAGTCGAGACTTAAAACTCATCTCTCCTCCTTTCTTGATGTCCTCTGAGCGAGGACTATATGTATGTGGTGATGTTTGTATTTAATCTATGAACCACTGTTGTATAACGTTAGTGGCTCCATCAATGTAAAGCACTTTGGCCAACGAGAGTTGTTTTTTAAATGTGCTATATAACTAAAAGTGACTTGACTTGACTTGAACTTTAAATGTTAGGACTTTCGTGGGTCCCATTAAAAAGGTCTCTGACCTAAATGTTAACTCTTTCTCTTTCAAGAAATGCTGCCCAACATGCCAAATATTACGATAATTATCTGTTTTTATAGCAAGCAGACTGTTAACTATCTGGGAGCATTGCTGCTGAATGAATGGGTGCTAAACTGACAGGATTGGGAGGTTGGGAATGCTCTACAGGAGTCACATTGATCAGACTTAGCTGATGATACACACAAAGGCACTGTATATGTTGGAATCTTGAGCAAAATAGTCAGCAGGTAATGGCAGCATCTGTGGAAGGAATGCATGGCCAATATTTTGGGTCGGCACCCTTCTTCAGCTCCGAAGAAGGGTCCAGATCTGAAACAGAACCTTTCCATTTTTTCCATAGCTGCTGAATGCTCCAAGATGCTTAAAAAAATGAAAGCAGTCACTCCTTTAATATAGTAAACATCATTACAAATGTCATCCTTTGTTATATGCATTTCATATTAAAAGTGTTAATGGGAATGAGATTTGATGTCTCCTTGTTCATCTAGTTCCAATATATCACTGCAAGTCATAATGAAGAGAAAAAAGGGGAAAGTGGTGACATCAGATGAATAAAAGTAAGAACAGCTATCCAATGTACTGCCTCAGCATAATCTACAATTCGTATGGGCCTGTCCCATTTAGGCGATTTTTTAGGCAACTACAGGCGACGTCGCCACATGTTCGCCAGTGGTCGCCGGGAGTAGTCTCTTCAATCACACAAAAAGTCGCAGCGTCTTTCCGGTCACCGCTAAATTTTCAACATGTTGAAACATTTTTGGTGACAGTGGGTTTGACGCCAATGAGCGTAGCTTGACTTCTCCTGACATAGTGCTGTCGTAGGTTGTCGCCAGTTTTTCGGTGACCTGCTACAACTATGACAGTCGCCGGCAGTTGCCTAAAAAATCGCCAAGTGGGACAGGCCCATTACTTTCTTGCTCTTAAGTTTGATTGTGTCTATGTATAGTAAGATTTCTACTGAACTGTATACAAAAGGAATTTCACTGTACTTGGGTACATATGACAATAACGTACCATTGAATTATTGAAATTACAATGAGGATAACGGCATTTGTTTAATGTTGAAATGTACATAAATTGCAGTTACAAGGCAAAGGATGAATATCCAAATGTGGCTGTCCCATTTGTGAGAATGACATTTTGGCATCTGCCTCATTATTAACACTATTAACATACAATTGTTGGTTTTGTCTAGTACCTGCAAACTGGTCACAAAAAGTTAGACATTGCCGTTATGAGCTTTGCTAAACATTAACTGCTAATAATCTATTAGTATGCTACCCCATATTCATAGGTATCAAGTGTTACAGGAGATCAGAAAATTTAAAATCTAATATATATTTTTCAACTGTCTCAATTAATTACAATTCATGCAGTCTCCAGTAACTTCTTCTGTATCTGATTTCTGATGCAATCCATCCTTTTTAATTCATTTCATCCTCAGTCCTCAATGGTATTTATTTCAGTTCCATTTGCTTACAGGGCTATCCTGTCTACCAGAGCTACCCTGTGTGCACCAAGATCTCAATATCATTTCTTTCCAGCATTATTTAAAACCCACGCTTCAGCAACTTGATGGGAGTTTTATTTTAGAAACTCAGGAGGTAAACACTAACTTTTGTTCAAGCGTTTACAACCCTTTTAAACATCCAAATACAGGTTTGTCATTGATTTTCCGGCACTGTTGGTTCCGGAGCATAGAAACATAGAAAGTAGGTGCAGGAGGAGGCCATTCGGCCCTTCGAGCCAGCAGCGCCATTCATTGTGATGATGGCTGATCGTCCGCTATCAATAACCCTTGCCTGCCTTCTCCCCATATCCCTTGACTCCACTAGCCCCGAGAGCTCTATGCAACTCTCTCTTAAATCCATCCAATGATTTGGTCTCCACTGCCCTCTGTGGCAGAGAATTCCATAAATTCACAACTCTCTGGGTGAAAACGTTTTTTCTCACCTCAGTCTTAAATAACCTCCCCTTTATTCGAAGACTGTGGCCCCTGGATCTGGACTCGCCCAACATTGGGAACATTTTTCCTGCATCTAGCTTGTCCAGTCCTTTTATAATTTTATATGTTTCTATAAGATCCCCCCTCATCCTTCTAAACTCCAGTGAATACAAGCCTAGTCTTTTCAATCTTTCCTCATATACCAGTCCCGCCATCCCAGGGATCAATCTCGCGAACCTACGCTGCACTGCCTCAATCACAAGGATGTCCTTCCTCAAATTAGGAGACCAAAACTGTACACAATACTCCAGATGTGGTCTTACCAGAGCCCTATACAACTGCCGAAGAACCTCCTTACTCCTATACCTTGATGGATTATCTGATTTCCCATAACAACTGAGATCATGGTCTCTGTGCAGAGTCGAACGGTCTGTCTAGGCCACTGGGGAGCCTAGATACCGGCCCACAAAGACGGCCTCAGAAGTCGGCTATGGGAAAAGATCTGCCAGCTCCGGCCGGAGTTCCAGAGGCCCGGCTGAAGGGGCAAATTCGATCCACTGATCAACTGCTGAAGTCAGCAATGGGAACAGATCTGCAGGCTCCAGAGACCTGTCACATGGAGCAAATTCGACCTGTTGATAGGCTGCGGAAGTCCCGACACTGTTGAGATCGGTCGTCTTACCTGGTCGGAGGAACATCCGAGGGGGATTTCAATTGTGTTCAGAATTTTGTCTGGATTAAAGGAAGTAGCGGACCACCAGCTATCTGAAAATCGGTGGTGGACCTGTACTACTTTCACTACCATCCTATCTATAATGATTTTTTGAGGAAGGCAAAATATCTGATGTAAGTAAGTAAGTAAGTTTATTGGCCAAGTATTCACATATGTTCTGTCCATAGGGAAAGGAAATGTAGCAGAAGAGATGTTCTGACAATTTCAGTTATTATCAAGATGGAGGAAAGATTTCCTGAGTTTTCCAACTCGGAGAATGAATACCAACATTCAAACCAGGATGAGGTTCCCAATCTGGTCCACAGGTCGCATTACGTATGACTGGATCGAGTGCAGTATTCAACTCTTGGAGTCACACTGATACCCAACAACAATGTAAGAACACAGCATTTCAAATAAAGACACAATTTGCTGGAGTAACTCAGCAGGTCAGGCATCATCTCTGGAGAATATGGATAGATGAGTTCTGAAGAAGGGTTCCAACCCAAAACATCACCAATCGTTTTTCTAACCCGCTGTGTTTCTCCAGCACTTTGTGTCTATCTTTGGTATAAACCAGCAACTGCAGTTCTTTTCTACACATGGATAGATGAGTTTTAAGGTTGAGACATTTATGTTTTTTTCCTATGTAATGTTTCACATTGACATTGCTTATCTGTTCGGGATTAAATCACTTAAAACATTGTTAATTTCATAGATAAACTTCAGAAAGCATTAACATAGGTGCACGTTAAGTGCAAAATGTTCATATACTTTCTCCGCGTTCAAATAATCCTATGGCTGCCAGGAATATTTTTGTTACAAACAACTGCTCGTTAGCTACCTGCTATATAGGTCTATAGCTAATAGACCTATATAGACCTAATTATCTCAATAGCTAATAGCTATATAGGTCTGAAGAAGGGTCTCGACCCGAAACGTCGCCTATCTCCTTCGCTCCTTAGATGCTGCTGCACCCGCTGAGTTTCTCCAGCCTTTTGTGTACGCTCTATAGCTATCAACAGCTTCACATTCACTGAGAGAAAGTGACTTCACCAAAACATCCGTAAGAAGCACATCCACAAAAATACAAAGCATCACAGTTTTCAGTTTTATGCACAGTTCAGAAGCTAAACTGATTCAGTGCTAAACAGGTTTTTCACTTTTCTGAAGTTTTTTTTAAAATATTTTATTGATGATTTAATTAAGAGCAGCTTCTAAATGGAATGTAGAAATGAAAACTACATGGAATTCCATTGCTCGCTGAAAATGAGCAGCTCATCGGTAACTATTGGTCTCATTGTCAATACAAATACACCTGCTCAAGTTACTGGACCTCCAGCAGCTGGAATGCAGGCATTTGATACAAGATTATAACAGAATAAATATTAAAGCCAATAGGTGAAGGTTGTATAGATATGCGTGAGTGGGGAGGGATGGGGAAGGAAATGGTGACTGGAAGAATTTTAAGATTTTCTATTAGCTTCAAAGAACCTGCAATGTTTCATAAGTGATAGGAACAGAATTAGGCCATTCGGCTCATCAAATCTACTCCGCCATTCAATCATGACTGATCTCTCTCTCCTTCCCAACCCCATTGTCCTGCCTTCTTCCCATAACCCCTGACACCCGTACTAATCAAGAATCTATCTATCTGCTTTAAAAATATCCATTGACTTTGCCTCCACAGCCTTCTGTGGCAAAGAATTCCACAGAATTGCCAGCCTCTGACTAAAGAAATTCCTTCTCATCTCCTTCCTAAAGGAACGTCCTTTAATTCTGAGACTATGGCCTCACTATGTCCTAGACTCACCCACTAGTGGAAACATCCTCTCCACATCCACTCTATCCAAGCCTTTCATCAATTGGTACATTTCAATGAGGTCCCCCCTCATTCTTGTAAACTCCAGTGAGTACAGGCCCAGTATCATCAAACACTCATCAGAAGTTAACCCACTCATTCCTGGGATCATTCTTGTGAACTTCCTCTGGACCCTCTCCAGGGCCAGCACATCCTTCCTCAGATATGGTGTCCAAAACTGCTCACAATACTCCAAATGCAGCCTGGCTGACACCTAATAGAGCCTGAGCATTACATCCCTGTTTGTGTATTCTAGCCCTCGTGAAATAAATGCTAGCAATGGGTTTGCCTTCTTTACTACCAATCGCCTTGGAGATAAACTTTTTAGGAATCCTGCACCAGCACTCCCAAGTCACTTTGCACCTCTGATTTCAGGATTCTCTTTACATTTTGAAAATAGTCTATGTCTTTATTCCTACTACCAAAATGCATTACTCCACACTTTGCTACACAATATTCCATCTGCCACTTCTCTGCCCACTCTCCCAATCTGTCCAAGTCAATCTCAGAGTCCCTGCTTTCTCTGCACTACCTGCACCTCCACCTGTTTTCTTATCATCCACAAACACGGCCACAAAGCCTTCAATACCCTCATCCAAATCATTAATATTGATAATATATTGTAGCGGCACCCAGTGGTTAGGCCACTCTTGCAATGCAAATTCTCGGCAGTCACGGGAAGGAGTCACGGGATGTAGGGGTTGTCCCTAGTATATAGGAACTGACCTTCCCTCTCTTGCTCTCTTCCTCTCTCTTCGTGAGAGTGTCCTGCCACCACAGCTGGAGCTCAACCGAGCCCACGAGGCAACAGCCTCTCAGCAACAACAAAGACTATTATGTTAGAGTGCTATACGTGCATGTATATCTAACCTACAATGCCTAAATAAAGAATCCATTTATTCACGACGTTTGTGCCTCTAATTGGTGTCTTGATGTTCCAAAACGGATATGTTGGATTTCAAATTGGTGGTGACCTGATGTCTGCAGCCGACAGCCCAGCCCAGCTCTACGGTAATGAATGCTATGTATGCAGCCATCAACTCTGCGCGGCAACTGGACGCCGTCTTGAGCCCTGCCTCCGCGGTTGGGCCGTTTGATTCCCGCCTATGCCTGGTCTAGCTGATTGCAGGCCGCTAGGGCCGCCGGCCCACCGCAGCAACCAGCGGCGCAGCAGCCTTGGCCCTCGCTTTCTCTCCCGCAGGACCTGACTGTAGCTGCCCACCGGGGCTGAGAGGCCGCGGCTGCCGTCGCTTCCCCACCAGCCGACACTCCCCCACCAGCTGCTACAGGGGCTGCGAGTGTAGCAGCCCTCCGCCCCCAGCATCACCGACTCCCGCCTGATGGCCTCGGGAGTGGGGAGAGAGAGCGGGCCCGTCCATTACCCCGCCGGCCGCTGCTCAAGGCCAAGCCACCCGATAGGGCGGGCCTATCTGGGGCAGCTGCCCGAAGACGTCCATCTTCTCCTTGCACAGCGCGGATTTCGCCGCAGCGACTACAAAAATGGCCGCCGCCGCGGCGACTACAAAAATGGCCACTCTAGCGACTACAAAAATGCCGCCGCGGCCGGCCTGAAGCAACGCAGGACCTGCTGACTGCCGTCAACGCCGCCGCCTCTGGTCCAGTGGTGAATCTGCAGCCCAACCGCCGTCAGCAACGCCACCTCTCGTCGAGTGGCTTCTATGCAGCCTGACTGATATCCACAGCGCCACCCGGGTCAGTGGGTGTTACTACAGCTTCCGGTTACAAGCACAACTTCTCAATGCAGATTGGACATTTCGAACTTTGGTTTCCTGTCCTACCCTGCTCGATTTGAAGCACAGAACTTTCGGCATCCGACCACCTTGGACTTTGACGTGCATTTGCAGTTTGCTCACTGTAGTTTTTTCCCCCCATTTTACACTGTAATGCCTTAGCTTAATATTGCTATTATGTCTTGTTGTTGCTGACATCTTTCTCACGATTCCCCTGCTGGTCGACATGACTGGTTTATCCCTCATCCGTCATGCGGTTTTTGCGTTGGTCTTCTGGCACCTCTCGGCATACCTCAGGATCGCCCACAGCCGGAGCGTCGACTGCGCCCGCGGGCCCCACCGTCCTGATTTACAGCTGGGGTGCCACCGACCCCACAGCAAGAGCCGCCCTCGATCTTGCTTTCGCACCCCTTGTCGACGTCTGCCCTCACGGTCTCCTGTAAGTTTACGAGTCAGGCTGCCGCGTTTTGACAGCTTGCTCGTTTTCCTGCCTCCAGTTCTGGGGGGGGGGGGGTCCTGTAGCGGCCACTAGGCCACTCTTGCTATGCGAATCCTTGGCAGTCACGGGAAGTTGTCACGGAATATAGGGGGTGTGCTCTAGTATATAAGAACTGACCTTCCCTCTCTCGCTCTTTTCCTCTTCCTCTCTCTTCATGAGTGTGTCCTGCCACCTCAGCAACAACAATTGACTATTATGTTAGAGTGCTTAATGTGCATGTATATCTAACCTACAATGCCTGAATAAAGAATCCATTTATTCACAACGTTTGGGCCTCTACAATATAATATATATTTGTTTCTGCCTTTGATAAACAAAGATTCATCAAAAGTTAAAGTTGTACCAATTTTAGATGTGTTTTAGCAGCAGCATTTTCAAATTTATTTCAATAATGAGAATTTTTTAAATTAGGACTTGTCAATACTTAACAAAATGGATAATAGAATCAAATAGTTTTTTTTTTAAGCTGGCAAATATGCTCTTCCAGGCACAATCTTGTCCTTGTGACTAATGGGAACCCCTCAGACTGTTATATTTTCATGAACACTGAGAAAAAACAAAAAATATGTGCATGTTCACAAGCATACATACATTAGGAGTGAAGCAACGTCCTCAAAGAAGTTGCATCCAAACAGGAAACCAACAGATCTTCATGAATCAGAAATTAATTCTTGGTCATATTTCACGGTTAGAAAAAACTTAGTATAACAAGTAAAGGCATACAGTCACGTTAAGGTGAAAGGCGACACAAGGGAGATGCATTTAAATACCGCGGTGTGCACATTGACGGTAGTCCTTGCTTTCTCCTTCCTTCCCCTCCCCTTCCCAGCACACACAGCCTACTGTTTCGCCTCTTCCTTTCTTCTCTCCCCCCCCCCCCAACCCCACATCAGTCTGAAGAAGGATCTCAACCAGAAACGTCACCTATTCCTTCGCTCCATAGATGCTGAATTTTTCCAGCATCTGCAGTTATTTCTTAAACATAGAAACGTAGAAAATAGGTGCAGGAGTAGGCCATTCAGCCCTTCGAGCCTGCATCACCATTTAATATGATAATGGCTGATCATTCAACTCAGTATCCTGTACCTGCCTTCTCTCCATAACCCCTGATTCCTTTAGACACAAGGGCCACATCTAACTACCTCTTAAATATAGCCAATAAACTGGCCTCAACTACCTTCTGTGGCAGAGAATTCCAGAGACTCACCACTCTCTGTGTGAAAAATGTTTTCCTCATCTTGGTCCTAAAGGAATTCCCCCTTATCCTTAAACTGTGATCCCTTCTTCTGGACCTCCCCAACATCGGAAACAATCTTCCATCATCTAGCTGAGTCTATCCAGTCTTTCCTCATATGAAAGTTGTGATTGGAAACTGAATATTCCAGGATTCCGTTGCTTCAGGTGTGATAGAATTGGAGGGACCAGAGGGGGAGGTGTTGCATTGCTTGTCAGAGAAGATATTACAGCAGTGCTTTGGCAGGATAGATTAGAGGGCTCGTCTAGGGAGGCTATTTGGGTGGAACTGAGAAGTGGGAACGGTGTAGCAACACTTTTAGGGGTGTATTATAGACCGCCAAATGGGGAGCGAGAATTGGAAGAGCAAATATGTAAGGAGATAGCAGATATTAGTAGTAAGCACAAGGTAGTGATTGTGGGAGATTTCAATCTTCCAAAAAATAGACTGGGAAACACATTCTGTAAATGGGCTGGATGGTTTCGAGTTTGTAAAATGTGTGCAGGATAGTTTTTTGCAGCAGTACTTAGAGGTATCGACCAGAGAAGGGGCAGTGCTGGACCTCCTGTTAGGAAATGAGGCAGGTCAGGTGATGGAGGTATGTGTTGGTGAGCACTTCGGGACCAGTGATCACAATACCATTAGTTTCAATATAATTATGGAGAGAGTCAGAACTGGACCTACGGTGGAGATTTTTGATTGGAGAAAGGCTAACTTTGAGGGAATGCGTAAGGATTTAAAAGGAGTGAATTGGGACATTTTGTTTTGTGGGAAGGATGTAGAAGAGAAATGGAGGACATTTAAAGGGGAAATTGTAAGAGTACAGAATCTTTATGTCCCTGTTTGGTTGAAAGGAAATAGTAAAAATTGGAAAGAGCCACGGTTTTCAAGGGAAATTGGATACTTGTTTCAAAAAAAGAGAGATATCTACAATAATTATAGGAGGCATGGAGTAAATGAGGTGCTAAAGGAGTATAAAGAATGTAAAAAGAATCTTAAGAAAGAAATTAGGAAGGCTAAAAGAAGATATAAGGTTGCTTTGGCAAGAAAGGTGAAAGTAAACCCAAAGGATTTCTATAGCTAAATTAATAGCAAAAGGATAACGAGGGATAAAATTGGACCATTAGAGAACCAGAATGGACAGCTATCTGCAGAGCCAAAAGAGATGGGGGAGATATTGAACAATTTCTTTTCTTCGGTATTCACCAAGGAGTAGGATGTTGACCTCTGTGAGTTAAGGGGAAAAAGTAGGGTAGCTATGGAAACTATGAGATTCAAAGAGGAGGAAGTACTGACACTTTTGAAAAATATAAAAGTGGATAAGTCTCCAGGTCCTGACAGGATATTCCCTAGGACATTGAGAGAAGTTAGTGTAGAAATAGCAGGAGCTATGACAGAAATATTTCAAATGTCATTAGAAACGGGAAGAGTGCCGGAGGATTGGCATACTGCGCATGTTGTTCCATTGTTTAAAAAGGGTTCAAAGAATAAACCTAGCAATTATAGACCTATTAGTTTGACGTCAGTGGTGGGCAAATTAAATGGAAAGGATACTTAGAGATAATATATATAAGCATCTGGATAAACAGGGTCTGATCAGGAACAGTCAACATGGATTTGTGCCTGGAAGGTCATGTTTGACAAACCTTCTTGAATTTTTTGAAGCGGTAGCTAGGGAAATTGATGAGGGTAAAGCAGTGGATGTTGTCTATATGGATTTCAGTAAGGCCTTTGACAAGGTTCCCCAAGGAAGGTTGGTTAAGAAGGTTCAATCTTTGGGTGTTAATGGCGGATTAGCAAGATGGATTCAACAGTGGCTGAATGGGTGATGTCAGAGAGTAATGGTGGATGGCTGTTTGTCAGGTTGGAAGCCGGTGACCAGTGGGGTGCCTCGGGGGATCAGTGTTGGGTCCACTGTTGTTTGTCATGTACATCAATGATCTGGATGATGGGATGGAAAATTGGATAAGTAAGTATGCAGATGATACTAAGATAGGTGGTGTTGTGGATAATGAAGTAGATTTTCAAAGTCTGCAGAGAGATTTGGGCCATTTGGAAAAGTGGGCTGAAAGATGGCAGATGGAGTTTAATGCTGTTAAGTGTGAAGTGCTACATCTTGGCAGGACAAATCAAAATAGGACGTACATGGTAAATGGTGGGGAACTGAGGAATGCTGTGGAACAGAGAGATCTAGGAATAACTGTGCATAGTTCCCTGAAGGTGGAATCGCATGTAGATAGGGTGGTAAAGAAAGCCTTTGGTGTGCTGGCCTTTATAAATCAGAGCATTGAATATAGGAGTAGGGAAGTAATGATAAAATTGTACAAGGCATTGGTAAGACCAATTCTGGAGCATGGTGTACAATTTTGGTCGCCTAATTATAGGAAGGATGTCAACAAAATAGAGAGAGTACAGAGGAGATTTACCAGAATGTTGCCAGGGTACCAGCAACTATGTTACAGAGAAAGGTTGAACAAGTTAGGTCTTTATTCTTTGGAGCGCAGAAGGTTAAGGGGGACTTGATTGAGGTCTTTAAAATGATGAAAGGGATAGACAGAGTTGACGTGGATACGTTTTTCCCATTGAGGGTAGGGAAGATTCAAACAAGAGGGCATGACATGAGAATTAAGGGACAGAAGTTTAGGGGTAACGTGAGGGGGAACTTCTTTACTCAGAGGGTAGTGGCTATGTGGAATGAGCTTCCAGCAGAGGTGGTGGAGGCAGGATCGATTTTAACATTTAAAAGTAAAGTGGATAGGTATATGGACGTGAAGGGAATGGACGGGTATGGTCTGAGTGCAGGTAGATGGGACTAGGGGAAACCAAATGGTCGGCACAGACTGGAAGGGCCGAGAGGGCCTGTTTCCGTGCTGTAATTGTTATATGGTTATATGGTTATAAAGTCCTGACATCCCAGGAATCCGTCTGGTGAACCTTCTCTGCACCCCCTCTATGGCAAGAATGTCTTTCCTCAGATTTGGAGACCAAAACTGTACGCAATACTCCAGGTGTGGTCTCACCAAAACCCTGTACAACTGTAGTAGAACCTCCCTGCTCCTATACTCAAATCCTTTTACTATGAATGCTAACATACCATTCGCTTTCGTCACTGCCTGCTGCACCTGCATGCCTACTTTCAATGACTGGTGTACCGTGACACCCAGGTCTCGTTGCATCTCCCCTTTTCCTAATCGGCCACCATTCAGAAATTAGTTACCCTCCTGTCTTTGCCACCAAAGTGGATAACCTCACATTTATCCACATTATACTGCGTCTGCCATGCATTTGCCCACTCACCCAGCCTATCCAAGTCACCTTGCAGCCTCCTAGCATCCTCCTCACACCCAACACTGCCCCCCAGCTTCATGTCATCCGCAAACTTGGAGATGATGTATTCATTTCCCTCGTCCAAACCATTAATATATATTGTAAATAGCTGGGGTCCCAGCACTGAGCCTTGCGGTGCCCCACTAGTCACTGCCTGCCATTCTGAAAAGGACCTGTTTACTACTACCCTTTGCTTCCTGTCTGCCAGCCAGTTCTCTGTCCACATCAATACTGAACCCCCAATACCGTGTGCTTTCAGTTTGCATACTAATCTCTTGTGTGGGACCTTGTCGAAAGCCTTCTGAAAGTCCAGATATAACACATCCACTGGTTCTCCCTTATCCACTACTAGTTACATCCTCGAAAAATTCTATAAGATTCGTCAGACATGATTTACCTTTCGTAAATCCATGCTGACTTTGTCCAATGATTTCACTACTTTCCAAATGTGCTGCTATGCCATCTTTAATAACTGACTCTAGCAGTTTCCCCACTACCGATGTTAGACTAACTGGTCTGTAATTCCCCATTTTCTCTCTCTCTCTCCCTTTTTAAAAAGTGGGGTTACATTAGCTACCCTCCAATCCTCAGGAACTAAAGAGTTTTGAAAAGTTATCAATAATGCATCCACTATTTCTGGGGCTACTTCCTTGAGTACTCTGGGATGCAGCCTATCTGGCCCTGGGGATTTATCGGCCTTTAATCCATTCAATTTACCCAACACCAGTTACCGGCTAACCTGGATTTCACTCAGTTCTTCCATCTTATTTGACCCCCGGTCCCCTGCTATTTCCGGCAGATTATTTATGTCTTCCTTAGTGAAGACAGAACCAAAGTAGTTATTCAATTGGTCTGCCATGTCCTTGTTCCCCATGATCAATTCACCTGTTTCTGACTGCAAGGGACCTACATTTGTTTTAACTAATCTTTTTCTCTTCACATATCTGTAAAAACTGTTGCAGTCAGTTTTTATGTTCCCTGTCAGTTTTCTTTCATAATCTATTTTCCCTTTCCTAATTAAGCCCTTTGTCCTCCTCTGCTGGACTCTGAATTTCTCCCAGTCCTCTGGTAGGTTGCTTTTTCTGGCTTTTAAACTTAGCAATGCATTGTTCTGCTTGGGATTGCCAGGGCTCAGGCAAAAATACTTCCTGTTTCGTCATCTGTACGTGGTAGCTATGATTGGATTTGTGAATGTTGATATGGGGTGGGGAACCAATTCAGTTCTGCAAAGAATGGGCACTAGGCTGCAGCTTGCTTGTCTGTGTTTCGACATGTCACCTGCCTTTTAACAGACCAATGGTCTTTATAAGAAAGCATCACGGTTATCATGAGATTTCTGACCTAGAGGAAACCCACGTGTTCATGGATAGTTAATGCACAGGCTGCTCACAAACAGAAGCCAAGGTCAGGAATGAACCCAATCCCAAAACCTATAAAGGCATAACTGCTATGTCACCATACCATACGATCCAGTGGCTGATTCCTCCGTATCTATTACGAGTTGCAAGATTTATGAATGACGAAAAATTGAGCATCTGGCTTCTTCCATCTAAAGTCAGTTAGAGGTCACAGATGATCCCACTGCTTCCACTTTGGTTCTGGAGCATTCAAAATTATTTCAAGGATTAACAACAACCCTGAATTATACCAGGTTTACTAATATCCTGCTCAGGGGGTTGACAACTCTAAGTCATACCAGTTTGCCATCTTCTCCCAGAAAGATAATATTCATCCACTTACTATTGCTGCTTTGACAGCGTTGATTGGTAATATTGGTTTGCTAGAAAAGATTGCTGCGTGAGATGTCAAAATGGCACAATCGAAGCCTATAGACAATCTTGGCTCATCTTTCTATTAAATAATTTTGCTATTGACTTGATGTATAAAATTGTTTGATGTGTTGATTTATTTGGTTTATGTATTAATTATTTGTGCACAAGCAGACACTGAGGTAGGAAGCTGTGACCAACGGGGATTCAGGTTTCTTTTTATGTCTATTCACTTACTGGCAGGTCAGCATGCATTGATAATTTCTAACTTACAGTTAACTTTCTGACCCTCCATGATGGTTGTATAATAGAATCTCCAGCAGTGTTAACACACAGACAGCTCTCGGCATAGTGATGGATTACACTAAACATACATTCAAGTTTTGCAATAGTGCACAATATGGAGCCCAACTTGATGGTGCTAAAGTAGCAAAGTAATTTCTGGCATTATCTGCCTGGTGGGCATTTGCTCAAGGGATTCTTCACATGCTGGCAAAGAAGCCTTAAGAAGTTGCCATTCGTTTTATTCTATATAGACAATGCATTACTGGCATGCAGTGAATGCTCCACGGAGGTGGACAAAATAAGTCCATCAGAGGTTATTTTTTTCTGAATGAATTAAGACATCTTCAATCTCTTCGCAGAAGTATTGTTAAATATATGTTTATTCTGCACAACCCTGAACATGAATTAAGAGGCAAGCCACACAATTTGATGTGCACATGCAACCACAATTATTAGGTGACTACTCCAGTTCCAGGTCAATATTGATGGTCAGGATATTGTAGTACGGTAAATCCTCCTAAGTAATGACCTCTATTTAATGGATTTCGGTTATAGCGAACCAAAGCGTCCATTCATGGTGGTGGTTGGCAGCAGTGAGGAGGAAGCGAGCATTAAAACAGTCTTGAAGAGCATTGCATTGAGCATAGCTTTGCAGTGGCTGCCACAAAGTGAGGTCCCGGGGTGTTGGATACAGACACAGTGCAAGCCAATGCACCTGCGCCGCCCTGGTGGTGCGCACCTTGGTCGCCTGGTAATGGAGTGAGCTCCCATTGCACAGCCTCCACTTCCAACAGGAGCAAGTGCCACGTGGCGTGCTTCTGGTAGCGGGAGCGCAGAATGCGAGCAGCATGAAGGCGGTGTGTGTATCTGCCCCATCCCCAGTGCACATGTGGTGCCGGAGGCTCCCCAGCCTGTAAATTCCCACTAGTTTAACCCCCCCGCCCCCCCCCCCCCCCCCCCAGGTGCCGCGTTTCTTCTCACCTAATCTTAGCTATTCAGGAACCCTCATATAAAACAAAATGGGGATACAATGGGTGATAATGAAGTAGAGTTCCCTCAATGCACGACAGCTTGGCTAGTCAAATCAAAGTGATTGCAGCTCTGGTTATAATGGTGCTCTACAGTACTTGCTGTTGTCTGAAATGGAGTGATCAGCTAGGGGTTGTTATTGTAAGTTTGGTTCATTTGCTGAAATATGACAGGCACAGTAGACCATCTCAGAATGAATCAGATAAGCTTTCAGTGTGTTTTGTCTTGACCATGAACATTTTTAACAATGGTCATTATTTGTATGTTCTGGGTGTGATCAGTTTTCTATTAATGTTTGGCTTGAATTTCAAACATAAGAAATCTGACTGAAGAAGGGTCTGAAGAAGGGTCCCGACTCGAAAAGTCACCTATTCCTGTGATGTTTGGTGGACTGTGTGGGGTAGGAGGACCTGTTGCTCCTCTCGTTCAGCAGGTGGCATTGCACAGGACAAAGGGAGATGGTTTGTATATAGTTTTCTCTGTCTGTACACAGTGTGAGTGTTAGATCGTGTGGTTGCAGCAATTTTTAGTTGTCTTGCTGCCAGCATTGAGTTAATGTAATAAAGACTTCTGTTGTACCTTGAAGATCTCAAGTTTTATATAGAACAAGAACACGAAAGTGGTGTCAGAAGTGGGATGTGTAGTATATTCAAACTAACATGTCTCGGCAATTCGATCCAGAGCGAGAAAGGTGGGCGTTGTATTTAATGCGTGCTTAGTTTTAATTTGAAAGTATGGCAATTATGACTGACCTGAGGAAGAAGGCTCTCGTGTTCATCAATGTCAATAGAAACTTTTGCACTACTTCAAAATTTACTTACAGAAGAAGTAACTGAAGTTTCATATGCTGAAATCACAACGGCTTTGCACCTGCATTTCAAAGGAAGTCGAAATTTCCTTACAGCTCGCCTTTATTTCTACAGGACGGTGCAACAGGAAGGGCAATCGATCACCGAATTTCTTGCCGAACTACGCACCAAGGCAAAGGCATGTAATTTTAGAGCTCGATGCTGAGAAAAGTGCCAAGACAATGCGTTGCAGGATAGACTGGTCATGGGCTGCAGGCACGCATTCATCCAGCAGGTGATTCTCAAGGAATCATTGAAGAATGTGCTGCAGTGTGCTAAGATGGCCGATCTACTAAGTAAAGAACTGCACAAAATGGCCAGCCAAACACCGTCGAAGCTCCCTCAGAAGGTGCATACAGTTCGTCAGACTTGTCCGCAACGCCAGAAACCACTTGATCAACCCAGAGCAAATCCGGAGAAGGAGGGACAGTTTCAGAAGAGTCGTCCCCCTGTGGGGGGAGGATCAAAATCCTGCTACCGGTGTGGTCATCATCACCATGAGTCCCCGTATATCAAGTCCGTTTGTTATGCCTGTTACCAAAAAGGTCATCTCCAGGCAGTCTGTCAATCCATAGGAAAGCTGGGAAAGGGCAAGAAAGCGTGAAACACAGTCGACTAAATTGCGGAGACCATTTCTATTGAAGTGCTCAGTGTGTCCACGATCACCGACAAGCCGAGGATTTCGCTGCGGGTCTCGAACGTCGATCTACAGTTCCAGGTGGACACTGGTGCGGCTGTGTTGCTAGTGGGTCAGGACATCTGGGAGACGATCGGATCGCCGAAACTGAAACCGGCCAACATCCGCCTTTTCGGATATGGACGACAGCCCATTCCCACGAAAGGCAAAGGCACTGTCGCCGTTTCCTGTAATGGTATGACACAGATGTTGCCGCTGATCGTCGTTGGTAAAGAAGGTACATCCCTGTGCACCATCGACTGGATCCACGCTTTCAAGCTTGACATGAACGCCTTGATCTACGATGGATCAACTATGACATTGTCATCTACCACGGATTACAACATGGTCAGCAAGAGTGAGAACCAGCGGCAGAAGGTTCTTGACCAGTTTCCGGTCGTTTTCGCACCTGGACTCGGGCATTGCACAAAGACAGAGGAAGAACACAAAAATTCCTTTTCTCCAGAGATGTTGTCTGACCCGCTGAGTTACTCCAGGTTTTTGTGTCTATTTTTGGATTAAACCAGGATTTGCAGTTCCTTCCTGAACTGAAATCAGACATATGCATATAAATTCACTTGCAGAAGTTTTGGCAAGCTCAAAGTCTGAGACAATCTGTAGCCTGTGAGGATTTTCAACAAGCCCGACGACGATTTTCCATATAACTGATTCAAGAGCATCCAGTCAATTCAGACTGCAGTCTGAAATGTGGCATATATCTGGCATCACCAATCTAAAAGCTAGGAAATTCAGGCCACTGTGATTTCCACCCTCAAAGTGCATGTGGCTCAGACTGGTTAATGTTCTGCTTGCAGCACATTTCAGAAACTACATCTCATTCTCATGATACATTATTCCACAAGGTCTCGTAAATGACACTTCTGATTGTGGTCCATCTGACCAGAGTCCTTCTCCCCTTCTTCCTGAAAGACGGTCATCTTTGAACCATCTCACACTCAGTCAAATGTTCAGCAGAACCATTACAAAAGCTTCTGAATGTAATGAAAATACAGTAGGTCTCATCTCACTTGAATAACATGTGATCCCAGCAGCCACACAGACTCTTAGCTGTTTGACAAATTAATCCTGAACAAACCTGCTCCCAATAAAGAATCTGTTTAAATACTGCAAATATGGATTTTCTACCTGGAGTTTAGATCTATGTTCCTGTGCATTTACTATACTAATACATATGTGTGCAAAAACAAAACATTAAGGGCAAGGATCAAATTAAAGTGGCATAGACATTATGTCTGTTTTCTCTTTAATTCAGGTACGCAGGCGAGATACTCGCCACACTAATCAGTTTTGTCTGTTACATATTAAAATGCAAACTATACATCATGAGTGACATTGAACACAAATGGGGAGTGATGGCACAGAAAACATAATGACATGACCTGATTTTTACTCCATCATTTGGACAAACCTTTGGATCACCTGACGATGAGAATCACTTTATGTTAATTTATGCTCATATAATTGTATCAGAATTCAGTACAATTTCAGAAATATATAATTCTTTTGCTCCAATACTCCTTTGACCAGTTTTGAGCTACAATTGATTCTTTTTTGAGGGTCTCGAGCTATAAGTATGCTAAGCTTTGATGACCATACTATAATGTAATACTAAAATACAACTATAAAACAATTGTATAGTTACTGTTATTGGTTTATTATTATTCCAGCCGCAGGCGGCGCTGACTTTAACATCGCGGAGGCCTGGGATCTTTCTCTGAGGTCGCCAGTGTCGGAGCTCTTCGGGAGCCGCGGTCTCCGGTGGGAAGCGGCCGATTCGGAAACTCCAAGCCACTGAGAGTGTTCTTCCGACGCCGGAGTACCATCAGCCGGTGAGAGAGCCTGAAACATCGGGCCGTCCGTAGCGGTGACTGCGGAGGCCTCAATAGGCCCTGACCACTGGTGAACAAGAGGAAAAGAACTGAACTTTTATTGCCTTCCCTCACTGTGGGAAATGTTGATTCCGCTGTGGGGGATGTTTTATGTTTTATGTTAAATTATACAGTGTTGTGTTTATCTTATTTGTGTGCTGCATGGTAACTCAGATTTCACTGCACCAATTGGTGTATTTGACAATAAATGTCCTTTGTCTGTTTATTGTCACATGAATCGAGATACAGTGAGTAACTGGTTTTGTGTGTTATTCAGGCAAATAGAGAACAGAATATTGGTTTACAATAACACAATAACACAAAAGTACAGATAACAAAAAGGTTCAAAGGCCGCATTGAGGTAGAGTAGAAGATATGGAATATATCTTTAACTTACGGAAAGGTCCATTGAAGAGTTTGACAATAGTAGGGAAGAATCCGCCCTGCACCTGGTGGTATGTGCTTTCAAGTGTTTGTAACTTCTGCCCAATAAGTGAGGGGGAGAGGAAAGTGTGGGTGAGTGTTGGCTGCATTCCCGAGGCAGCATGACGTGAGGATGCAGTCCATGGGGGTCGGGGGCTGGTTTGTGTGATGGATGGACTGTGTCCACAACTCTCCACAATTTCCGGCTTTCTTCAGTAGAGCAGTTGTCATACCAAGCTGTGATACATCCGGATAATTTGCTTTGTGGTGTATTTGCAACACACCAACTGATTTTATTTGCTGATTCCATTAATGGGTGAAAACTTTATTCTCATTTCACTTTCCCCAGCTGAAGGTATACACTTCTTCCAAACTTTTGCAAATGCTACTCATGTAACAAAGGTGTAATGATTTTACTTCCAATTCAATTTCTCCTGCCATAGGGAAAAGCCTGGCTTCCAGTCAGCATCCTCCCAATGTGACACAACTAAATCCTAGCATCTCAGCAGCATGAGGTATATGAAACCTGCATTCCACTATTACTATGGAGCAGTCACACAATTGCCATTCAGTTATTTTGTTAGTCCAAATAGAATTAAATGTTGGCTTTCAGATTCACCTATTTCTTTCACATCTTTATTGAAATTAAATGTCACATTAACGGCTTGCACACAGAATTAAAAACTGCAAATGTCATATAGTCTTTTTGCAACATTATTTGTTAACCGAGTGTCTTTTTAAGTCACAGTTCCAGAAATTTGAAATATTACTGTAGTTGAGAGTATGCACGAGAAAATGTTCAAAACAGGTCACTTACAGTATAATATCCATCTTTAGCATAATCTGGACATTTTTAATTATTCATTACTCTTCTACAGTCAAATCTAGAAAAAAATAAATTATTTGAATCAACTTATACAAATAGAATATACAATAGAACGTGATTAAAATTTACTCTGATCACAGTTTAGGAGTTAGCCCCTTGCACAATACCTTTCCCCATCAACAAAGCTTATTCTTAGAATTTATAAAAGGAAACGACTTCAACATGGTCTAGTCAAAGGGTTTTATAAGAATTATACTGCCACACACAGGTAACTAGACAAGATTCAGTGGCAGTGGAAGAAATATTTGAGGTGATAAATTATTATTCATGGATTAGTTGCACAGACTGGCAGTTCCCAGCATGTCCATTTTGAAAAGCAACTCAAGTTGAAAGAAAGGAAGTTGCCCATCAAGTTCAGTGAAAATCAAAAGAAAGCATTTTGTAGTTACCAAGGTGACACAGTGGCATTCATTTACAGATAGCAGATCAATCCTAGTTTGCAGAATAATGCCTCTTAAAATGATTGCGAAAGTCACTTAAACTTGAAAGCCTTGACAAATATAACGAGTTTTATCAAATTTTAATTCTATATTATAACAGAATTCTTAGTAATCTTCAACTTTTCTGAAAATGAAGATGCTTTGCCAAAAAAGGAATGGGGAATGATTTTAACGAGTTTCAGAAAAATGACTAGTCTCCAATTTCTATTTATTGAAAAACAGAAATTCTCAATGTAGACACTTAATCACAAATATTTAAAATGCAGTGTAAATGATCAAATCAATAAAACATTCCAATCTCTAATAATGACAGTATGTAAACTGCATGGATATCCATGACATTGGGAAACTATCCTTACTGTCGTCTGATAACAAACACATATATTTTTGCAAGTCAAAAATCGATTTTCATGAATATGAGCTCACATTATCAAAATTATGTGTTTACCAACCTCCAGTATTATTGACTGTTAAGATACCCAATGCCCAACAACAAACACTACCATCACATAGTCACAAGAGTTTTTCAGTCACAAATTCAGCTCAGTGGGCCACAGTCATTTCATGAATTGTTGATACCGTCAAACATTCGCCTCTTACATTTTTTTTGCTGTGGATATAGACTTTCTGGCTTATAATTTCAATACTACTTTCTACACTTTGTGTAGCAGACACACGTCCAGAATCAACATAAATCCAAAAATTAAAAAATCTCAATCCAGCATGTGCTTCGATCTGCCTTCTAATCTCCTTGAAACATAGCTATGATTAGCTGGAATAATATAAAATCACATTTTCTACCGTGATGGGTAAATAATGATTCTATAGATAATTTTCTGATGGGAATCACAGACTATTCAGCACCTGTGCAGTGCTGCAAACCAATAAAACATGAATCTGACGCACTAACCAGCTCACTAAAATCAACATAATATTTGTCTTGCACTCTGTATCTATATTTTCCTCATTTGGGGGATGGGGAAGAGGAGAATAAAGAGTATAAAACTGAAACCAGGTAGTCAATTAAGATGTTACTTGTTTCTTCATTATTACCAAATACAATGCTCAACGCACAGAAATCCTCACATTACAAACAAAATATACCATTGTTTTTTTTACCCAATTCCTATCAAATTAGTTTGTTTTACAAAGATTGAAATATGAAAAGATTGAAAAATCAAAGTCTACAATAACGGTGTTATGTGGTGCAGACCAGTCAAAATGTGATCTCTTTAAAAGCACAAATTTGTTGAGCAATATTAGTTTCTGCAGTCAGAAATTATGCAGTTACCAGTATTATTATACGCCTTGAATGAAGTATCAACATTTACAAAGAAACTTCTATAGTTGTATAGTAAAATAAGAAATATTTCTTTAAAGCAGACCTTGAAAATTCATATCACATTTAGTATCCGAAATAGACTTTTATAGTATGGGCATCTTTCCAGCATATAAAAATAAAGTATAGTTACTTCATTATTCCACAACTGCGCCGATCTGAACAGCCATTGGAATCACTACAAGGCAGTTTGTACCACTACAAGGCATGTAGGAGGTCATTCCATTAAAACTGACCGATTTTAAACAACTATGTTCTGCAAAAATCTATTGTCCTCTACCTTTCTCATGCTTGGTATCAAAATGCTGAGATATCAGTATGTTGTGATCATTTTTAAAAATGCAATGTGTAATTTTCACAAGCTGATAACAAGGCAACCTGAAAACCCCCCAGCAAACTAAACACTATGTACCATTTAATCTATAGATTACATCTGAAATTTCTCCCAACCATATAACTTCCACCAATGTGTATCATCTCGTACTGACAACTCTTTGCTCAATTGCTATCGATCATAGATTTGATCCCTATGGCAAAACTGGGACACAACTATACTGCGGTATGGTTTAAAGGTACGCAATTTACATTACTTCCAAGCATTTTCAAAAACCTATTATCTTTCACGATACTAATTTAATGTTAGAATTTTCTCAAATGTTGATAATCCCAGAAATAAATGCCTAGATTTTATAACATCACAAATTATTATTATAAATGTAGTTGTCACACGCATTAAACAAGATTATGATGGTGTTAAGCTAGGTCAATTAATAAAATCTATTTTTCCCCTTCAAAACAATTACACCATCCAAAATATTGCAAAAATAAATCTATGTGATAAAACACACACAATATTTGAATGCGTGCAAACTATTTCATATACCCTGACTAACATGAATTAACTCACTATTTTGTCATACGTGGATTAAAGGAACAATCTCACAAGCGCAGTCTGAACATAGCATTGCTATTATTGACAATGTTACATCAAGTGGCCAGGCAGACAGAGCAAGTTACGTTTGAATTTCACGCATGAGAAAGTGATGAAGACTGTGATCCAGACACACCTTTTGGTTTTTGTAATAATTTATTGGTACTCAACTAATAAAGTCAACTTCACTTATGATTAAATCTTTCAACAATTAAATACATTCTGATCAATAAAACATCTAAAACTTCTTAAGTGTATTTGAATTTCAACTAATGTCATAGCATCTATGGGTATTGCAGCAGATGTGCAACATCACAATATAAAAACATTTGTAAGAGTTGTTAGTTCCTGCTGGTTTTGCCTTTGCTTACACATATAAAATTACTATCTCTATATTTGCACCAGAAGGGTTACGTAAGACTCATACCAAATGGATCATCTACCCACCCCAAGCTGGAGCATTAATTTAAACTCTATATTTCAAAACAACAATGTTTTTAGTTGTTCTTTATTGCCCTCATATGTGGAAATGTTTATCAGATGATTTGAAGTAATCTGTATGTACCACACAGCAACTAGAAATGAGGAACTTTGTATTACTTGCAATCAGGGAAAGAGAAGTCTAAACATTCACCATACACAATTGGTGGTCTTCTGTAGCACAAGAGAAAAGTAGCATACCTTATTTCCCTAAAGATATTAATTGCTGATTTTGGCAATTGTTTACAAATACAGACAAGCAAGGCAACATTATTTGAAATCTCTGAATCATCAATTTCATTCTTGATCATTTAAATTGATCATGACTGTCATATGAGGAAAGATTGAAAAGACTAGGCTTGTATTCACTGGAGTTTAGAAGGATGAGAGGGGATCTTATAGAAACATATAAAATTATAAAAGGACTGGACAAGCTAGATGCAAGAAAAATGGTCACAATGTTTGGCGTGTCCAGAACCAGGGGCCACAGTCTTAGAATAAAGGGGAGGCCATTTAAGACTGAGGTGGGAAAAAACGTTTTCACCCAGAGTTGTGAATTTGTGGAATTCCCTGCCACAGAGGGCAGTGGAGGCAAAATCACTGGATGGATTTAAGAGAGAGTTAGATAGAGCTCTAGGGGCTAGTGGAATCAAGGGATATGGGGAAAAGGCAGGCACGGGTTATTGATAGCGGACAATCAGCCATGATCACAAAGAATGGCGATGCTGGCTTGAAGGGCCGAATGGCCTCCTCCTGCACCTATTTTCTATGTTTCTATGTTTCTAAAGGATAGGATGAGACTTTTCAGTGTTCCAATTCAGCCAATATATTCTCAAACTCCATATTAATATTAATATACCATAATAATGAATTTTGTTTGGATAGAGTTTTTAATGTTCAGAATTCTGAAAGCAACAAATTTTCCTTGATATCACAAGCAGCAAAAACTGTAGCCCATAATGAGGATAGGTCTAACCTGTTGGTTATCAGTGATTATTTTTCCACACAAACTAATATCAGAGCAATTGTGCAATCGTGTATAGCTTTATATTCCCAAAACTATCCAAGTGAGTTACCAACTCATTATTTTAAGCCATTCTGAACTACAGAATTGTTCTATTCATAATATATATTCTTTAACCCTAGTCAGCAATAACGTTACTGCCAATCCTTCTTTCCATATATGCATCCCTCACAACTACTGATTCCTTTTAGCAGCTTCTTTATTTGTTGGACCCAACGTGCAAGGACATGCAGATGAACAATGATGTCAATTAAATTTTGCAATGATGAGAACACTGCTGAAATTCCGATCTCTGCAAACAAAACATAATTTGAAAAGTCCTAAAATAATGCTCGGCAATACCCCAAGGGAGAAGTAAAGATTTGAGTACCATTGGTACCAGGCACTTTACATTTCTTGGTAAACAGCTCCATATCACAATCAAAAAGAGAATATAGCGCAAATAGATTCTGTCACGCTTTAACCAAAAATACAATAAAATGGACAGAGCAAACAGGTCGCATGGAATTAGCGTCTTACAGCGCGGAAACAGGCCATTTTCCCAACACATTCTTGCCATCATTTTCCCAACACATCCTTGCCAACCAAGATGCCCCATCTAAGCGAGTCGCATTTGTCCATGTTTAGCCCATATCCCTCCAAACCCTTCCTATTCATGTACCTGTCACAGTGTGTTTATTATATATATATTTTTTAATTTTATGCCACTATCAAAAATTGGAAAATTAAGCTCAAGAACATTAGAGGATAAGTTGAGAATAGTACAGGAATACATTTTACAGTGAATTAACACCAACTATTATTCATAATTCACTAAATGTGTTGAATTGTTTTTTATCATTGAGCAACTGTACACAACTCCTGACAGACAACTGTATCAGCTATATGACAGATTTCCATACCTAATTGTCAACTTCCATCAAGTACTCGGCTATCACAGATATTTGTGGATTGGTTAAAATAAATAAGAACAATGCGATCAGAAACTACAGAACATTGATGCCAATATAGTACATTGATGGTCACAATTAACTCAAATGAAAGAAAGGAAGAAATAACGCATTTAGGTTATTGTACTTAAAACATATTCCTCTTTGAGAGTCATACATTACATCAGGTTAGACGACAGATTAGATTGCTTATATTGACTATTAGCATTACTAACACAACATTTACACTATTATTATCACTAAAAGGTGGATAGAAAGCAGTGTTATTCTGACCACTACTCCCACTGTTTAAATTATTCTATAGCCAATTTAGAGGAAATTGTTTAGCAAATCTGCAAAAAATATTCTGAAAAATGTCAAGTACCAAATTATAATGCAATTTAATAAATTGAATCTAAAAATTAATCAAATCAAATCATGGAGATCAGTCCCTTAATTCAAAATATTTAATTTGGGAAAGATTGTGAGAAATAATATTAATATATATATATATATATATATATATATATATATATATATATATATATATATAATTTAAAACAAACAACCCATCTTTAAACGTTATGCTGTTGTTTGAAATTAAATGTATTTTGTTCCTTCTACAATCAACCAAGAAATGTGAAAAGTAAAAGTATATATTTTGCATTAAAAAGTAATGATATTGAATTACTCAGTGCTATGAAAATAAGCACAATAGAGCAATTAAAAGATCACATTGTCCTGCTGCTTAGCAATGTTTAACTTTTATTTTGTAGGCTTGCATGGATTTAGGCTGATATACAAAGGAACTATTAAAATTATTTAGTCAAGTATCTACAAAAGTACATTTAAAAGTAATTTTGTTCTACAAATTTGTATTTTGCTAAAAAATATATTAATACGGCTTTTTATGATGATAGATACAAAAGCTTCCTTTAAAGCGACCTTTCACATAAAACAATTCTTGGATTTCATTTCCATGACTCCCACCCCCATGATCTATAACTAGGAGAAATCTTTATATATGTTCTGGAAAGAGATGGTCTTTTATTAGATAATACTTGTGTCTTATGAAATAGCCTGCGGTGACTACGAGTATCAAATCTTCAAGTACACCCCAACCAGAAGTCGGAAGATCATCTGTTTCCTTTTAGGAATTTGGGATACCCGACCAATAATTTTGATTGTAGCAGTACCATAATGTCACTTAAAAACGATTGGTTAAGTATTTGAAATGGATAACATTAAAATGATTCAGTAATGGGGAACTTGTGATCTGCAGTTGAGAAGCTGATACCAGCACAGGCATTAAGGGCAAATATCTTCCATTCATGCTGCAATTTGCTTGGTTTTAATTTTCTTTTAAATCTCTAGAGGAGTTGTCCATACTAACACAAAATATTTCATATCTCCATTACATACTACAACATAATTCTTTTCCTATTATGGAAATAATTCCCAAAATGATAGTCTAAATTAGGACAATTTCAAACGTGGCAGCCCCTCACCTGACCTGATCTGTCCACACACGATCTCAATGCCTAGCACAGAAATGACATGCATTCAATTCTGTTATCTATTTCACTCAAAACAATCTTGCTGCTGCATAATTTAACCTGGAAAGACCTGTCACAGAAGTTTGACATAAATTAAAGCAATAATTTAGCATAAATATTACAATGCCTCAAGAGGAAAAAGGACCAGAACACAGTTTTGTCGAGAAAATTGGATGGTTCTGGACAGCCTTCTAAAAAATATTTAAACTGTATCATTCAAAGTTGAGTAAAAGTACTATTATATTGATTCAATTAATTAAAATGGTCAATAATTATAGACCTCATCTGGACTTCTATACTCGTCATTTTTATTAACACTGCATTAAACAGTTATCCAATTAAATAACTTTCTTTGCGACTTCAGTATAGCATACACAATAATATATTTGGAAAGTAAAGCACATATTAAACTATTATTATCATTTTGTCACTTTCCCAAAACCATCACTATGTAAAAGAATAAAATCTGAAATAAAAATAATAAAACGTGGCAGAAGCTTCGACTAGATAAATGCACACAGGAAGCTGCCAATCTTAACCGTAACTTCAAGGAGCCAATTGATGAATTCTGTACAGAACATCCATGATTGAAATATATTCATATTTTTATATAATGCATTATGTAATATATTGAACTAAAATAAACATAACTTGAAATTTCCTGAGCTAAATATTTATTAATTTTCTTCTCTCAACAGAAGTACATAGGGACTTGCTTTAAATATTTTCAGAACAGAAATTCTTCTATCAATAACATTGGTCCTAGAAGGATGCTTGTCCTGTGATGACCACATTTGCTATATCAGAGTTACCACTTGACTGCTTCAGAGGCAAATTTAATAGGAAGCAATGCTTTTTTTTTTAAACTAGGTTCAAAGCAATTTCTGGACTGCTTGAAAATCATTTTTTTTAATCTAGAAACAATTAACAGTTAATTTTGATTAGAGATTTAGACTGAACCATACAGAAATGTTCAAATGAAGGAATATTTTATACCACAAAATAGCAGTCACCACTAAAATGTTAACAAATCTGTAACTAATGTCCCATCAATTAACCATCATTATGTAGAAAATCTAGTTTGTTTTTCAAAATTTTAAACAGACATATATGGATCATTTCACATGAACATAGATCAGGGCATATTTTAAGATTCAAATTGTCTATCCGTATAATTGACTGCCAAAGAAAAATAATTATGTGACCATCTAGAATTTGGATGCTAATTTCCAGTAAGAAGAAAATATTATTTATGGCATATTAGACACCAATCACTGAAAATAATAAAACAGTTGTCAATACCGAAAGTGAGAAACCTCATTCAACATGCACCAAGGCCCAACACAAGTTCAAGTTCAAATTCAAATAATAAAATTGAACTAAAATTATAAGGATTTCCATACAAAATGGCTTTTAACCAATAACAGATCGATCAAACTTTCAAATTTATATTGAAGAGTTCAATATAAGCATTTCAATTTTTAAAAGAATCAGGACAAAATAAACACAGCTGAAGATGAGGAAGGTGTGAAAGTATCTATTAGCACCCCAGACGTATATTTATGCAAACACTTCACAAGCAAAATCTTAAAACAAGAAACATCAAATTATTCAATTTGACATAAAACACTTCACAAGCAAAATCTTAAACCAAGAAATATAAATATGTATTTGCTATGCGCACATTCTAACAATTTTTATTATATATATATCCAGTTTTTCAATGTTATAGAAAATGTTTGCATTTGACAAGTTTGACAAAGTCGATGAAGTGAAAAAATGTATAATTGCTTTGTGATACCCATTTTAAGGCATTAAAGCTACAATTAAATTCTCAAAGCAAGCATCACAAATGTACAACCATATTAATATAATTAATACCCATGCTGAATTTAGCAAAATTCAAGGCTTGTAAAGGGGGAAGAGAAATAGTTTAATATAATATTTAAGTTTTATCATATACAGCATTTACAATGTTAGGATTTTAGATTAATCTGAAACAATAAAGCATTCAACTGTATTTTTAATTGAGCTGGAGACTATAGTTACTTGACATGGATCTGCTTATGGGATATTTATAGTTGTTAAACCACTATTAAGAAATAAACGCAAAATTGAGCAGAATTATCTTGAATCAATCAGAACAAACCTCTAGGTCTTACCGTATAGGAGTCCATGATAACTAAAATTGATACCAGTAAAAAATATCAGGAAGCTAAAAAATACTTCTATTTCACTTGTTTAAGTAATAATAGGATTCAAGTTTTTCAAGATTGACCAAAAATGACCACAATGGTTGTCATAATGCGAGTTTTACAGTTGGTTGAAAAAGCCCTGCAAAGAGTGGGAACACTCATCCATAATCAGTGCTCCCTTCAGTGAGCTAAACTTGAAAGAAACTTTAGGTTTGGCCAGAGGGGTGGGGGTGTAACAACAAGGATTACATCAGCATAAAGTGCTTACCAATTGAAAATCTGAACATTCAAGTAAAATTGGTGATAATTAACTTTGAACTAAATTATCGTCTTATTGTGTCATTTAAAAAAATGGAAAATGCACAAGAGAAGGCATAATACACTATATATTAAAACTTGAAATTGCACTAAATAGTCAAAAATATGCCACAGCAAAATGAAGTACCGATGGACAAAGTCAAGAAGCACAACTTTTCTGTTCCTTATTAACAATTCAATATTTTAAATTTTATGAAGTGTGAATTCTAAACAATCGGTAATCTTAAAAATAAATATGCCTATCTTTGAAACAGTTTCACATTTTTGCAAGAAATTCGGATTTTGCATAGATCCTACGATAATAATGGAGCCATTGTTAGTGTGCCAATGCAATGAACCAAGAGCAATGAGGCATCTACCTTGCCTGTTTGATACGCTCACCAGCTGATTCATCTTTCTTCCACCCCCACCACATTCAGTTAACCACAAGGTTTATTGACATTAAAAATGAAATCAAATTGCTTATTACAAAATCAAAAATGTAAGTCATTGCACGTTATAAAATTCCACAGTAAGGTACCTCACCTTGGAGGTAATATGCAAAATATATTTAGAAAAATGCTTCTGACTATCTGAATAGGCAAGGGCATTAAGTTAAAATTCTGTTATTTGCCAACACCTTTCCACCTCAGCCCCCAAAGAATGATAAAAGTAGAAAAGCAAAAAAAAGGAATGCAAGTAGCAGAACATATATGACCACGTAAGCATGGGCAATCTTGCAGAAAACTAGTCAGCAAACGAAAGCCATGGGAAATTTAAATTACTATAAACCCACTCTACAAAGGACTGAAGAATCTTTAAAAGATGAAAGAGGTTGCTGAAGCTGCAGCTTTTAGCCAAATCTTTGCATTTACCACACTATTGCTAAAGGGCTTTATTAACGATTAACAAAACTATTGGTGTGAAGTTCAGTTTTAAAAAGTTGCACTTCGATACATGCAAGAGAGATTTGCTACTTAATATTATTTTGGTTGGGTGAATGAAAAATAAATAGAAAATTCCAATCTACCAATTAAAAATGTGCACATTTTTAAATCATCAATTTGTCGGCAATCAAGATTTGCTACCATCTGATACCCTATGTTGATTATTGAAGAATAGTCTTATCTAATTGAACAGTTCATATCGTGAAACTTAACTGAAAAGCCTAGGTCATTCCCAGGGAGTATATGATTTTAAATTAAAACACAAATATATTTAAAAGTAAAGATGTGTGACTTTTTCCCTCCTTTAGATGCCTGCCAGGGGACTCATGTTGTTATTAACAGCCAGAATAATTTATCCAATTGGTGTGTGATGTTATCTTCACTGAAAAGTTACCTGCTGTGATGTGATTGATGCAATTTAGTCAATTACAACTTGCATTAAAAGTTTAATCATTATCCCCAAGGAGAAAAACAAGATTACAAACATCAAAATATAGCTATTACTGGATCTAAATAATAAAATAACTAACCAGTGATGTGACACACACTACAGTGAAATTCTCAATTCTAAGTTCTCTGTGGTGCATTCTAAGACATTTTGCATTGATTATCCATTTTTCCTTGTTAACCTTCACTGCACCTCTTGTTGTCATGTATCCTTTTTCAATCAGGAGGTGGGTCTAGTCTGGACTGTTGAATTCTCCATGCCCCAATAACAATCAGACAGCAGGAGGCACAAATCATGCAAAGCCAGTGAATATTAGTCACTTTTTGCATCCTCCCTACAGCATTTGAGAATGAAACAACATACAATTTGCCTTGCTGAGAATGAATTCTTCAGTGAACTGATTGTTGAGCATTGACAGATGTCGCATTACTTGCAACCTTTCATTTAGTTAAGACTGCTCAAACAAAAAAAAACAAATCAACAAGTGAAAATACCCTGGCTTGAATATATTTAACTGCACAGCCCACATATACACTGCAAAAAGATAACCAAGATGAGCCAATACCTCCATTCCAGTTATTCACGGTATTGAACAGGGCTCAGAAGAACAAATCACTTGTTTTAATGATTACTGAATTTTAAAACTTAGTCGTCCTATGGTTTACTTGCACTGCAGAGAATACACTGCTATGTTAATGAGGATGCATTATTAAGTAAAATTTGTGTTTGAGATTATAAAATTAGTGCTTATAATAGAACATCACTATGCATTCATTTGAGGGCCCATGAAATAACCACACACGTGTAAGATTTTTTTTTTAATGCGGAATCTACAATATACGAGAATAGAAGATTTTTAATTTAAAACATAGAATCAATATTTTATTCAATAGTCATTAAATCAATAATCTATTAATACTTCATGTCACAATTTCTGGGGAGCATTGATATAATTAATTTGTGTTTTTGATATAAACAAGTAAAAATTGAGTCAGAAAACATATTGTTGTAATGTAATATCTTTATGTATGTAACCAAATTGTGCATATTGAAGAAATACATATTTTCATCCTAAATTTATTTGTTCACAACAAACAATTTAAACGGTTTTAATTCCCTTGTTTTACATATGACAACATGAGATGTGTTTGATACAGCAGGATTTACAAATCTAGCATATTGGAATGACCTCTAGCAGAATAGCTATACTAATACAGCAGCTGTGAATGATCATCAAAATACTTCAGTTACTTCAGATTTGGATTACTAGTCCAATGAGCTTAAAAATATTAATAGTCATATTTACAATAATTTAAACCCTTAATTTAAAACAATAATTTAAAACCTTGTTTATTTTGTTCAATTGCTTTGTCTCTTTTATATATCCGGCCAAGTGTACAAATTGTACACAAGAAAATCTTTTAAGTGCAGTAGACCCATCAGTTATATTTCCAACATTTAGGATGCATTTTAAATCCACATGAAAATTATTGTTTGTTTCTGCTCTGGTTAATATTATGTAATAGCCAGAAATGTACAAATATTGATCTCCTACTTCAGCATGTAGTACAGAAAACTTCATATAAGCATTGAGGGCACTAGCTGTGCAGCAAAACATTTTTTTTTGCTTCTGTTAAATGTAAGAAATTTTCCTTAACACAAATGCATTTAGGAACCAATTACCTAACTTATTCTCCCCCTGTTAGATTCCTCCCCACCAAAAAAAAAAATTAGCCTTTTCAGATGGTTGGTGAAACCATTGATGACATTTTCTCGTGAAGGAATTCAGGTTAAATTCTGCAACCAATTCCACACTGGTAATAGTTTATTGCGATAATTATGGGGATTTCAATTGACTTTCAAAACGCAACTTTGTAAATAAAAATCCAAACAATTTTCTTTGTTGCAATTTGTTTGCCAAATCAGGACATTGCTCTTATGTGGTATTTTAATGAGGAATGTTTTGCAAATGAAGTTTCAAGATCACCTCACACGTATTTTGCCCGATGACTAGAAAATGAACAGAAGCAAGGACCAAAATGTGTGATAAGGCATAAGATGCCGTAAATACTCAACACACCAATCAGAATAAATGTCGAGACTAGACACGTTAACAGTCCCCATGTGGACCCTTTCAGCAGAACATGAACGGCATCTCAAGCGATCTAGCTGGTAGTTCAAATTAGTTCAAATCCCACGACAACAGCTGGGGAATTTAAATTTAGTTAATTAAATAATCTAGAATTTTAAAACGCTCATTGCAGTAATAGTGACAATGAAACTATCAGAATGTCGTAAACCCCATCTGGTTCATTAATGGCCTTCAGGCAAAGAAATCTGCCAGCTTTATCTAGTCTATCCTATTTATGACTCCAGATCCTCAGCATTGGAGTTGATTCTAAACACCTTCAAATATACATTAGCAAGCCATTTAGCCATGTTAAGCACTAAAACACACTAAAAAATGAAAGCAATCTTCAACCAAGTATCACGTCCGGATGCAGCAAACGTTCTCCCAGCCAAATCTATCCTCCACTTGCGGACTGGCTTCAAATTAGGAGAGATGTCCTGCAGGCTACGCAAGCTAAAGCCTTACATAGTCCCATTTGCAGAATTGTACCTTTCAGGCTGTATCCTAGGTGCCACTACTGCAACCCTTAATACACTGTCCATCAGCAGGAGATAATGAACAGAGATAACATAAGATATAATATCCCTTAGATTGCATGACATACACATAGAAGTCCTGGAAAAATAATTTGTATATGGTCCACCAGCACATTAAATACCTGATCACATTTATCAAAGATGATTTAATAATAGTCACGCATCACATCAATATCTTGTGCCAACTTGGGCTTACTTTGACAGGCTCTTTTGTTGAAAACATTTTCCCTTATGTACCCTTCCGAAATGTCACCTTCATTTTTTCCTCAATATCCAATGTGATAGATTGTATTGATAAGGAATAGTTAGTGGTGCAGGTGAAGTAAATTTATGATACGTTAAATAAATTTATCTTCTGAGCTCGTCCATATAAAGACAGATTGAACACCGATTGTCCGGCACCATTTTCTGGACCAACATGATAACGAAGCGACAATACACCCCTTCCCGTGTCACTCAAGCACCATGGAGTGCCAGAAACTTGAAAAAACAAGCATAAAATGTAAATTGAATGCGAATTAAATGACATGCCGACCCATCCCATTCCCACCGTCTCCCCAGCCGTTTAGAGCCCTGGCTCCCTCCTGACTGGCAAAGTGCACCAATGCAGTCACCGCACACTCTCTTGGGGACAGCGCTTTCTTCGGGTTGCCCCCCCACTTCCACCCCCCCCCCCCCACCCCCACCCCACTCACCCTTGCCCCTCCTCACCCAACCGCTGCTGCCTCCTCCTTCTCTCCCGGAGTTGCTGACATACTCCACCTTAGAAGCCACAGCAGGTGAGAGGAGAGGGGGCCTCACGGTGACCAAGCTTGTTCTGCCGTTGGGAGCACATTGAAGAAAATGTTCGCCCCAAGGACTATAACGCAAGTCGGGAAGCGGTGTTGGGTAAATCGAATGGATTAAACGCCGATAAATCCCCTGGGCCAGATAGGCTGCATCCCAGAGTACTCAAGGAAGTAGCCACAGAAATAGTGGATGCATTAGTGATAATTTTTCAAAACTTTTTAGATTCTGGAGTAGTTCCTGAGGATTGGAGGGTAGCTAATGTAACCCCACTTTTTTAAAAAGGAGGGAGAGAGAAAACGGGGAATTACAGACCAGTTAGTCTAACATCGGTAGTGGGGAAACTACTAGAGTCAGTTATTAAAGATGGGATAGCAGCACATTTGGAAAGTGGTGAAATCACTGGAAAAAGTCAGCATGGATTTACGAAAGGTAAATCAAGTCTGACGAATCTTATAGAATTTTTCAAAGATGTAACTAGTAGAGTGGATAAGGGAGAACCAGTAGATATGTTATATCTGGACTTTCAGAAGGCTTTCGACAAGGTCCCACATAAGAGATTAGTATACAAACTGAAAGCACACGGTATGGGGGTTCAGTATTGATGTGGATAGAGAACTGGCTGGCAGACAGGAAGCAAAGGGTAGGAGTAAACGGGTCCTTTTCAGAATGGCAGGCAGTGACTAGTGGGGTACCGCAAGGCTCAGTGCTGGGACCCCAGCTATTTACAATATATATTAATGATTTGGACGAGGGAATTGAATGCAATATCTCCAAGTTTGCTGATGACTCGAAGCTGGGGGGCAGTGCTAGGAGGCTGCAAGGTGCCTGGGATAGGCTGGGTGAGTGGGCAAATGCATGGCAGATGCAGTATAATGTGGATGAATGTGAGGTTATCCACTTTGGTGGCAAAAACAGGAGGGTAGACTATTATCTGAATGGTGGTCGGTTAGGAAAAGGGGAGATGCAACGAGACCTGGGTGTCATGGTACACCATTCATTGAAAGTAGGCATGCAGGTGCAGCAGGCAGTGAAGAAAGCGAATGGTATGTTAGCATTCATAGCAAAATGATTTGAGTATAGGAGCAGGGAGGTTCTACTGCAGTTGTACAGGGTTTTGGTGAGACCACACCAGGGTTTTGGTCTCCAAATCTGAGGAATGACATTCTTGCCATAGAGGGGGTACAGAGAAGGTTCACCAGACTGATTCCTGGGATGTCAGGACTTTCATATGAGGAAAGACTGGATAGACTCGGCTTGTGCTCGCCAGAATTTAGAAGATTGAGGGGGGATCTTATAGAAACTTACAAAATTCTTAAGGGGTTGGACAGGCTAGATGCAGGAAGATTGTTCCCGATGTTGGAGAGGTCCAGAACAAGGGGTCACAGTTTAAGGATAAGGGGGAATTCCTTTAGGACCGAGATGAGGAAAACATTTTTCACAGAGAGTGGTGAGTCTCTGGAATTCTCTGCCACAGAAGGTAGTTGAGGCCAGTTCATTGGCTATATTTAAGAGGGAGTTAGATGTGGCCCTTGTGGCTAAAGGGATCAGGGGGTATGGAGAGAAGGCAGGTACAGGATACTGAGTTGAATGATCAGCCATGTTCATAATGAATGGCGGTGCAGGCTCGAAGGGCTGAATGGCCTACTCGTGCACCTATTTTCTATGTTTCTATGTAACAACAGCCATGTAAACTGGTGTAGAAGGGCTCACTGGTGCAGACCAGTGGCATTGGCACCTAATTTTAAAGTGAAACGACACAATGTACAAGTTCAAGTGAGTTTATTGTTAATGTGTCCCTGATAGGACAATGAAATTCTTGCTTTGCTTCAGCACACAGAACATATTAGGCATTTACTACAAAACAGATCAGTGTGTCCATATATCATTATATAAATACATACAGACATGAATAAATAAACTGATAAAGTACAAATAACACATAATGGGTTATTAGTGATCTGAGTTTAGTGTGAGCCAGGTTTAATAGCCTGATGGCTGTGGGGAAGCAGCTATTCCTGAGCCTGGTCGTTGCAGTCTTCAGGCTCCTGTACCTTCTACCTGATGGTAGCAGGGAGATGAGTGTGTGGCCAGGATGGTGTGGGTCCTTGATGATGCTGCCAGCCTTTTTTGAGTCAGCAACTGCAATTAATCCTCTCGATGGAAGGAAGGTCAGAGCCGATGATGGACTGGGCAGTGTTCACTACTTTTTGTAGTCTTTTTCTCTCCAGGGCGCTCAAGTTGCCGAATCAAGCCACGATGCAACCTGTCAGCATGCTCTCTACTGTGCGCCTGTAGAAGTTAGAGAGAGTCCTCCTTGACAAACCAACTATCCGTAATCTTCTCAGGAAGTAGTGGCGCTGATGTGCCTTCTTGATAATTGCATTAGTGTTCTCAGACCAGGAAAGATCTTCAGAGATGTGCATGCCCAGGAATTTGAACCTCTCGACCCTTTCAACCATCGACCCATTGATATAAACGGGACTGTGGGTTCCCATCCTACTCCTTCAAAAGTCCACAATCAGTTCCTTGGTTTTGCTGGTGTTGAGGGCCAGGTTATTGTGCTGGCACCATATGGACAGTTGCTCGATCTCTCTTCTATACTCTGACTCATCCCCATCAGTGATACGTCCCACAACAGTGGTGTCGTCAGCGAGCTTGATGATGGAGTTCGCACTGTGACCGGCCACGCAGTCATGAGTATAGAGTGAATGCAGCAGGGGGCTGAGCACACAGCCTTGAGGTGCTCCCATGCTGATTGGTATCGAGGATGACACATTTCCACCAACACGGACAGAATGTGGTCTGTGAATGAGGAAGTCGCGGATCCAATTGCAGAGGGATGCGCAGAGTCCCAGTTCTGCGAGTTTGGAAACCAGCTTGGCGGGGATGATTGTGTTAAATGCCGAGCTGTAATCAATGAATAACAGCCTGACATATGAGTTTTTGTTGTCCATGTACTGGAGTACATGCCTTGAGAGGGGGATGGTTGCTGGAGATGGAAAAAGTGAACAGAAGTTGTGAAGGAAATGGGCCCCTTTTGGAATGCAGAAAGGGAGGAGAAATATGTGTCTGGAAATTGAATCTCATTGGTTGATGGACAAGAGAAAGAATGATCTGTGGAAAATGAAGGCTGGTAGGGAGGAAACATAGAAACATAGGTGCAGGAGTAGGCCATTCGGCCCTTTGAGCCAGCACCGCCATTCAATATGATAATGGCTCATTATCTAAAATCAGTACCCCGTTCCTGCTTTTTCCCCATATCCCTTGATTCCTTTAGTCCTAAGAGCTAAATCTTACTCTCTCTTGAAAACATCCAGTGAATTGGCCTCCACTACCTTCTGTGGCAGAGAATTCCACAGATTCACAACTCTCCGGGTGAAGACATTTTTCTTCATCTCAGTCTTAAATGGCCTACCCCTTATTCTTTAACTGTGACCCCTGGTTCTGGACAGAATCAACAACGGGAACATTTTTCCTGCATCTAGCCTGTCCAATCCTTTAAGAATTGTATATAAGATCCCCTCTCATTCTTCTAAATTCCAGAGAAAACAAGCCCAATCCACCCATTCTTTCATCATATACCCGTCCAGCCACCCCGGGAATTAACCTGGTAAACCTATGCTGCACTCCCTCAATAGCAATAATGTCCTTCCTCAAATTAGGAGACCAAAATTGCACACAGGTGCAGTCTCACCAGGGCCCTGTACAATTGCAGTAGGACCTCCTTGCTCCAAAACTCAAATCCTCTCACAATGAAGGCCAACATGCCATTAGTTTTTTTCACTGCCTGCTGTACCTGCATGCTTACTTTCAGTGACTGATGTACAAGCACACCCAGGTCTCATTGCAACTCCCCTTTTCTTAATCTGACACCATTCAGCTAATAAATCTGCCTTCCTGTTCTTGCCAGCAAAGTGGATAATCTCACATTTATCCACATTATACTGCATCTGCCATGCATCTGCCCACTCACCCAACCTATCCAAGCCACCCTGCACCCACATCGCAGCTCACACTGCCACCCAGTTTTGTGTCATCCGCAAACTTCAAGAGTTCAAGAGACATTTTATTATCACAAGCACCAATTGGTACAGTGAGATCTGAATTACCATACAGCCATACGAATAAAAAGGACACAATACACGATAGAATTTAACATGAACCTCCCCACACCAGAATCAACGTTTCCCACTGTGAGGAAAGGCAATAAAATTCAGTCCTCTTCCTTTTTATTCGCATGTGGTCGGGGCCTTTTGGGCCCTCCGCATTTGCAGCAACGGCGGCCTGATGTTTCAGGCTCTCTTGCTGGGATGACCGGAGCTCCGGCATCGGAACGGAGAACACTCTCAGCGGCTTGGAATTTCCGAATTGGCCGCTTCCTACCAGAGATCGCGGCTCCCGAAGTCCACAGGCCGAGCTGGGCGGAGATTCAATGCTGGTGACTCTGGCAAGGGGTCCCAGGACTCCGCGATGTTAGAGTCAGCGCCGCCCACGGCTGGAAGCTCCCCAAACCACAGCTCCACGATGTTATATGGCTCAACACTCCGGAGCTCCAGCGATCCCCGGTAAGGCATCGCCCGCTCTGCGATGGTAACTCAATGCTGCGCCACTGTTGAAGCTCTGGCCGGTCTCCGGCATGAAAGGCCACGCCAATCCAGATGGTAGACCACGAGGAGGGGGCGAAGATGCGTCTCAGAAAAAAAGACGCATCCTCGACCAGATAGTGACTGAGTAGACAGTTCCCCCTCACCCCCACATAAAAAGGACTAAAAGACTTCCAAAACAAAACTTTTAGACAGACTAAAAATAGTAAAAAAATGAAAGGACGAACAGCTGCTGGCGAGGCTGCCATTCGCGGTGCAACCCGATGACATGGAGATATCACATTTAATTCCCTTGTCTAAATCATTAATATATATTGTAAATAACTGGGGTCCCAGCACCGAGCGCTGCGACACCCCACTAGTCACTGCTTGCCATTCTGAAAAGGACCCGTTAATTCCTACTCTTTGCTTCCTGTCTGCCAAGCAGTTCTCTATCCATGTTAATACCCTACCCCCAATATCATGTGCTCTAATTTTGCACACTAATCTCTTGTGTGGGACCTTGTCAAAGGTTTTTTTCCAGATGCACCTCATCCACTGGCTCTCCCTTATCCATTCTACTTGTTACATCTCAAACAATTCCAGAAGATTAGTCAAGCATGATTTCACCTTCGTAAATCCATGCTAACTTTGACTGATCCTGTCACTGCTTTCCAAATGCACTGCTATAACATATTTAACAATCGACTCAAGCATCTTCCCCACTACCGATGTAAGGCTAACTGGTCTATAATTCCCCATTTTCTCTCTCCTTCCTTTCTTAAAAAGTGGAGATACATTGGCTTCCCTCCAGTCCACAGGAACTGATTCAGAATCGAGAGAACATTGGAAAATGATCACCAATACATTCACGATATCTTGGGCCACCTCCTTTAGTGCTCTGGGATGCAGACTATCAGGCCCTGGGGATTTACCATGAAGGTGAATACCATGGGAGCGTGGTCATTGTCGTGGAGCGGTGGTGGAGCAGAGCTTTGGGAAATGGATGTGACATGGTCACGGTCTCTGTCAACAATGCTAAAGAAGTCATGTTTGTGGGAAAAGGAAGATATCCCACAGATAGCGATGGGAAGATTCTGTGAAACAGCTAAGACAGAGGAGCCGGAATAATGGAATTGGATTCTTCCAAGAAGTAGCGTGGGAGGAAGCTTAGTCAATAGCTCTGGAAATTCACAGTTATGGTGCTTGATTGTTAGATGATATCTAAAACTTGACACGAAGATTTTTTATCACAACTCAAGGTAAAGACTAATTAAAGAGAATTAGAGTTGAAACTTTATGATTCATGTCATTTTATCATGTGATTTATCATTGACTTTGGGGTGAGCAAGCCTAGTATTTTCTGGTGCAGTTTACTGCATTTATTAGTTTTATGGTTGCTCACATTGAATTCCAAGTTGGGTGAGATATTGCACTGTTGGAACAGGACTTCACTGACACCCACTCGCTGATCATCTTATTTAACTGTCACACGCAATCGTAAAAAGTGTCTTTAATTTTTCTAATATGAATAAGTTATTGCACCATTATTGTACTGTAAGATGTAGGCTGAAGAAAATTGGGGACATTAAACATTTCATGAACTCTGCGATTTTCCTTTTGGTTCCCCTGAATATTTGATCTCCTACTTCAGCATGTAGTACAGAAAACTTCATATAACCATTCAGAGCACTAGCTGTGTAGCAAAACGCTTTTTTCTGCTTCTGTTAAATTTAAGAAATTGTCCTTAACACAAATGCATTTAGGAACAAATTACCTAACTTATTCTCCCCCTGTTAGATTCCCCCCCACCAAAAAAAAAAATAGCCTTTTCAGAAGGTTGGTGAAACCATTGACGACATTTTCTCGTGAAGGAATGCTAGCAATAGTTTCTTGCAATAATTATGGGGATTTCAATTGACTTTCAACAAGCAACATCGTAAATAAAAATCCAAACAATTTGGGAAGATTTTCCCTTTGGTTCCTCTGAATATTGGAAGTGCTAATGCATGGAGAGCATGCTCAATGGCATTAAATCCCTCAAGAATCACTTCTGTAATTTTTATTCAAGCATGTGTGGCTCATGAAATTACAACACTTCAGTGCTACTTAAAATCAATCTTCCCACACAAATCCTAATCCATAGATTCTGGTGCTGGAAACTTGCACACCCAAATTGGGTGTCGTTTTATAGGATTCTCACACAAATTTCTCTCTTACAACTCACCACCACAAATCTATTGCCTGGAGCTAATCGCCATCGCTTTCCACCCAAACACACCATCTGCCAATGCTATCCTCAGTAGAGTATTTTCCTTTTGATTTCCAGCATCTTATCAGGCTTCGTAATATGGTACATGCTATAATTATATGCTATAATCCCGTCATTATATCAACAGCCATCAATATCACATCAGCTCTGGAACTTTGCTCTTAGATTTTACTGATGTTATATAATCCTGAAGAAACCCAAACTGAACCAACTCACAGAACAAAAGTCAGCAATAATCTAAGTAGTATTAATGAGAGGTGTTGCTATCAATGTTGATGTCACCGTCCATTATATTGCTATTCATCTTTAGTAGATCAATAGGGTGACAACTGTTTTTTTTTAAACTGAAATATCTGGGTGGTATTTAAAAGATTACTATTTATTTCAAGAAAAATTTCCACATTGTTTAGACACAGTCGGCGGCACAGTTCTCCCTGTAACTGCGTGGGTTTACTCTGGGTGCTCCAGTTTCTTCCCACATTCCAAAGGCATGCAAGTTTGTTGGTTAATTGGCTTCTGTAAATTGTCCCTAGTGCGTAGGATAGAATTAGTATATGGGTGATCGCTTGTCGGAATAGATTTGTGAGCCGAAGGGCTGGTTTCCATGCTGTATTTCTAAAATAAAAACATTTCAAATAACAATGCAAATCTTCTAGTTTCACTGAATGAAACTTATTCTCAAACCTTCCTTGCTTTGCACTAAACAAGGAATCTATTTTCTAAGCACCTTCTAGCGATTGTAATAACAGTAGCAAAGTTTCATTGTGTTATTATTTTCTAATGCAGAAGAACTAAGTCAGTACTAAAACCAGATGAAGAAATAAATAATGTGGTAAATGGTTTTAAAGAAGGAACTGCAGATGCTGGAGAATCGAGGGGACACAAAAGGCTGGAGAAACTCAGCGGGTGCAGCAGCATCTAAGGAGCGAAGGAGATAGGCGACGTTTCGGGTCGAGACCCTTCTTCAGACTGGTCAGGGATCAGGGAAACGAGAGAGATAGACGGTGATGTGAAGAGATAAAGAACAATGAATGAAAGATATGCAAAAAAATATCGATGATAAAGGGAACAAGCCATTGTAAGCTGTTTGTAGTGTGAAAATGAGAAGCTAGTGCAACTAGGGTGGGGGAGGGAGATAGAGAGAGAGGGAATGCCAGGGCCCGAAGGCTGAGGGAGAGGTGGGAAGGGGAGGAGACAGCAAGGGTTAACAGAATTGAGAAAATTCAATGTTCAAGCCAAGAGGATGCAGACTCCCCAAGCGGAATATGAGGTGCTGTTCCTCCAACTTGTGGTGTTGCTCACTCTGGCCGTGGAGGAGGCCCAGGACAGAGAGGTCGGATACGGAATGGGAGGGGGAGTTGAAGTGCTGAGCCACCGGGAGGTCGGGTTGGTTAATGCGGACCGAACGGAGGTGTTCGGCGAAACGATCGCCAAGCCTCCGCTTGGTCTCACCAATATAGATCATCTGGCATCTGGAGCAGCGGATGCAGTAGATGAGGTTGGAGGAGGTGCAGGTGAACCTCTGTCGGACCTGGAAGGACTGCTTGAGTCCCTGAAAGGAGTGGAGGGGGGAGGTGAAGGGACAAGTGTAGCATTTCTTGCGGTTGCAAGGGAAAGTGCCCGGGGAAGGGGTAGAGCAGGAGGGAAGGGAGTTGCGGAGGGAGCGGTCTTTGCGGAAGGCAGACGGGGGGGGAGATGGGAAGATGTGGCGAGTGGAGGGGTCACGTTGGAGGTGGCGAAACTGGCAGAGGACTATGTGTTGTATTTGCCGGCTGGTGGGGTGAAAGGTGAGGACCAGGGGGACTCTGCCCTTGTTGCGAGTGGGGGAATGGGGAGAGAGGGCAGTGTTGCGAGGTATGGAGGAGACCCTGGTGCGAGCCTCATCTATAGTGAGGGAGGGGAATCCCCGTTCTCTGAAGAATGAGGACATTTGTGATGACCTGGTGTGGAACACCTCATCCTGGGAGCAGATGCGGCGTAGACGGAGGAATTGGGAAAAGGGGATGGAGTCCTTACAGGAAGCAGGGTGGGAAGAAGAGTAGTCCAGGTAGCTGTGGGAGTCAGTTGGTTTGTAGTGGATGTCGGTCAGGAGTGTATCACCTGCAATAGAGATGGTGAGGTCAAGGAATGGTAGGGAAATGTCGGAAATGGTCCAAGTGTATTTGAGTGCCGGATGGAAGTTGATGGTGAAATGGATGAAGTCAGTGAGTTGTGTGTGGGTGCAGGAGGTGACACCAAAGCAGTCGTCGATGTAACGGAGGTAGAGGTCGGGGAAGGGGCCCTGGTATGCCGAGAACAAGGATTGTTCGACGTACCTGACAAAGAGGCAAGCGTAGCTGGGGCCCATGCGTGTGCCCATAGCTACGCCTTGTGTTTGGAGGAAATGGGAGGAGTCAAAAGAGAAGTTATTGAGGGTAAGGACCAACTCCGCTAAGTGGAGGAGGGTGTCAGTGGACGGGTATGGGTTGCTCCTCTGGTCGAGGAAGAACCGGAGGGCTTTGAGACCATCCTGGTGGGGGATGGAGGTGTAGAGTGACTGGACGTCCATGGTAAAGATGAGAGGATGGGGGCCTGGAGAATGGAATGCGCGGAGCTGACGGAGAGTGTCTGAGGTGTCTTGAACATAGGTGGGGAGGGATTTAACAAAGGGGGATAGGATGGAGTCAAGGTATGTGGAAATGTGTTCGGTGGGGCACGAACAGGCAGAGACAATGGGTCTGCCAGGGCAGTCGGGTTTGTGGATTTTGGGGAGAAGGTAAAATCGGGCCGTGCGGGGCTGGAAAACGATGAGGTTGGAGGCTCGTGAGGGTAGGGAGCCGGAGCTGATGAAGTTGGTTATGGTGCTCGAGATGGTGGCCTGGTGTTCGTCAGTGGGGTCATGGTCCAGGGGTAAGTAGGAGGAGGTGTCCGAGAGTTGGCGCGCGGCCTCCGCTTTGTAGAGATCGATGCGCCAGACTACCACGGCACCTCCCTTGTCGGCAGGTTTGATAACCCAGTCTGGGTTGTTACGGAGTGAGTCGATGGCAGTACGTTCGGGGGGAGAGATTGGAGTGAGACAGGGGAGTGGAGAAGTCGAAGTGGTTGATGTCCCGACGGCAGTTCTGGATAAATAGTTCTAGAGCCGGAAGGCTACGAGGGGGGGTCCAGGTGGAGGGGGTACGTTGGAGACAGGAAAAGGGATCATCAGTGGGGGGGCGAGGACTTCTTCCCATGGAAGAACGCTGTGAGGCGGAGGCGACGGTAGAAGAGCTCCAAGTCGTGGTGGGCGCGGAACTCATTGAGGTGGGTTCGGAGGGGGAAAAAGGTAAGACCTCTGCTGAGGACCGACATTTCGGTGTCGGAGAGGGGGAGGTCCGGGGGGATGGTGAACACGTGGCAAGGATAGGGGTTGTGGCCGGAGGAAGGCAGGTGAGTGCACTGAGGATGGAGCGTTGTGTGGTGGGGGGGTGGAGGGTGGTCAGGGGGTGGGGGGGTATGGGGGCTGTGGTGTGGTTGGGGAAGAGCAGGGGTTACATTGTGGGGGGGTATGGGGAAGACCCAGTGCCGTTAAACACAGAGTGGTGGGAGGAGTTAGCAACGTGGTAAATGGGATGGTATCTAGCCCAATAAAGTGCTTAGTGCGCAGCTATCCAAATTATCTGGCTGCTCAGTCAAACCATTCACCAAATAATTTAAAACACCTTGCAGGCTAGGTAGAATGCATCAAGAAAGTCACTTGTTACTTCTGAAGGGCCATCCAGAATCGTGAGCTCAATGCACAAAAAGCTACTTCTTGTTTCAGCTATCCATCCTCTATCCACAAAATCTAATGTTAACTATAATTTAAAATAAAGCAACACAAATTAGAATTATTGATGCTCAAACATTAAGCAACTATGGATAGCAATATATTTGCCTCATGGACAACAGAGTAAAGTTAGATCATCCTGTAGCACAGAAGGCAAATGCAACGTAGCATTTATTTCGAGAAGACGAGAATATAAAAACAGGGATGTAATGCTGAGGCTTTATAAGGCATTGGTCAGACGACATCTGGAGTATTGTGAGCAGTTTTGCGTTGTGGAGAGGGTCCAGAGGAATGATGCAACGAATTATCGGGTTAACCTATGATGAGCTTTTAATGGCACTGGGCCTGTACTCGCTGGAGTTAAAAAGGATGAGGAGGGACTTCAATGAAAGTTAACGAATAGTGAAAGGCAAGGATAGAGTGGATATGGAGAGGATGTTTCCACTAGTGGGAGAGTCTATCACCAGAGGCCATAACTGCAGAATAAAATGACATACTTTTAGAAAGGAGATGAGGAGGAATTTATTTGGTCAGATGGTGATGAATCTGTGATATTCATTGCCACAAGCAGCTGTGGAGGCTAAGTCAATGGATATATTTAAGGCGGAGATTGACAGATTTTTGAGTGGTAAGGGTGTCAGGGGTTATGGAGAGAAGGTAGGAGAATGGGGTTGAGGGGGAAAGATAGATCAGCCATGATTGGCCTAATTCGGCTCATATAACATATGAGAATATGTATTGGTCAATTATACTATTTATGGCAGGGGGTGGAGGAGTTATTACTGCGGTACTGAGCTCTTCATGTTCCATTTACTCCTGATTTAGATACATTTGATCCACATTTTAGAAATTCAGGAATGTTGCATTTGTAATCAGAAACAAGAACTTTGATCTGGATAAGCTCATAAAAAGCAATCATTCTGCTTGGCATAGTGCCGATATAGCTCAGTTCAGGCAGCATTTATGGAAAACGTGGATAGGCAACATTTCAGGTCAGGATCCTTCTTTTCCCTGTGCCCCACCTGATTCACACCTATTTCTCCTATTATCCTGCCCTCTTTCCCTTCCCACATCCCCTTCTACTTATATCCCCTCCACTGGCTTCACCTTTCGTGTCTCTTCTCTACTTTCCTCACAGCCTTTTGTCTACTTTTCATCCCAGGCCTTAGCCCATTCAAATGACAATCAACCTCCCCCCCCCCCCAATCTCCCCCCCTTCTTGTATTTACGCATCACTTAACTGGCTTTGTCCAACTCCGACCTCGCTTGCAACATTCCCTCCCCTACTACAATCAGGCTGAGTGGTAATTTAATAAATATTTATAGTGCATGGTATACACACTTTTTCTTGCCGTTTGAGTGTAAACTTTGAATCATGGACCCTCTAAAACAAAGAGGACCCCTCGTTAGGGGACTGTATTAAGCACAGAAACTAACGGATTTCTTTATCCAATCACCTGAAAATTCACAAGGGTGTAACATGCAATCAAGCAGAGAAATCAGGTTGCTTTAAGAGAGGTAAATAGGAAAGAAAAAAACTTTAAAAAGACACAACGTTCTGGAATAACTCAATGGGTCAGGGTTCCGACCTGAAATGTCACTTAACTATGTTCTCCAGAGATGTCGCCTGACCTGCTGAGTTACTTCAGCACTTTGTGTCTTTATTTGTTGTTTTGTAATCACCCCACTACATTTGTAAACCAGCATTTGCAGTTCCTTGTTTCTATGAATAAAAATTGATATTAATTTATTTTAAACTTTCTTGATAATTAAATTCTGAAAGAAACTAGATCTTTCTGACAATACCCCAAATTGATCATCACAATTAGCGAATGGATAAACCATCATTTTTATCAACCATGTTGAATCATAAAATGAAACTATGCAGCTCAGAATGTAACCATTCTGCTAATTATAAAGCTAGAACATGATGGAAACACTAAGTGAGGCAGGCGGCAGCTGTGGAAAGTTATACAGCTAACATTTCAGATCTAGCACGAAACGTCACCCATTCCTTCTCTTCAGAGATGCTGCCTGTCCCGCTGAGTTACTCTAGCTTTGGGATGCAAGCAGAAGCCTCCACGTGGCGCATCCCGGGCAATGCTGACGACAGGAACTGTACCACAGTGACTGACTGAAGTAGCCGATTCTGCAACCACCGACCGTCAACTGTCACTGACCGACCGGAAAGACGTGATATAGAAGATGGCCGGACACGAGGGAGAAGAACTCTAGCTTTTTGTGTCTATTTCAGATCTAGGACCCTTCATCAAAACTGGGAAAAAGAGAAAACAAGTCTTGAAAACGGCTTGCAATAGCCGAGACGATGAGGTGGCAGCTCATACGCATACTTACTTTATTAGCCAAGTATGTTTTACAACATAAGAGGAATTTGATTTGCCATAGTCATACTAATAAAAAACAACAGAACACACAACATACATTTTAACATAAACATCCACCACAGTGACTCCTCCACATTCCTCACTGTGATGCAAGGCGAAAAAAGCCGAACAAGGAGAATAGTACTGAAAGGATGCAATGCAATGCAGCAATTAGAAGCCCATTTTGTTTCTATATGTGTATGGTTACTTGTGCCAGTCATCATTTTGGCTCCAGGCTATCATCTTTCTGAATGCTTTCTGAAATCTTATTTCAAAACAGAGAACACTATTATCGGCAATTAGCAGCATGTATCAAACAAAAACAAAGAAAAGTTTCCAAGTTTAGAGAACTTAGAGCCTGAACCAGTGCTTGGAACTACGACGTTGTGGCCATTACGAAAACGTAGTTGCGAGAGGTCACAGCTGGCAGCTCAACATTCCAGGCCATGTTCCAGCAAGGAGGAAAGATATTGATGGGGTGACAGGTGAGGAGACTTGGATGCACAAAGAGGTTGTAAATTTAGTCAAAACGAAAAAGGCAGCATATGCAAGGTTTAATAATATGAAATAAATCAGAGCCTTTGAGGAATACAAAGCAGAGGAAAAAACTCATGCTTTGGCGAGTTGGATTAAAGAAAATCCCACGGCAGGGAGGTTTTAAACAAGTACTTTGCACCGTATTCACCAAGGAAAAGGACATGGAGAACAGTGACACTCTAATATGCAAGGGACGTTTGAGATTAAGAAGGAGGTGGTTTTGGGATCTTGAAAAGTCCAAGTGCTGCAAACTCTTGAAAAGTAGCAAGGTGGTTAAATTGCCTGGGCCTGATGGGACCGATGCCATGAGAGACAGGAAAGGATTTTACAGGAGCCTTGATGAATATCTTTGCATCTTCTCTAGCCACAGATGAGGTCCCGTAGAGAGTAGCTAATGTTCTTCCTTTCTTTAAGAAGGGAAGTAGAGAGAATCCGGGGAATTATAGGCCGAAGAGTCTCATGAAAGTAGTAGGCAAACTGTTGGAGAGAATTCTTCTGGAAATGAGTTACTGTTTGGAAGAGGAATTGGTGAAATATGAACAATCAGCATGACTTTATACACAGCGGTTGTGGGCTGTGAAGAAGGTTACCAAAGCACACAATGGGATATTGATCAGCTGTTTTACTAATTTGATTAAGTTTTGAGAAGGTGACAAATGTGATTGATGAGGGTATGCAGTGGATGTGAGATTTGGCATTTGATTAATTCCTCCATGGTTGGCAGTTCCAAAAGATTAAGATGGATAGGATTAACAGTGACTTTGTCATATGGATTCATAACTGGCTTAGAAGACAAAGAGGCAGAATGTTGTGTTGGAAGGATAATCTCAGGCATGTTTGACTAGTGGAATTCTGCAGGATTTATGCTGCAACCTCTGATGTTTTTGATACATACAAATGACTTGAACATAAATGTAAATGGGTTGGCTAGCAAGTTTGCAGATGATACCAAGATTGCTGTGATCAGATCGGCTACAGGAATGGGCACAGAAATGGCAGATAAAGGTTAATTTGAAAAAGTGTGAGGTGTTGCATTTGGGATGTCAAATTAAAGGGGAAAATATATAATGAATGTCATTATCCTTAACAGTTTTGATATATAGAGGATCTTATAGAATCATAGAATCCCCTGTCCCACTTAGGAGACCTAAACAGCAACCTCTGGTGAGCCAAAAAAAAAAATCAAGGTCGAGGTGACCTGCAACCTCCTCCCACCTCCCATGCATATTTTGAAAACCTTCCTCGACTATGATGAAAACCGGCTTCAACTAGACCTGCGGTAAAAAAATAATTGATTTTTAAAAACGGCAACCTATTTTTAGTCGAGGCCGGTTTTAATCATGATGAAAAAATAGCAGCAACCTAGATGAAGGTCGACCACCTTCGACCATTAGGGATAGTGACCAAAACCTCCGGTGACCTCATGGAAACCTTGGGTGGGGGGCAAGGTCACCAGAGGTTGCTGTTTTGGTCTCCTAAGTGGGACAGGGGCTTTAGGGACCAGCTCCATAATTCCCTGAAAGTGGCAAAACAAGTACCTGGGAGATAGCAGCAAAGGCGGCATATGGTATTCTTGCTTTCATAGGTCGGGGCATTGAATACAAGAGTCAAGAAGTCATGATGCAGCTTTATAGAACTTTGGGTAGGCAGCATTTGAGGTACTAAGTGCAGTTTCATTTTAGTTTTTGGAGATACAATGCGTAAATAGGACCTGCGGCCCACCTAGCCCACGCTGACCAGCGATTTCCGCACATTAAGACTATCCTAGGCACAATTTTCCTTTTTTTAAATAGAAAGCCAATTAACCTACAAACCTGTACGTCTTTGAGTGTGGGAGGAAACCGAAGATATCGGAGAAAACCCACGCGATCTCGGGGAGAACGTGCAAACCGTGTATGGACATGGCTCCAGGGTGACCAAGGCTGGGAGCTGAACATCCAGGGATATTCAATATTCAGGAGGGATAGACAGAAAGGAAAAGGAGGTGGAGTAGCGTTGCTGGTTAGAGAGGAGATTAACACAATAGAAAGGAAGGACATTAGCTTAGAGGATGTGGAATCGATATGGGTAGAGCTGCAAAACACTAAGGGGCAGAAAACGCTAGTGGGAGTTGTGTACAGGCCACCTAACAGTAGTAGTGGAGTTGGGCATGGCATCAAACAGGAAATTAGAAATGCGTGCAACAAAGGTAAAACAGTTATAATGGGTGACTTCAATCTACATATAGATTGGGTGAATCAAATTGGCAGGGGTGCCGAGGAAGAGGATTTCTTGGAATGTATGCGGGATAGTTTTCTAAACCAACATGTAGAGGAACCAATGAGAGAGCAGGCTATTCTAGACTGGGTATTGAGTAACGAGGAAGGGTTAGTTAGCAGTCTTGTTGTGCGTAGCCCCTTGGGCAAGAGCTACCATAATATGGTTGAGTTCTTCATTAGGATGGAGAGTGACATTGTTAATTCAGAAACAAGGGTTCTGAACTTAAAGAAAGGTAACTTGATAGACTGGCAAGTGATTTTTAAAGGGTTGATGGGAGGGAGAGAGTAAACGGGGAATTACAGACCAGTTAGTCTAACATCGGTAGTGGGGAAACTGCTAGAGTCAGTTATTAAAGATGGCATAGCAGCCCATTTCGAAAGTGGTGAAATCATTGGACAAAGTCAGCATGGATTTATGAAAGGTAAATCATGTCTGACAAATCTTATAGAGTTTTTTGAGGATGTAACTAGTAGAGTGGATAAGGGAGAACCAGTGGATCTGTTATATCTGGACTTTCAGAAGGCTTTCGACAAGGTCCCACATAAGAGATTAGTATGCAAACTGAAAGCACACGGTATTGGGGATTCAGTATTGATGTGGATAGAGAATTGGCTGGCAGACAGGAAGCAAAGAGTAGGAGTAAACGGGTCCTTTTCAGAATGGCAGGCAGTGACTAGTGGGGTGCCGCAAGGCTGTGCTGGGACCCCAGCTATTTACAATATATATTAATGATCTGGACGAGGGAATTGAATGCAACATCTCCAAGTTTGCGGATGACATGAAGCTGGGGGGCGGTGTTAGCTGTGAGGAGGATGCTATGAGGCTGCAAGGTAACTTGGATAGGTTGGGTGAGTGGGCAAATGCATGGCAGATGCAGTATAATGTGGATAAATGTGAGGTTATCCACTTTGGTAGCAAAAACAGGAAAACAGACTATTATCTGAATGGTGACTGATCAGGAAAAGGGGAGATGCAACGAGACCTGGGTGTCATGGTACACCATTCATTGAAAGTAAGCATGCAGGTGCAGCAGGCAGTGAAGGAAGCGAATGGTATATTGGCATTCATAGCAAAAGGATTTGAGTATAAGAGCAGGGAGATTCTACTGCAGTTGTACAGTGTCTTGGTGAGGCCAGACCTGGAGTATTGCGTACCTGGAGTATTTGGTCTCCTAATCTGAGGAAAGACATTCTTGCCATAGAGGGAGTACAGAGAAGGTTCACCAGACTGATTCCTGGGATGGCAGGACTCATATGAAGAAAGACTGGATAGACTCGGCTTGTACTCGCTAGAATTTAGAAGATTGAGGGGGATCTTATAGAGACTTACAAATTTCTTAAGGGGTTGGACAGGCTAGATGCAGGAAGATTGTTCCCGATGTTGGGGAAGTCCAGGACAAGGTGTCACAGTTTAAGGATAAGGGGGAAGTCTTTTAGGACCGAGATGAGAAAATCATGTTTCACACAAAGAGTGGTGAATCTGTGGAATTCTCTGCCACAGAAGGTAGTTGAGGCCAGTTCATTGGCTATATTTAAGAGGAGTTAGATGTGGCCCTTGTGGCTAAAGGGATCTGGGGGTATGTAGAGAAGACAGGTACAGGATACCGAGTTGGATGATCAGCAATGATCATATTTAATGGCGGTGCAGGCTCGAAGGGCCGAATGGCTTACTCCTGCACCTATTTTCTGTTTCTATGACAGCACCCTTAGTCGGGATCAAATCCGGTTCTATGGACCTGAAAACGCCGTAAGGCAACAACTGAAGATGGCCCCTGCCAGTGATGATGACATTTTGCCAGCAGCTCAACAGAAGAGATTAATTATAGCTCACAACTCACCTAGATCATAGAAACGGCAGAAATCAGCGCCGTAACGGATAAGCTGCTAGTGCTTTTGAAGGCACTAGCGATATTGGAATCTCCTGCAGCTGCGGGAGCCCCCAACTGTAAGCTATCCCTCGATCGCTGGAGAACACCCGACCCGACTGAGGATCACAAAGGAGCCAACAGGCAGGATCTCACAGGAGCAATGGAGCTGGAGATGCTGACTGTTTGGGAACGCCCGATTGCAACGGAGCTGCTGTCTGCAAAGCAATCCCCGTTCCAGCGCAGGCTCGCAGAAACAGCAGGTACAGTAAGTACAGTAGCTGGAAACAACGGAAGGCCTCCATTGTGTCCGGAAAAGTGGCTGACGGGCAGGACTTCAGGTCAAACTGAAGCGCAGGGGACTTTGAACCTCTCTCCCTACCATCCTACTGGCCAATGTACAGTCCCTTGAAAATAAAGTGGAGGATTTAAGGGCAAGGCTGCTTTATCAATGTGAAATGAGGGAATGCTCTGTGTTCTGTTTCACAGAGACATGGCTCACTCCCAGTTCCCCAGACTCAGCAGTCCAGCCTGAAGGTTTCTTCATCCATCACATGGACCATACACTGGCATCTGGGAAAGGGAGAGGAGGGGGCGTCTGCCTCATGATTAACTCTGCATGGTGGTCAGCCGTGGCAGTCCTGTCCAACTCCTGCTCTCCATACCTGGAACACCTGGCGGTGAAGTGCCGTCCTTCTATCTACAAACACCAGACGGTCAACAAGCACCAGTTGGCTTACCCCGAGGCATTTACCACCATTGCCGGGGACTTCAACAAAGCCAACCTGAAGAAATCGCTCCCTAACGTCTACCAACATGTCTCTTGCAGCACCAGAGGATCAAACACCCTCGACCACTGCTGCACCACCATCAAATACACTCTATCCCTCGCCCTCACTTTGGTAAATCCGACCATACTGCTGTGCTGCTTCTTCCTGCCTACAGGCAGCAATTCAAGAGCGCACCCCCAGAGGTGAGGACTGTACAGAGCTGGTCGGGGGTGGGTGGGGGTAGGAGGGCAGAGGAACAACTCCAGGCATGTTTGGAGTCTGTAGACTGGGCAATGTTCAGGGACTCGGCAACGGACCTGAATGAATACGCCACAGTCGTTACAGACTTCATAAAGAAATGTGTGGGGTGGACTGCATCACAACAAAAGCCTTACGAGTGTTTCCTAACCAGAAGCCTTGGTGAACCATGAGATCTGCATTCTTCTGAAGACTAGATCCCGGGCATTCAGGTCTGGAGATACAGAGGTCTACAAGAAGTCCAGATACGACCTTGGTAAGGCCATCAAAAAGGCCAAAAGGGACTTCTGCTCCAAGCTGGAGGATGAGACGGATGTTCGGCAACTGTGGCAGGGCTTGAATGCCATCATCTCCTACAAGGCGTAATCAGGAGGTAGCTCAATTGTCAGCGAAGCATCACTCCCTGACGAGCTCAATGCGTTCTACGTACACTTTAATATGGAGAACACTGATGTGCCTTCCGTAGCCCCCATTCGCCGAGATGGTATTTCACTCAGTCACAGAGGCCGACGTCAGAAGATCCTTCAGGGGGGTGAACCCTCGGAAAGCGCCTGGACCTGATGGTATACACGGTCGTGTTCTAAAAACCTGTGCAGACCAACTGGCTGGAGTTTTAACAGACATTTTCAACCTCTCACTTATGAGGTATGAGGTTCCCACCTGCTTTAAAAGGGCATCAATAATACCTGTGCCCAAGAGCAAGGAGCCATGCCTCAATGACTATCGACCTGTGGCACTAACGCCTGTGGTGATGAAGTGCTTTAAGAGGTTGATCATGGCGCATATCAACTCCTACCTCAACAAAAACCTCGACCCACTGCAGTTCGCTTACCGCCACAACAGATCAACGGTGCATGGGATCTCACTGTCTCGCCACTCCGCTCTGGACCACTTGGACAACAAAAACTCATATGTCAGGCTGTTATTCATTGACTACAGCTCAGCATTTAATACCATCATCCCCCTCCAGGCTGGTTACCAAGCTCTCAGATCTGGGTCTCTGCGCATCCCTCTGCAATTGGATCCTCGACTTCCTCATCCATAGACCACAGTCTGTCCGTATTGGTGGAAATGTGTCAACCTCGATAACAATCAGCACGGGAGCACCTCAAGGCTGCGTGCTCAGCCCCCTGCTTTACTCACTCTATACTCATGACTGCATAGCTGGACTTAGTGCAAACTCCATCATCAAGTTCGCCGATGACACCACTGTTGTGGGACGAATCACTGATGGTGATGAGTCGGGAGTATAGAAGTGAGATCGACCGATTGACCAAATGGTGCCAGCACAATAACCTGGTTCTCAACACCAACAAAACCAAGGAACTGATTGTGGACTTTGGAAAGGGTAGGATAGGGACCCACAATCCCGTCTATATCAACGGGACGATGGTGGAAAGGGTCAAGAACTTCAAATTCCTGGGCGTGCATATTTCCGAAGATCTTTCCTGGTCCCAGCACACATGCAATTATAAAGAAAGCACATCAGCACCTCTACTTCCTGAAAAGATTACGGGGAGTTGGTATGTCAAGGAGGACTCTCTCGAACCTCTACAGGTGCACCGTAGAGAGCATGCTGACCGGTTGATTTATGGCTTGGTTCGGCAACTTGAGCGTCCAGGAACAGAAAAGAATGCAGAAAGTTATGACCACTGCCCAGTCCATCATCGGCTCTGACCTCCCCACCATCGAAGGGATCTATCGCAGTCGCTGCCTCAAAAAGGCTGCCAACATCATCAAGGACCCACACCATCTTGACCACACACTCATCTCTTCGCTGTCATCAGGTAGAAAGTACAGGAGCCTGAAATCTGGTACATCCAGGTTCACGAACAGCTTCTTTCCCACAGCCATCAAGCTATTAAACACAACCAAACAAACTCTGAACTATAACAGCCTATTGCACTTTTACCGTTTATTTATGTGTATATATATGGTCTATGCTATATAGACACACTGAACTGTTCTGTATTTATGCTTACAATACTCTGTTGTGCTGCAGCAAGCAAGAATTTCATTGTCCTATCTGGGACACATGACAATAAAACTCACTTGACTCTTGACTATTTCTGCGCCACTGTGCCGCCCAGTTCTGGTCACCCCAATACAGGAAGGATGTGGAGGCTTCTGAAAGTGTGCAGAGGAGGTTTGGAACATAGAGTAGTGCAGCACAGGGATGGGTCCTTCGACCCACAATGTTTGTTCGATTTGTGGTATTGTAACCAGAACTGATCACAATACCACAAATATAGCCTAACCAAAGTCCTATAGAGCTGCATCATGACTTCCTGACCCTTATACCTAATACTTATAATTATGATGGCAAGTATTCCATAAGCCTTCTTTACCATTCTGTTTACTTGTGCTGCCACCTCCAGTGAGCTATGAACTTGGACTACAAGATCACTCTGCACATCACTGCTGTTAAAGGTCTTGCCATTATCTGTATATTTCTCCCTTACATTCAACCTCCAAAAATGAAACACCTCACACTTGCTTGGGTTAAATCAAATCTGCTATTAATCTGCTATTTCTCTGCCCCTTTCTGCAGCTGATCTATTTACCGTTGTATCTCCTGACAACCTTTGTCACTGTCGGCAACTCTTCCAATTTTGGTGTGGTCAGCAGACTTACTCATCAATCTATCTACATTTACGTCCGGGTAGACACAAAATGCGGGAGTAACTCAGCGGGTCAGGCAACATATCTAGAGAGAAGGAATGGGTGACTTTTCGGGTCGAGACCCTTCTTCAGACTGATGTCAGGGGAGGGGGCAGCACCCCTTTTGTGCCTACCTTCAATTTAAACCAGCATCTGCAGTTATTTCCTATACATTTAAGTCCCGATCATTTATACATATCACAAACAGCAGAGGTCCCAACTCAGATCCCTGCGAAGCTCCACTGGTCACATACCAGCAGCCAGCTTTCATCGCAACGCTCTACGTATTCTATGAATAAGCCTGTTCTGAATCCATACCACTAAGTTATTCTGAATGCCCTACATCACAATCGTCTGGATCAGCCCACCATGAGGAACCTTATCAAAAGTATTTCTGAAATCCATGTGTACAACACAAACTGCTCTACCTTCATCAATCTTCTTCGTCACCTCGTGAAAATGCTCAAGACACCACCTGCCACATACAAAGCAGTGCTGGCTATCCTTAATTAGTCCATTCTCTTACAAATGGGAGTAAATCCGACTGCAAATAATTCTCTCCTATAATTTCCCGACCACTATCATGAGGCTTACTGGCCTGTAGTTCCCTGCATTCTCTCTATTTCCTTTATTATACAAATAAATAATATTGGCCACTCTCGTGTCCTCCACAATCTTGGCTGTGGCAAGAGAAGAAACAAAGATCCTCGTGAAGGCCCCCCCTGCAATTTTCTTTCTTCCTCCCTCAATAACCCGGGACAGATCCCATCAGGCCTTTGGGACTTGTCAACTTCAATGTTCTTCAAGGACCTCATCACTACTTCCTTCTCAGGACAATGCCTGGAATAGAGAGTTTTAGATACAGGGAGAAGTTGCAGATTTGGACTGTTTTCTCTGGAATGATGGAGGTCGTGAAACCTGATGGTAGTATAAAAAATTACGAGATGCATAGATAGGGTCGACAGTCAAATACTTTTTTCAAGGATGGAATATTTAATACTAGATGGCATAGCTGCAAACTTTAAAGGAGATGTACAGGGCAAGTTTTTTATATTTCCCCACACAGTGGGTCCCTGGAAACCACGGCAGGTGGTGGAGGCAGATACCATCGTGGCATTTAAGAGATTTTTGGATATGCAGATGGATATGTGGGGAATGGAGGGATATAGATTATGTTGAAGGTAAATAAGAGTTGGTCTCGGCATTGTGTTCAGTGCAGACATTGCAGGCTGAAGGACCCATTCCTGTGTTGTATTGTTCTTTGTCCTTTGTTTAATTTTGTTGCTATTTTAAATTCCCACCAGCAGAAACATTTAGTTAACACAATTAAACATCTCTATGAAATACCGTTACATAAAATTGATTTTACACTAATAGAACACCAAGACAATATTTTCTTGAAGAGGTAAACCTTTCATGGAGGTGAATTTCTATGACACACCTGTCTATTCCTATTTCAGCACGTGTTATTTCCACCACTTTCCTTCAGACTGCTATAACAGCAACCAATTACACTTTTATTAATCCAACCACTTATTTGGGCCACTATTCTTCTCAAATGTACAGACTGTGCCCTGGTAACAAACAAGCTCACTTTTTATATAGTCTTATGTCGATATTGTTCATAAGTCCATGCAGAAATACCATTCAATCTGGTAATTATACCTCTGTTATTGCAATGAATTACATCAAAAACAAATAAGATTGATAAGAAAGAATAATTACTTAAAAAGCGAGGATACTTTCTGTGGTACATAGGTGAGAGTTTGAATTTAATAATATTATGGCAGCTCATTTGTATGTAGCAGTGCTCATAAATCAGATGTTCCTAACCCAGGCTTAGCCTGTATTTGTTCTAACTAAAATGTTCCATCTTCTCTCGCATAGAGACATCCCCATCTTCAGTTGCCCCTCATGACAGAACTCCTTCCAAAGTTCGACCAAGCATTCAGTCCTCAGTACCACAAAACCCAGAAACAGTCCAGTTACAAAACCCCTTTTCCAATGTTCTGAAGTTTGTTTCCCCAGCATTTCCACTTTGAAAATCAAGCAAAGCCAGTGAATAATCAGGACCCACTTAGCAAGCAAACTAACTCATAGATGGGAAGTTTTAAGTTATCAAGTCAGACATATTCTTCACGCTATGCACTTTATTCTATGTAGAATTATTGTTTTACAAAAGGCCTATGACACTTGGAAGACAATATGTTCACAGGATCCTGTTCAAAACAAATACTGGCTACCAACAAAAAAAGGTTCAATGAGAGAATAGAGGGTAAAGGAAAGGTCATCTTAGTTACGTGCTGACACTGGAATTAAATAAGTATGTTTCAGTTCCTGCTGCCCTTGATATCTTCTTTCTTTCCAACTGCCCCATCCCCCGACAAATATTTTTTTTGTAACCAATCGGGTCTATTAGTTGATGAAAGAATGTACAGCAGCTTGGTTAAGCTTAGAACTACTGTTTTTCTGTTTTTCAGATTTCTGCTTTTAGGTTTTGCATTATTTTTATTTTGGCTCAGTGTTGTACAGACAAGTCCTAGAAAGAGGCATTAGTAGTGAGAACGGCGTTATTGAACCACGGTGTAGGTGAGTAGAGTCAGTACACTATCTATGTCCAGGTGTCAAATATATTGTTTGTTTGGGTGCGGTTGCATCTAGAATGTAGAATGGCATCTAAAAATGGACTTTATAATATATCCGAATGCACTCCACTGATTACCCCAATTAACACATTAATAACCTCAACTAATCCTCTTGTTCATTCCATTTTTTTTAGCCTTTATATTTCATGCGGTTACTGAACTTCATCTAATCTGAAATGTCAAATTTACAAATGGACTCATCATTACATTTAGTTTATCATAAGGATCAATGCCTGGTTTGGAATTCCACCAGTGCAAAAAATCTTCCTTTGGCAATTTCAGCAGTTAGTTTGCAGATTTGGCTGTACAACTGTTTGAACCATTCTACAACAGAAGCATTGCGTTGATTAGCTTAATGGGCAACAAGGTTCACCTTTTATTGTCTTTTCACTTTAGGAATAAAAATATATTTTACTTCGGAGTCACGTGAGTGACTACGTGAAGAAGAGCCCGCCTCACGCTGGTAACGGCATGACGTCGACGCTGACGGGCAGAAGGTGGAGCTGCAGTAAGGAGCAGCTCCTCGCAGCGGTCGGAACGGGCCCGCAGGTAAGAACAATAAAGTTGGGATTTTAGCGGGCGCTGGGTAGGTCCAGCAGTATAGGAAATATATTAAATCAGGTCAGAGTCATGTTAGTGCTAGTTAAGCACAAATAATGAAGTAAACTTATATTCGCGGGTTAAATGCTTCCTGGGGTGAAAAATAAATATACGGGAAAGCTAGTGCGGAGCCGGTTCGATACCGGTGGCCGCAGATATACCCGTTAGCGAATTAGTTTACAATATGATAACCACGGAGAGAAATGCTCCCGAATATGAAAAAAGGAAAATAAAATAAAATAAAAAATCTTGAGAGGCCCGTGGTTCTGATGACTCTGACATTGAAAAGTCCTCCAGATAAGTAAACTATGTGGAACTGATTATGGAGCATATGGAGAAAGTTCTCCAAATAATTATGAGACTAGGGTCAAAGTACCCTGAAGGTTCCTAAAATTAGCCCTGAGGGGTTTAATTATTCTGAATATGGCCATGGGCCTAATTGGAAGTTGGAACTCCGGACCCAGGATTTGGGCCGGAAGAAGTCTCATGGGATGAAATCCCAATTGATTTAGGGCTGCAGAAGGCAGACCCTGTTGATGGTGATTTGCATTTTGAAAGCACACCACAAAATAAAAATAAAAATAAAATGAAAAAATATGAAAAGAGGCCAAAGATGCCTGGAATAGCAAAAGGTTTTGCTATATATGAAGGAAGTGGTGAGGCTATGGAAGAAATCCTAGCTGCCAACATATATATATGGTATCTCACCAACTTCATGATTTGTGATGATTGAAATATTAAAATTGCACAGCACAGGAAATTGTGCCTCATTGGAAGAGCCTACGGTTTATCCGTATATGGGCATCCATGACTCCAAATATGAGAGCGTCAAATAGTGAGGTTTAAAAAATCCTCACAAATTATTCTGCTGCTATTATGGCTTTTGGGCAGATGAAAGGAAAACATAAAATAAAGACGCTATGTGCAATTCTTTCTATGAAATTTTATATAATATAAATGGCTATTTGGCCCATTTTTCACCCAAGGTTGCATACCTGTGTCGAGCAAGTGGTGTTTTAAGCTCTTGGTTATCTGTTTGGAATAATCTGCCTAACTTATTGAAATTGGATGAAAAGCTAAATATTTTAGCTGCATGAAACCTTCGTCTTTGGACGAAAAGGTATTTTCGCCCAGAAGGGGATTTGATATTGGAAATAGAGGCAGAAATATGTCAAGGAAGTTTTATTGTATTGCACAACCAAATACTTACCCGAATTCAGGGGATAAGGAGACCACCACGCTCATATGCAGAGGAATTAAGACTTGTTCCCTGCTTAAAGAAACTGCGGATTAATCTCCAGTTAGAGGGAGATTACAAAAAGTTTATTAAGACTGGCTTTACTATTATTTTTGATCAGTATATTACGAACAGTTTCATTAACTACTATTACTTTTAAAAAAAAAAAAAAAAAAAAAAAAAAAAAAAAAAAAAAGAGGTTAATCCTCCTGTACAGAATAAACCTGCTTATGTTTCGTGTTTTCTGCAATTGAAAAAGCAGAGATTTATGTTCACATTGCCTAATTATCTGGGAAAAGAGGTAATGGAAAAGATTTTGAACACAAGCATTAAATTTGTCTTTAATGTTAGAAGGCATTACAGATGATGGTTGCAGAAGTATTCTGGACCTTACAGGTCTAAATAAGTTTGTAGAATACAAACATGTTCAAATGGAGTCATTGAATACTGCAAAATATTTAATTCAGCAGGTTGTTATATGGCTAAGATTGATGAAAAGACGCCTATTATTCTGTACCTTTGCATCAGGTTTCGGTAGTACTTAAATTTTAATTGGTTGTGACAATTATGGCAGTTAAGCTTTGCCAAATGGACTGAGTTCAGCTTTTTACTCTTTACGAAAACTGTTGAAACCAGTTTAGCCCAATTAGAGCACAAAATGCACATCATTATGGCTTATCTCAATGACATTCTGGTCATTAGTGATTATCAGGAGTCAGCTGAGGACTCAGTTTCAGTTACTAAAGCTTTGTGGTAAGCTAAGGTTCTTAATTCATCTAATTAAGCCCCAGCTGCAGCCAGCACAAACAATTTACTTTTGGGGGGGTTTGTAATTAACTCAGTGACTATGTTAATACCTTTACCAAACAGTTAAAGTCGATGATATTTTGGTAACTTTGTCATTATCTCATTCAAAACCTTATCCTTCCATCCGAGAAATGGTGACAACCATTGGTGAACTGCTAGCAGCATTTCCTGCAGTAGAATTTGGTTCATTACATTTATTGATATCTTCGAAGGTACAAGATAACAAGCTCTCAAAGAGAAGGCAGGCCATTTGACAGGCCTATGTAATTAACAAAAGAAGCTGTATTGGAATTTACAATGGTGGGTTAAAAAAGGAAAATGTCCCACAAGCTGCTAATAAATATTATGATTAAACAGCCTGAAATGGTTTTACATACAGATGCTAGTGCTCTCGGATGGGGGCCACAGATTTATCCTCCAGTTGTGGAGGTAGATGGAAAAACTGAAGAACAAGTGTTTCTTCAAGAATATGGTATTAACTATTGGAGTTATTGGGGGCCTTTTATGGGCTTAAAGCATATTGTTGTGCTAAACAAGGTCTGCATGTGTTAATACAATTACACAATAAAACAGCTGTGGTTTACATTAATCACATGGGGAGAGTTGGATCAGTATCATGTGATTGTCTGGTCAATGAGATATGGCAATGGTGTATTGGTCGGCAGATATGGATTGCAGTAAGCTATACTCCAGGTAAAGACAATGTGGTAGCAGATGAAAGGTCCAGGATTTTTAAAAGATAATACGAAATGGATGTTTAAGCCACCAATATTAAGAATATTGTTCGACGATTTGGGTTGCCAGAAATTGATTTGTTTGCATCCAGGCTTAATCATCACTTGCCTCATTATGTGTCTTGGGAACAAGATCCGGACGCAGTTGCAGTAGATGCATTTTTATTACACTGGGGAAAAATGTTCTTTTATGCTTTTCCACCATTTGCTCTGATCCAGAGATGCTTGAAGAAAATAGAGCAAGATTCAGCTTCCGGATTGTTGGTAGGGCCAAATTGGCCAACTCAACCTTGGTTCCCAGTTATGCTGAATATGATTAAAGAACCGTATATGCAGATTCTTAACTGTAGTGATATCTTGACTAATCCAGTAACAAATGAAGATTATCCATTATATGCATATATGAATTTGTTAATCTGCAGGTTTTGACCAGACCACTACAGGAACTGGGATTGTCGGAACAAACTTGACAGTTATTGGCACATCATGACGAGATAGCACACAGAAACAATTATGACACATATTAAGAAATAGGAAGAATTTTGCACACAGTCAAAATATTTCTGATGATTATGTGAATGTTACTCATGCTTTGGAATTCCTTGCCAATTTGCGCTTTGGCCAACATTTAAGTTACAGTGCCATTAACACTGCACGCAGTGTCTTGTCGTCCTATTTAGGACTTATGACTGGTGAGAAATCAATTGGGTCGCATCCATTAATATCACGATTCATGAAAGGAATTTTTCACATGAATCCGCCAAAACTAGATATACAGAGATTTGGGATGTGAGCATAGTACTTGCTCTACTTAGAGAATGGACGCCAATTGAAGGGTTGTCATTGGATAGGTTAACATTGAAATTGGTCATGTTAATGTCACTGGTCTCAGCCCAAAGAGTGCAAACTTTACAAATGTTGCGTTTTAGACTGTATGCATGTGACTACAGATAACGTTGTATTCTATGTTTACGATCTGATCAAACAAAGTAGACCAGGGAGATCTGGAACAAAGGTAACCTTTCAAGCTTTTCATATTGAGCTTGCTTTGTGTGTGGTTAGACATTTGAACCAATGTATTAAAGTGACGGACACTTTTTTCGAGGAAACGAAAAAGACATTGCTGCTTACGCACAAAAAGCCACACACAAAAGCTTCAGTTCAAACTATCTCAAAATGGTTGAAACAGGTGTTGGTTTTAGCGGGAGTAGACACTGATGTCTTCAAATCTCACTCCACCAGGGCGGCAGCTACGTCCGCGGCGAAGGGGCGGGACGTACCTCTCGAGCATATTTTTAAAAAATCGCAGGGTGGAGTAAAGAAGAAACTTTTTCAAAGTTCTACAACAAACCTGTTCACACTATGACAAGCTTTGGACACGCGGTGTTGGGAGCACTATAATCACCTGCTTTGTTTGCTATTAATTGCTATAATCAGTTGTGTAGTCACTGATATCTTTTGTCACTTGTAATCATTTTTCCCTCAAATATAAGGAGGGTATTATATGGTCTTTCAGCCATTAAAAAACTTAATTGTGAAAAGATCTAACATTTGTGTGCTTTCTCATGTATGTGTTTACTTAGCCGGACTGTCGTACGGATTAATTCTACGACATAAAAAACACAGAAAGCTTTAAAACTCTTCACGTAGTCACTCACGTGACTCCGAAGTAAAATAGTAAGATTAAACGAGAACTCACCTGTTCGAAGTTTGATCGTTATTTTACGAGGAGTTACGATGAGGGATTACGTGCCCTCCACTCCCACCCTCGTAAAATAAATGATCAAATGGTGGTTCTAAGTCTTTTTATGAGCCTTACTATGTTACTCCGGCTTTGGTGTTCTGTGTTTTTCATGCCGTTGCTTTGAAGTATGCCGTTACCAGCGTGAGGCGGGCTCTTCTTCACGTAATCCCTCATCGTACTCCTCGTAAAATAAACGATCAAACTTCGAACAGGTGAGTTCTCGTTTAATAATATAATTATTTCACAAAGCAGAAATACTTGTTATGATTACATTCAACTGTGCATTTTGATAATTGTAAAAACTCATACCTCCTTTGTTCCTCGGTGCTTCACAATCGACAATATTGAGCTGAATGTTGTCATCGTCTTTTTCTTCCTTATCATTTCCCAGAACCATCCAATTCTCTATTGCATCATCACTTTCTGTTCCAGAACTTCCACTCTCTTCCATCATTGTTTCCTCTTGGATCTGTTGACATGTTCTGCCCATCCTTTGATTTAACGTCTGCATTTCAGCCAATCTATTCATGCTTGATGTTGAATTATTTGAACAGCTGTCTGATCCAGATGCACGTTCACCCATGGACTGGTCTTTGTTGTGCTTAAGGTAACATTCTGAGGGCTTAGCATCCTTGTGTGTATAAACACTATCATCGCATTCAGAGTCTGACAAAACTATGACATCGGGGCTATCTGAAATGACTACAACATCACTATCAGTCAAAATAATTTGCTCTTTGCTTTTTCTTGAATGCTTTGCTTTATCTTCAACTGAAGTGATATGTGGATTTATAGCAACTGTGCCCCCCTTTCCATCCATCTTCATTTCATTATTATTGTTTGCATAATGTACTTGACTGTATAACTGGAACTCCACTTCACTATCAATTTCTGCCTCACTGGAAGATTCCTCGTGATACAGCTCATCTTCATAGGCCTCCAAGTCATCATAACCAAACATTGTGGAAAAAGTAAATTATCCTGTGTAAAATGGAGGGAAAATATTACTGGATTAAAACATATCATTGTTCATCATTGTACATTTTCCAGTGACTTCCTCATTTAGGAGGCAACATTTCAAAATATTTAAGACCCTAATAATTGAGCAATGCATCTTGAAAAAAAAACAAAGTTAATTTTTTAATGTTTAACAGAGAGAAGAAAAATAAATATTGAACTCAAAACCTCCAACACTTAAGTCATTTTCTGCATCAGAACTGAAATGGCAGAGGGAAGATTACCAACATAAAGAGGTGAGAGGGAGGGGTGGCCAGTGCCCTGCAAGGCAGCATTCTCAGCCCCTTAATACACTTCCTGTACACTCATGACTGTGAGGCCAATTTCTGCCCTAACACCATGTTCAAGTTTGTAAATGCCAGCACCATCATAGGCCCAATCTCAAACAATACAAGATGGAGCACAGGAAGTAACTCAGCGGGACAGGCAGCATATCTCGAGAGAAGGAATGGGTAACGTTTCGGGTCGAGGCCCTTCTTCAGACTGAAGACCTAAAGTCTGAAGAAGGGTCTTGTCCCGAAACGTCACTCATTCCTCTTCTCCAGATGCTGCTTGTTCCGCTGAGTTACTCCTGCATTTTGTGCTATTTTCAGTGTATAGCAGCATGTGCAGTTCCTTCCTACATGGTGATCTGCCTCAACGACTACCATCCTGTTGCACTTGCATCCATTGTTATGGAGTGCTGTGAGATTATGGTTATGATGCAAATCAACTCCTGTCCAGGAAATCTCAAGATGCCAGGTGGAACGTGCAGGGGAAAGTTGGTGGTCATGAACTGTCTGCAAGATCTCCTTCCGAATCCTTGGAAACTGCTCTAAAGTTCTGCGGTCAGTTCAGGAAACGGGACATGGCAATTTAATCACACAGCGGAGAGACGACTAGAGGAGGCATTGTAAAGTTGTGGTGGTTACTTTGTTGGTAGTGGATATGACTGGATGGAACGCAGAACACATTTTTTTTAACTGTATTTCAGTACACATGACAATAATAAACTTAAATAAACTAAATTAACCTGTATCGGTTTCAACTGGCCACAACAGGTCAACAGCAGAAGACATCTCACTGTCTCCTCACTGACCATCTGGATAACAGGAATACATTTTATTTTAAAAGCACTGGAACACACTTGCCCAATTCAATTGACAAGTTGCATCATTGATGTCAAGTTCTCCCCAAAGCTCTAACCAGACTTCCAAAGCCATGTGTAGATAAAAGCCAAATTATAGGCCAAAGATCTACTCTTCCTCTGGCAAGAGCTCCAATTACCATTAACTCTCCAAGATTCCAGAACAACAAACTGTTCTTTACAAAGGACAGGGTGCACTTGCTAACACTCGTACCGCTTGTACAAACCATACAGTCAACAAACACAAAACGCATATAATTACAGAAGCTAAGACAACAACCTGCACACTTGGCTCACACAAAATCTGTGGCCCATCAACTTTCATACTGGAGGAAAGGCTCTGCACATATGGGGTCTCTAACTGCGTGAACTTTAATTTAGCACAGGTTCGGCAAGTTAGCAAAACTTGGCAGATGGACACAAAAAACTGGAGTAACTCAGCGGGTCAGGCAGCATCTCTGGAGAAAAGGAATAGGTGATATTTCGGGTCAAGACCCTTCTTCAAAACTGAGAGTCAGGGCAAAGGGAAACAAGAGATATAGAAGAAATGAATGAAAGATATGCAAAAAAGTAATGATAAAGGAAACAGGCGGTTGATAGTTGTTTGTTAGGCGAGAACGAGTACAGACAATGAGACTCAACAAGATGACTTTGAAGCTGGTATGACGGGTGGGGGAGGGATAGAGAGAGAGAGGGAATGCAGGAGTAACTTAGAGAAATCAATGTTCATACCTGGGTCGTAAGCTGCCCATGTGAAATATTAGATGCTGCTCCTCCAATTTGCATCTGGCCCCACTCTGACAATGGAGAAGGCCTAGGACAGCAATGTCAGTGTGGGAATGGGTAGGGAAAATAAAATGTTTGGCAACCGGGTGATCAGGTAGGTCCAGGCAGACTGAGCAAAGGTGTTCAGCGAATCGATTGCCCAGTCTGTTTCGTCTCGCCAATGCACAAGAGTCCATACCTTGAACAATGGATACAGTAGATAAAGTTGGAGGAGGTGCAAGTGAACCTCTGACTAACCTGAAAGGACTATCAGGGTCCCTGGTCAGAGTTGAGGGAGGAGGTTTAGTGGCAAGTGTTGCATCTCCTGCGGTTTCAGGGGAATGTACCTGGGGAGGAGGTGGTTTGGGTGGGAAGGGATGTTAACCAGGGAGTTGCAGAGGGAATGGTCTCTGTGGAAGGTGGAAAGGGTGGAGATGGGAAGATGTGACCAATGGTGGGATCCCGTTAGAGGTGGCAAAAATATCATAGGATTAATGGCCTGTCCCACTTGGCAATTTTTTCAGCGACTGCCGGCATCATTGACTGAAGTAATAGATCACCGAAAAATTTGCGGCGTGATGACATATTGACGCGCGGTGTTTTTTCAAGCAACATTTTTTTGTCGCTGCTGGATTTTGAAATGTTCAAAATCTTTGGCAACACCAATATGACGCCAGCAGTCGCCGAAAGAAATCGCCAAGTGGGACAGCCCTTTATGTGTTGTATGCAAAGACTGATGATATGAAAGGTAAGGGCTAGATGGACTTCAACACGAAAGAATGCGAGGCTATTTACTTTGGTAGAAAAGTATAGAAAGCTATATTTATTTTTAAGTTGATGAGAGATTGAAAGATGCTGTTATCTTCCCTCTCAGTCCTAACGCAGGGTGTCTACCCAAAATTACTTTCCTTTCGCCCCCCAGATGCTGCTCGACCCACTGAGTTCCTCCAGCCGGTTGATTTCAACTAAATATGGTCTTCTGCACATATACATAAAACGTTGTAGTAACTCGATGGGTCAGGCAGCATCGCCACCCACGTTTTGGTTGGAGAACATTCTTTCAGAAATGTCACCCATTCCTTCTGTCCAGAGATACTACCTGACCCGCTGAATTACTCCAGCTTTTTGTGTCTACTATCTTCGGTGTAATCTGCAGTTTCTTCCAACACAATTACAGTAAATCGCAGTTACAACTTAGCGACATGTGACCACCATGGGGGGTTTCCCGGTCCCAGGGTCTCAGCGCGCTCCCGCTCGCTCTCTCGCTCGCTCGCTCGCTGGGGATGGCGGGCGGTCGGGCTCGCGCGCGCGCGGCCACGTGCTCGTGCTCGTGCTCGGTCAACACGTGCTGTTACCGATTGCGCGCGGGGCGACAGTTAGGCCTCGGACAGCGGCGGCGGCGGCGTCGGTATCGGCTCCTCCTGTGGCCCCGCAGCTGTGACACCGGCGCTACTTCCGCAGGCTTTTTCACGCGTCCACGCCGCGCGGAAAACGTTCCTCACATTTGATCGGCCGTTTAAAGAGTATTTTATTCCGCAGCCCCGAACCTGTTTACAACAGGAACAAGCCGCTCAGCAGTTCTGCCCCTCTTTCGCTCTGCCGTCTCAGCTGGCCGACCAAACCATCTTCCCCGACGTTTGTGCCGGCAAAAACAGCCTCCGAACCAGCTGGCCGACCATGACAATTCCCTTGGTGAATGTTTTACAAACCAAGTACGCAATGCGGCGAGGCTGCCGTTTTAGCAATTAAATTACGCGCATAGTTTAATCATCGTACAATAAATTGGGTGGACGTTAATTTTAAATATAAACTAATTCAGTACGGAAACTGGCCTTTCTGCCCATTGTGTACAGGCAAGCTGAAATATTCCACCCTAAATTCAATAGGTGCAGGAGTAGGCTATAAACCCACTGACTCCCACGGCTACCTGGACTACTCTTCCTCCCACCCTGCTTCCTGTAAGGGCTCCATCCCCTATTCCCAATTCTTCCGTCTATGCAGCATCTGCTCCCAGGATGAGGTGTTCCATGCCAGGTCATCACAAATATCCTCATTCTTCAGAGAATGGGGATTCCCCTCCCCCACTATATAGAAACATCGAAATTAGGTGCAGGAGCAGGCCATTCGGCCCTTCGAGCCTGCACTGCCATTCAATATGATCATGGCTGATCATCCAACTCAGTATCCTGTACCTGCCTTCTCTCCATACCCCCTGATCCCTTCAGCCACAAGGGCCACATCCAACTCCCTCTTAAATATGGCCAACGAACTGGCCTCAACTACCTTCTGTGGCAGAGAATTCCACAGATTCACCACTCTCTGTGTGAAAAACGATTTTCTCATCTCGGTCCTAAAAGACTTCCCCCTTATCCTTAAACTGTGACCCCTTGTCCTGGACTTCCCCAACATCGGGAACAATCTTCCTGCATCTAGCCTGTCCAACCCCTTAAGAATTTTGTAAGTCTCTATGAGATCACCCCCTCAATCTTCTAAATTCCAGCGAGTACAAGCCAAGTCAATCCAGTCTTTCTTCATATGGAAGTCGTGCCATCCCAGGAATCAGATTTGGTGAACCTTCTCTGTACTCCCTCTATGGCAAGAATGTCTTTCCTCAGATTAGGAGACCAAAACTGTGTGCAATACTCCAGGTGTGGCCTCACCAAGACCCTGTACAACTGCAGTAGAACCTCCCTGCTCTTGTACTCAAATCCTTTTGCTATGAATGCCAACATACCATTCGCTTTCTTCACAGCCTGCTGCACCTGCATGCCTACTTTCAATGACTGGTGTACCATGACACCCAGGTCTCGCTGCATCTCCCCTTTTCCTAATTTGTCACCATTCAAATAATAGTCTATCTTCCTGTTTTTGCCACCAAAGTGGATAACCTCACATTTATCCACATTATACTGTTTGCCATGCATTTGCCCACTCACCCAGTCTATCCAAGTCATCCTGGAGCCTCTAGCATCCTCCTCACAGCTAACACTGCCCCCCAGCTTCGTGTCATCCGCAAACTTCGATGTTGCGCATTAATGTAAATGTAAATAGCTGGGGTGCCTTCACTAGTCATGCCATCCTCCATCGTTCTCTATCTATATGTACCGTGTGCTTTAAGTTTGTATACCAAACTTTGTCGAAAGCCTTTTGAAAGTCCAGATACAACACATCCACTGCTTCTCCCTTATCCACTCTACTAGTTACATCCTCAAAAAATTCAATAAGATTTGTCAGACATGATTTACCCTTTGTAAATCCATGCTGACTTTGTCCAATGCTTTCACCACTTTCCAAATGGGCTGCTATCCCATCTTTAATTATTGACTCTAGCAGTTTCCACACTACTGATGTTAGACTAACTGGTCTGTAATTCCCCGTTTTGACTCTCCCTCCCTTTTTAAAAAGTGGGGTTACATTAGCTACCCTCCAATCCTCAGGAACTACTCCAGAATCTAAAGAGTTTTGAAAAATTATCACTAAGGCATCTGCTATTTCTAGGGCTACTTCCTTAAGTACCCTGGGATGCAGCCTATCTGGCCCTGGGGATTTATCGGCCTTTAATCCATTCAATTTACCCAACACCACTTTCCGGCTAACCTGGATTTCACTCATTTCCTCCATCTCATTTGACCCGCGATCCCCTGCTACTTCTGGCAAATTACTTATGTCTTCCTTAGTGAAGACAGAACCAAAGTAGTTATTCAATTGGTCTGCCATGTCCTTGTTCCGCATGATCAATTCACCCGTTTCTGACTGCAAGGGACCTACATTTGTTTTAACTAATCTTTTGCGCTTCACATATCGATAAAAACGTTTGCAGTCAGTTTTTATGTTTCCTGCCAGTTTTCTTTCATACTCCATTTTGCCTTTCCTAATTAAGCCCTTTGTCCTCCTCTGTTGGTCTCTGAATTTCTCCCAGTTCCCTGGTAGGCTGCTTTTTCTGGCTAATTTGTACGCTTCATCTTTTTCTTTGATACTATCCCTGATTTCCCTTGTTATCCACGGATGCGCCACCTTCCCTGATTTATTCTTTTGCCAAACTGGGATGAACAATTGTTGTAGTTCATCCATGCAGTCTTTAAATGCCTTCCATTGCATATCCACTGTCAACCATTCACAAATCAATTGCCAGTCCATCTTGGCCAATTCATGTCTCATACCCTCAAAGTTACCTTTCTTTAAGTTCAGGACCCGTGTTTCTGAATTAACAATGTCACTCTCCATCCTAATGAACTCAACCATATTATGGTCACTCTTGCCCAAGGGGTCACGTACAACAAGGCTGCTAACTAACCCTTCCTCATTACTCAATATCCAGTCTAGAATAGCCTGCTCTGTTGTTGGTTCCTCCACATGTTGGTTTAGAAAACTATCCCGCATACATACCAAGAAATCCTTTTCCTCAGCACCCCTGCCAATTTGATTCACCCAATCTATATGTAGATTGAAGTCACCCATTATAACAGTTTTATCTTCGTTGCACGCATTTCTAATTTCCTGTTTGATGCCATCCCCAACTCCACTACTACTGTTAGGTGGCCTGTACACAACACCCACAAGCGTTTTCTGCCCCTTAGTGTTTCGCAGCTCCACCCATATCGATTCCACATCCTCCAAGCTAATGTCATTCCTTTCTATTGCGTTAATCTCCTCTCTAACCAGCAACGCTACCCCACCTCCTTTTCCTCTCTGTCTATCCTTCCTGAATATTGAATATCCCTGGATGTTCAGCTCCCAGCCTTGGTCACCCTGGAGCCATGTCTCTGTGATCCCAACTACATCATAATTATTAATAGCTATCTGCACATTCAACTCATCCACCTTATTACGAATGCTCCTCGCATTGAGACACAAAGCCTTCAGGCTTGTTTTTACAACACTCTTGGCCCTTTTACAATTATGTTGAAAAGTGGCCCTTTTAGATTTTTGCCCTGGATTTGTTTTCCTGCCACTTTTCACCTCGCTACCTATTGCTCCTATCCTCATTTTACACCCCTCTGTCTCTCTGCTCACACATTTAAGAAACCCACCACTTCTTCTCCGTTTGTTATTTTTTTCTTCTGTCCTCCCTACGTGTTGCGTCTGACTGCTTCTCTTCTCTGCCTCCTGCCTCACAAACGGACTACTTGCCTTCTCTATTTGAGTCCCTCCCCCCAAGCGATCTAGTTTAAAGTCTCCCCAGTAGCCTTTGCAAATCTCCCCGCCAGGATATTGGTTCCCCTCGGGTTCAAGTGCAACCCGTCCTTTTTGTACAGGTCACACCTTCCCTAAAAGAGGTCCCAATGATCCAGAAACTTGAATCTCTGTGCTCTGCACCAGTCCTTTAGCCACGCATTTATCCTCCACCTTGCTCCATTCCTACTCCCACTGTCGCGTGGCACAGGCAGTAATCCTGAGATTGCTATCTTTGCAGTCCTTCTCCTTAACACTCTTCCTAACTCCCTAAATTCTCCTTTCAGGACCTCCTCTCTTTTTCTACCTATGTCATTGGTACCTATATGTACCACGACCTCTGGCTCCTCTCCCTCCCATTTCAAGATATCTTGGACACGTTCAGTCACATCCCGGACCCTGACACCAGGGAGGCAAACTACCATCCGGGTCTCCTGACTGCGTCCACAGAATCGCCTATTTGACCCCCTAACTATAGAGTCCCTTATTACTGCTGCCCTTCTCTTCTTTTCCTTACCCTTCTGAGCAACAGGGCCGGTCTTTGTACCGGAGGCCCGCATGAGGCTCGCACCAGGGTCTCCTCCATACCCCGCAACACTGCCCTCTCTCCCCATTCCCCCACTCGCAACAAGGGCAGAGTCCCCCTGGTCCTCACCTTTCACCCCACCAGCCGGTACATACAACACATAGTCCTCCGCCAGTTTCGCCACCTCCAACGTGACCCCACCACTCGCCACATCTTCCCATCTCCCCCCCTGTCTGCCTTCCGCAAAGACCGCTCCCTCCGCAACTCCCTTATCAATTCTTCCCTTCCTTCCTGCTCCACCCCTTCCCCGGGCACTTTCCCTTGCAACCGTAAGAGATGCTACGCTTGTCCCTTTACCCCCCCCCCCCCCCCCCCCTTTCAGGGACCCAAGCAGTCCTTCCAAGTCCGACAGAGGTTCACCTGCACCTCCTCCAACATCATCTACTGCATCCGCTGCTCTGGATGCCAGCTGATCTATATCGGTGAGACCAAGCGGAGGCTTGCCGATCATTTCGCTGAACACCTCCGCTCGGTCCGCAATAACCAACCCGACTTCCCGGTGGCTCAGCACTTCAACTCTCCCTCCCATTCCGTATCCGACCTCTCTGGCCTGGGCCTCCTCCACGGCCAGAGAGAGCAACACCACAAATTGGAGGAGCAGCACCTCATATTCCGCTTGGGGAGTCTGCATCCTCTTGGCTTGAACATTGAATTTTCTCAATACTGTTAACCCTTGCTGTCTCCTCCCCTTCCCACCTCTCCCTCAGCCCTTGGGCTCCTCCTCCTTTTTCCTTTCGTCTCCCCGCCTCCCCCCACCTCCCATCAGTCTGAAGAAGGGTTTCGGCCTGAAACATTGCCTATCTCCTTCGCCCCTTAGATGCTGCTGCACCCGCTGAGTTTCTCCAGCTTTTTGTGTACCCAGGAGTAGGCCATTTGGCCCTTCGAGCCAGCACCACCATTCAATGTGATCATGGCTGATCATCCACAATCAGTACCCCTTTCCTGCCTTCTCCCCATATCCCCTGACCCCGCTATCTTTAAGAGCTCTATCTAACACTTAAAAGCATCCAGAGAACAAGCCTCCACCGCCCTCCGAGGCAGATAATTCCACAGACTCACAAGTCTCTACGTGGAAATGTTTTTCCTCATCTCCTTTCCAAACCCTTTTTCTTAAACTGTGGCCCCTGCTGCTGGACTCCCCAAACATCGGGAACATGTTTCCTGCCTCTAGCGTGTCCAAACCCTTAATAACCTTACATGTTTCAATAAGATTCACTCTCTTCCGCTGTGGGGTATGTTTTTGTTAAACTCTATCATGTATTGTGTTCATTTTTATTTGTATGGATGTATGGTAACACAAATCTCACTGCAATAATTGGTGCATGTGACAATAAATGGAACTTGAACTTGAATTCCAGAGTATACAAGCCCAGCCGCTCCATTCTATCAACGTATGACAGTCCTGCCATCCCGGGAATTAACCTAGTGAACCTATGCTGCACTCCCACAATAGCAACAATATCTTTCCTCAAAATTGGAGACCAAAACTGCAGACAATACTCCAGGTGTGGTCTCACTAGCACCCTGTACAACTGCAGAAGGACCTCTTTGCTCCGATACTCAACTCCCCTTGTTATAAAGGCCAACATGTCATTCACTTTCTTCACTGCCTGCTTACTTTCAGGAACTGATGAACAAGGTCCCCCAGATCTCTTTGTACTTCCCCTTTACCCAACTTGATACCATTTGGATAATAATCTGCCGTCCTGTTTTTGCCACCAAAGTGGATAACCTCACATTTATCCACATTAAACTGCATCTGCCATGCATCCTCCAGTTTATTATTGTCACGTGTAATAAGGTATAGTGAAAATACTTTTATTACATGCTATCCAGTCAGCGGAAAGAATATACATTACTACAATCAAGCCATCCGCGGTTTACAGATACAGGATAAAGGGTATAAACATAGTGCACAATAAAGTAAGAAATGCTGCTGTTGAAATAAAGATTTGAAAGGATAGAGTGATTGTAATACTTGATAGCAAATCCACTTCTAAGACCAGTCACCTGGCTTCAGCGCCACTAGGTTAATTCTCCAGCATTCGGACCTGGAAGGACTGCTTGGATCCCTGAAAGGAGTGGAGGGGGGAGGTGAAGGGACAAGTGTTGCATTTCTTGCGGTTGCAAGGGAAAGTGCCCGGGGAAGGGGTAGAGCGGGAGGGGAGGGAAGAATTGACAAGGGAGTTGCGGAGGGAGCGGTCTTTGCGGAAGGCAGACAGGGGGGGAAATGGGAAGATGTGGCGGGTGGAGGGGTCACGTTGGAGGTGGCGAAACTGGCGGAGGACTATGTGTTGTATTTGCCAGCTGGTGGGGTGAAAGGTGAAGACCAGGGGGACTCTGCCCTGTTTGCGAGTGGGGGAATGGGGAGCGAGGGCAGTGTTGCGGGGTATGGAGGAGACCCTGGTGCGAGCCTCATCAATAGTGGGGGAGGGGAATCCCCGTTCTCTGAAGAATGAGGCCATTTGTGATGACCTGGTGTGGAACACCTCATCCTGGGAGCAGATGCGGCGTAGACTGAGGAATTGGGAATAGGGGATGGTGTCCTTACAGGAATCAGGGTGGGAGGAAGAGTAGTCCAGGTAGCTGTGGGAGTCAGTTGGTTTGTAGTGGATGTCGGTCAGGAGCGTATCACCTGCAATAGAGATGGTGAGGTCAAGGAATGGTAGGGAAATGTCGGAAATGGTCCAAGTGTATTTGAGTGCCGGATGGAAGTTGGTGGTGAAATGAATGAAGTCAGTCAGTTGTGTGTGGGTGCAGGAGGTGACACCAAAGCAGTCGTCGATGTAACGGAGGTAGAGGTCGGGGATGGGGCCCTGGTACGCCGAGAACAAGGATTGTTCGACGTACCCAACAAAGAGGCAAGCGTAGCTGGGGCCCATGCGTGTGCATGGATCAAAAGAGAAGTTATTGAGGGTGAGGACCAACTCTGCTAGGCGGAGGAGGGTGTCAGTGGACGGGTATGCTATTTGACTATTTGATTTATTCTGGTACGAACATTTTCCAGGTCATTTTCAACAAATAAATAAATTGTCAAATGCTACCAGGTCATTATCAAATTGTGTGTCATAAAGAAGTAGAATTGTTGAATATGAAGGCATAGTAGGAAGCTGTTTAGTCCTATGAGAATGGAATAGTCATTTACTGTACATATTCCTGATCTTGCCCTTTCCTAAAACATAACAACAATAATTTTAAGCATTTTCCCTCATACTCTTTAAAATGCACATCAATGTGAACATATATTTTTAGATTTTTAATCCATCATTATGTCCAGAGGAGAAATTTATGTTTGGTTACTGATACTGAGCATGTTTGAAAATATGTATTGTCATTTGCATTCATTTCCATACATTTGAAATATGTGCAGGGGTGCACAGCCGTAACCTGAAGCCCTTGCATTCATTGCTGCAACAAACAAAAAAACAATTTCTCCCATGAACCGCTTATTGTAATGAAAAGTGAAATTCCAATTTCTTCTTTTATTTTGTGATAACCCTAGTCACTAAATCATTCACAGTTGAAATAGCTATTCCTTATTTAAATTATCATTGCCCCTTTAAATTTGGACAGTCATATT